>CAWUFW010010324.1:0-25000 GCA_963921515.1 Calotriton arnoldi | reverse complement strand
AATAACCACTGGGTGTTATATTTAGCAAGCCCGTCTGCAGACATTATTTATTGTTAATACTTTTTTAATATGGTCGTTCAGTTGTACATAATGCTTTCTTGGTCATATATAAGGTAACAAAAATGCTTCTGACACTTCTTTATTATAACTTTTCAGCATGCTGCAGACTTCTGTACAGCACAGCTTAAGACATAGGCAAAGTCAATATCTCTGGCTAAACACTTATAAGGTCCCAAAGGCGAGACCTTTTGGCTATGCCAATGCTTGTTTATATTTGTAATACACAAGTCAAACAATAAAGCACAAATATGGAATTAGAGGAATTCGAAACCTAATTTGGTCTCCCATTTGTAAAGTCTAATACAAATGTCATGTTATGTATTTCGCTTTAATCGCTGTAATCTAAAAGCAAAGTTAATGTATTAGGGAGTGGTTACAAATGCTAGTGAAATGTATGAGGGTGAGACAAAGTATCAAGGTTGTTTGTATGTGGATGTTGCAAGTGGTTCTACGAATATGAGGTAATTACATGTTTCGCCTATGTGTTGCATTCCACAGTTCATTTCTTTCCTACGTGATAACTATACATTTCCTTTGTGTATGTTTGTCTTCCCTTGCTTCCTGCAAAGAAGCATAAAGTGCATTTCAACAAGCCTGTCCAGTCTGTTGCATTCTGGGTGGCACAAACGATCTAAATGAGGGCTAACGGCAATATTTGCTTGTAAAACGCACAGTTTTGATAAAGCTCAACATTTTTTGTAAATTGCATTTTTTTTTTTCTTTTTGTTTATAGTCTTGAGAGTTGGACCATAGGCCAGCCAGCAGAATGGGCAAAAACAGAAAGAGGCTTGCAGAAAGTGAGTCGCCTAGCAACAGGCCACGAAAATCCACGGATAACTTTCATCCAAAGAAAAAGAAAGTGTGTGAGGAGGTGTCCTTGGCATCAGAAGGGATGGAGGATGAGGAAGCGCGAGAACGGAAGATGAAAGACAGCAGTGAGCTGGAGAGAAAACTGAAGAAAGAGCGGAAGAAGCAGAGGCGAGAGGAAGTTGTGTGCACCAAACTACCCGACAACACCTCTGAAGCTTCACTGTCAGCAAAAGAGATGAAAAAGATGGGACAGCCGGTGGCTGAGGAAGAGCTGACCTCCGACCAGCGGAGGATATTTGAGAGGAAACTGAAAAAAGAACGTAAGAAAGAGGAGAAGTTGTTAATGCGAGAGGGCCATGTTGACACAAAGAAAGCGGAGCCGGAGAAGCCCTCGGGCTGTGATCTAGCGCTGCAGTATCTCACCAGCTGGGCCCAGAAGGCGCAGAACTGGAAGTTCCAGAAGACCAGGCAGACCTGGCTGCTGCTGCATATGTACGACACGAAGAGGATCTCCAGGGACCACTTCACGGTTCTGCTGGACTACCTGGAGGGCCTGAAGGGCAGCGCCCGTGATCTGACTGTGCGCAAGGCTGAGGCCGTATTGAAGGAAAACGAGGCCAACACAGAAGACAGCTCTGTGCTGGAAGTGACTGAGCGAGCCAGACAAGTGATTCAGCTGCTCTCATGAGGCCTCTCAAACACACAAAACTGTTCTACCCAGTGTCGACTGTAATAGCAACGTTAGAGAGCTTACACTGTCCAGTGTGAGTAGGCCATCCAGTTCTGTTCATCATTGTGCATTCTGGTACCTTTAGCTTGACGTGTCTCCAAATGCAGGACTTCATGTACAGGAATCTAAAGAAAAGTACAGGGCTAGATAACACTTCCAATACCTGACCTGGTGCAACTCGTGGCCTGTATTTTGGAAGATGAATTTTCACATGTTTGTTGGCTACTTTGCAAATGCTAAGGGTGAATCTTACACTGGCCCTGCCTTTAGGCTTATTAATGAGTTGGTATTCGTCTATACATTTAGCCATTAATGTAGGCTTATGTCAGTGCCATTGTCTTCAAAGGTATGCTTTTGCTAGCCTTTATGCTGTGGGTCAAGTTTTCCCAGACTGTATTGCAGTGTTTTTCAGCAAGTAACTTTATACAGCCCTTGTCCATAGGTTGCACATTTCAGGTGATGCTTCTGCAAATTATTATGTTATGTTTTTGGTAATCGATTATTCTGTTGAAAAAAAAAAAATTGGAAGTATTTCCCATAAAATATTCTGTACAGTCATGATATTCTATTATTTTGTTGGCCAGAGTTTATACACCTGTCGTATTGTGTGTGTGATGGATGTCTGGCAGATGTTTGACATTCATTTACTTTAAACACAAACCTCCGCTCATAATACTCTATTTTTTTACAGCAAAATAAAAACAATTTGGTAAAGGAATACACTAAGGACAATAGTATTTGTAGGTATAATTAAAGTAATCTATTGATATCTTATTGAATGCTAAATTGCCTTGAATGGGCTATATCTGTTTACCCACATGGCCGCCATTTCTATCAGTCTACACGTGGATATCTATTAGCATTCCTATACTAAGCTGTCATTCATCTTTATGTTTATGGGGTGATTTAATGTCTTTCACCAGCTGATCTCTAGCAACCACCAAGAATGACTTCTCACTACACTTGAAAGAGTCGGGGATACTTTGAACTTTTTCGAGTAAGACTATTCGCCGCAGATGACTGATTGGAGGACATTACTATCTTTTGATTGTGGAAAAACAAAGTTTTCCGATAATACATATACACTCAAAGCTGAAGGTTTTGCTGGGTACCGTCTCATTTGAGAATGTAGAAGTTGTTTGTGATTTCATCAATGGTTTTTACTAGAGGAATTATGACAATTTTTCCCATTTCTACAAATATACAGGTGAAAATAATGTGTTTTCCTCTCTGTATTTTTAAACTTGTAAAATTATAGAAAGAATGTTTCAGTAACTTTCCATGCTGTTAATAAGGGAGGAGATGTGGTGTAGTAGCTGAGGTGCTGACTTTGAAACCTAGTGATGTGAATTCATATCCCGGCTTTGTCACTTCACTGAAAATCTTGTGATTCTTGGCAAATTATTAAATCTTAATGTGCTTAAAGTTGTAAAAGTGTGAAAAATAATTCAATTATATGAAATGTAATCTCTTTGTGCAATTCACCAACTAATGTTAGACCTTTTTTATTGCTTCCCTGGTCCCCCTCTCCTTACTCCATTAATGTACATTTTCCTTTTGTACGTAGCCAGGTTTGCGTTCAGATCTGTTCTACAATACTAATGCTTCTTTCCAGATTAATTTAGTGTTGTAATATACAAAGCTGCTTAGTACTAAAACCTGACAATCATCTGATTGAGGGAGTACATTTATTGGTAAAATAAATGTGAAAATAGACTGAACACATGAAGTATGAATAGTTGTTGATAAGAAGATGGGTAAAAATAAATATGGATAAACAGAGACTGAAATGTTAAAAAATAATTATCATAAAACCACGAGCACTATTAATGGGTATGACACCTGTGCGATTAAAATGTTTGACTGAAAATAATGCAGAGTATGAGGGAACCTTTGAATCTATGTCTTGGTGAGCTCGAAAATTTGAACAAAAGAAGTTCAGTTTGTCTACAAATGTAAACAAATGGTGAAAAAGTTTTTTAACCCCTTCACTGCTAGGCCTACCCCCCCCCCCCCTTCCTGGCTAAGCCTTTTTTTTGTGGCTATTTGGGGTAGTTCGCGCTTAGGCCCCTGTAACATTTTGTCTACATAAGGTGTTCATGCCAAATGTGTGTCCTTTTCTTCAAACATCCTTAGGATTCTAAAGGTACCCGGGATTTGCGGATTCGCCTGGAGGGGACTGAGAAATTAGTCAAAATATAGCTTAAGTTTTGGGGAAAAATTGGGAAAAAGTGCTGCAGAAGAAAGCATCATTTTTTTCTGTGCAAATGGTATCAACAAAGGGTTTGTGATGCTAAAATCACCATCTTCCCAGCTTTCAGGAACAGGCAGACTTTTGTCAGAAAACCAACATTTTCTACACAGTTTTGGCTTTTTACTGGGACATAGCAAAAATAGGCTATTTTTTGTGCTTTCAACCTCCTTACAGTTAGTGGTAGAAATGGGTGTGAAAGCAATAATGGATCCCGGAAAGCTATTCATCCCGAAAAGTAGACAAAAGTCTGAATTCAGCAAGGGGTCATTTGTGTAGATCCTTCAAGGTTTTCCTATAGAAACTAAGAGTTGAAATAAAATATTGAAATTGAGTTGAAAAAAACAGCCATTTCTGCCAACGTTTTCACCTGTAACTTCTAAGTATGACAGATTTTGAAAGCAATATACCGTTACGTCCGCTGAACCCATCTGGTTGTGGTGATATATAGGACTTCTAGGTTCACCAAGAACCCGAGGTACCGAGAGCCAATAACTGAGCTGTGCCTTGCAATGGTTTTTAGGTCTCGCCTGAGCCAGCGCATGCGCTGCTCTGGCGAGACATTTAGTGAGTGGGCTTTAAAAAGCCGACCACAGCTTTTTGGGTGGCATAGAGCGTGCGGTTACGCGCACAGTGACGAGCAGAGGCGCCATCTGGCTTTCCTCTCTCGTCTTGGTGCGCACACATCGCACACCACTCGCCGCTGCAGCTGCTTTCACTTTCGCGCTGACTCATTGACCACTGCCGCTCGTTTTTTTTTACTTTGGAAATGGGAGGTTCTTTTCCTTCGGTCACGCTCTGCCCAGGCTTTGCTCCACGCTCTACCTCCATGCACTTTCCTCGCTTTAGCCCGAGAGATCCCAACAGGAAATTGAGGCTTTGATAAAAAAACTGCTCGTTTTTTTTAACTTTGGAAATGGGAGGTTCTTTTCCTTCGGTCACGCTCTGCCCATCTGCCCCGGCTTCGCTCCACGCTCTACCTCCATGCACTTACTGCCTGTTGCATTTGATAACATTGTCTCGTACTTTCAACATGTCTCATAATCTAATAGACTGTCACTCACTGTCGTTCCCAGTCTGTCTCACTCTCATGGCTCACTCTCCTCCCTGGGTCCTCTTGTTCTGTCTTGTGGCCTCACATTTCCCTGCACCCTCAAATGCTCACTTGCTGCCTGTCTCGTCTCCTCCTGCCTCTCATCTTAGTAAGTGGCACTCTCTTGCTTTGTATAATTTGGGTACCTCCCTCCCTCCTTGCCATTCTCCCTGCCTCCCTGCCCCGGTGTCTGTTGCAATCTGTCTTAGTCCGTGTCGCTGTCTGCCATTCACTTCCAGCCTTCATTGTTGATTTCTGGGCTCTCATTCACACCCAACACGCCTCAGTCATTCCCTGCATGTCTCATACTGTCTCTCACTCTTCATCTGTCTCACTCTTTTTTGTTGTTTTTCTCATTCTTTTCTGGTTCTTCTCGCAATCTTTCTTTCTCTCCCTGTCTCATTCTCCCTGCCGCCTGTCTCATTTTTGCTTGTCTCATTCTCTTGCGACTCGTCTCAGTTTATGTAACTGCTCGTCTCATTCTCCAGCTGCCTTTTTTACGCATATGTATCATTCTCTATCGCTGCCTACATGTCATATTTTCAGCTACTGCCTGTTGCATTTGATAACATTGTCTTGTACTTTCAACATGTCTCATAATCTAATAGACTGTCACTCACTGTCGTTCCCAGTCTGTCTCACTCTCATGGCTCACTCTCCTCCCTGCGTCCTCTTTTTCTGTGTTGTGGCCTCACATTTCCCTGCGCCCTCAAATGCTCACTTGCTGCCTGTCTCATCTCCTCCTGCCGCTCATCTTAGTCAGTGGCACTCTCTTGCTTTGTATAATTTGGGTACCTCCCTCCCTCCTTGCCATTGCCTGTCTCCCTGCCCCGGTGTCTGTTGCAATCTGTCTTATTCCGTGTCGCTGTCTGCCATTCACTTCCAGCCTTCATTGTTGATTTCTGGGCTCTCATTCACACCCAACACGCCTCAGTCATTCCCTGCATGTCTCATACTGTCTCTCACTCTTCATCTGTCTCACTCTTTTTTGTTGTTTGTCTCATTCTCTTCTGGTTCTTCTCGCAATCTTTCTCTCTCTCCCTGTCTCATTCTCCCTGCCGCCTGTCTCATTTTTCATTTTTGCTTGTCTCATTCTCTTGCGACTCGTCTCAGTTTCTGTAACTGCTCGACTCATTCTCCAGCTGCCTTTTTTAGGTCCCCGGCGTTAGTAAAAACCTTTGACAGCAGTGCCGTTATTCCAAATTGCTCCTTAACTCACAGTGTGCAGTGAATACAGAGCGGGCCAGGATGAGTAGATGAGAGTACCATGGGCTGGGGAACATATTATCATGACCATGCAGAATCTCACATTGGACTGCTACAAACTGCGCCTGCACTACATTATATAGGAGGGACTCGGACAGGAAAACTGTTCTTGAGTAAGTGATGAAAGCTTTAGAGAACAAGCATTTGCAATGCAATAGGTCTCGCATTTAGACGAGTTTAAGCTATTGGCATTGTAAATGATAATGCATTTTATTTTTATTTTAAAAACCAAAACATACATAAAATGCATTGTCATTTACAATGCCAATAGCTCAAACTCGCGTAAATGCGAGACCTATTGCATTGCAAATGCTTGTTCATTGTGTACCGGGTATATAGCAATTCATTTTGTAAAATATAAAGAGTGAAAAATAGGTATCAAGGACACCTATGTATTTCTGAAATGGGAACAAAATATAGAGTTTAGAAGTAGCATTTATTTGCACATCTCCCAAATCGTGGGTACCCATACTAGCGTGCATTAGAGGACATTTTTCAAAATTGACTTCTTTTTTACACATTGTCTTACATTTGTAAGGCAGAAATGCATAGAAAGTCAATTGGTAATAACACTTGTTCTACTGTTCTGTGTTCCCCCCAAGTCTCCTGATAAAATGGTACCTCACTTGTGTGGGTAGGCCTAGTGTCCGCGACAGGAAACGGCCCAAAACGCAACGTGGGCACATCAATTTTTTTTTTCTCAGTGAAAACTGACCCTTTTTTCGCAATGTGCCTAGCTATGGATTTTGGACCCTCGCTCAGCCAGCACCTAGGGAAACCTAGCAAACCTGTACATTTTTGAAAACTAGACAGCCAGGGGAATCTAGGATGGGGTATCTTGTGTGGCTCTCACCAGGTTCTGTTACCCAGAATACCTTGCAAGCCTCAAACTTTTTGTAAACAAAAACACAGTTTTCTCACTTTTCTGTGATGGAAAGTTATGGAATCTGCGGGGAGCCTCAATCTTCCACCCACCGAGCATTTCCCAAAGTCTCCTGATAACAATGGTACCTCACTTGTGTGGGTAGGCCTAGTGCCCGTGACAGGAAATGCCCCAAAACGTACTGCGGAGACTTCAAACTTATCGATCACAAAAAGACTTGGTGTTGCAAGGGAGACACCTGCGTTTTTGGTCCAGGGCTTGGCGGGCATCTAGGAAACCGCACCAAACACAGATATTTCGGAAAACTAGAGACTTTTCTGTGTGGGAAAGTTGTGGGATCACCGGGCCGCCACAAATTTTCTACTACCCAGCGTTCCCCCAGGTCTCCCGATAAAAATGGTACCTCTCTTATGTGGGTAGGCCTAGTGCCCGCGATAGAAAATGGCCCAAAACATACTGTGGAGACTTCAAAATTATCGTTTGCGAGGGAGTCACCTGCATTTTTGAAAACTAGACACCCAGGGGAGTCCTGGGAGGTGTAATGTCTGGGTTTGGTAGGTTTCCTTAGATGGCCCGCTCCCGGCAAAGCAGAGAGACTGTGACAATGTTGTTTTTGGGGGGTATTGAAATGACCATTTTGGGCAGCCCCCATCCCTACGTGTCTAGTGGCCTTTCTGCTTCCCCCGCGCCCCTCCTTAACACCCAGTCAGCATATCTCATGGGAATGAATTTTCACGCCTAACCTTTAGAATTGTAACAAAAGCCTAACTTGTACTTCTTCCTCTGGGGTAAGCATCCTGAGTCACTATGATGGCTATATGATGAGAATAACCAGTGAGCTATTGATGTTCAGGGCTTCCACTTTGAGTTTTTCTAAATGAGACTTAAAGATAACTATTTCAGGTACCATGGCTACATCTTTTCTCATATTTTTCGCTAATATATTAGTTTCTTATAGTGTACATATTCTGGAAACATAAACATTTGAGGTAGACTTATGATACGAAAAAAATGTTATCACTGGTATTACTTTCAGCACTATTATGTAAGTTTATGTATAGATGGAAAGTTATGTATTCATTGGCTAAACATACATGATGTTCTGATTCAAGTCAAAGTAAACTTTATTCGGCCAAAGGCCATAAAAGCATACGGAAAATAAAAAGACCTAGATTAAACATTTTGTCTTGTACAGAATCATAGACCATACTCCATTTTCAAATGACAATTCTGAAATAAACTATTTAAAAGAGCCAAGTCAGAGAGACTAAATCCTGTCTAAAACATTATGAAATGGCTCTTAAAATTAATATCTCTTCCTGATGTAAAATGCTGATTTAATCAAATTTAAAACTGCAGAACAGATTTCAGGTGAGCCTAAAGACTGCATGGAAATTAAACCATCCTTATGCGGCCTCACATTGGCCTTGCGCAGCAACGGCACCAAAAAACGGTGTCTTGGATCTTGATACAATGGGCAAAACAAAAATAAATGAACAGTGCTTTGGATTGAGAAGGTGTCACACACACAAAGGGATATATCCTGCTGCAGTGCCCCAGGGAATGGAAAAGCAAATTTAAAGTGCATAGTCTAAACAAAGTCAGCCAGTGACAATATGTAGGGAAAACGCACCACCCCAAGTAAGGCTCTAAACCACAAGTTGTTGAAACTGGCATAGTTTACAATTGATTGTTTGGCCTGAGCAGTGGCCAGATGTTTATTTATACATTGCTCTAAAAACAATTCTTTAACACGCAGTTTGTGATTGGGGCCGATTGTTTGGGGGAATTTATAAAGATTGAGGAGTCCCAATCTATCAAAGGTGACCTTCAAATACATTAGCCATTGTATCTAATCCACCCCATCTAACGACATGCAGTCTGAGATGCAAGATCTAATCAGACCAGCCTCTGGGGATGACCATATTTTAACCCACAATAAAAAGGAAGCTAATCCGATATGATCTTCCAGGTAAGGCGCACGAGCGCCTCATGGCATATTAAGGTATCTGTCCCACCTGGGACTGAAAGTAGTCTACGCAAAAATATATTTTCTGCGCCTTGTAAAATATCCACCTTACCCCAGAGGCCAACGCCATATACCCCCGCTGAGATGCACTTGCTCCTGTATAGATTCCACATTTCTGGAACTGGTTTATTTTTGGAACTTACGGGCAATTCTAAAAATGGCTTCAATGTTCTGGTTAAAAGTCTGGCATCTAAGTGTTAAAAGCGGGGTCCAGCTCAGTGACTGGTTAAACAAGATCCCTAGATAATTAAAATTATAATATCGGGTACCATGGCTACATTTTTTCTCGTATTTTTCGCTAATATATTATTTTATTATAGTGTAATATTCTGAAAACCTAAAAGTGAGGTAGACTTATAATACGAAAAAATTATATCACCTGGTATTGTATAACTTTCAGTACTATGTAGGTTTGTGTATGAAAGCAAAGTTGTGTATTCATTGGCTAAACATACATGATGTTCTGATTCATAATATAGCTGTTATGTAATCTCTTAAGGTACTCTAAACAACAACGTTTTGACAACTGCATATTTTTGTTTTGCCAGATATTTTCTATATCACAGCGTCTGTTATTGATATGGTCTCTTGGCGCTGATGGCTGTTTCAAAAGGCACGCTGTCTGCCTCTTGTGGGTGTTCTTCATTGGGAAGGCTTCGTAAGTGGGTCGCGTTTTCTGACTTTAACCAAACTGAGTAAGTTTGCTTAGTGAGCAGTTTGTTTGGTTCAGTGCTTAATTTGTAAAATAAATGAACAAATATGTAAGTGCAGGGGCAGAAAGTTTTTCTCAGCAGTCTGCCACTGGCGCTGACATATATATGCATTGCCAAGTGCCAGGGTGGCTGAATTCTAAGGCTGCTTACTCTGGATTCCACCTCAGGCGTCTTTCTTTCACCACTCCACCCACTAGTCTCACTAGCTAACTCGCAGGTTATTTTTCCATCCCTGCTTTCATTCTTTCTCACTGTTTTCCTATCTTTCTCTCTTTTTTCCATTTGTCTCTCTTGCTCTGGGTCAAAGTCTGCCAATAAAAAAAAATATAGTCCTGATTAGCAAAATGAGTTTTAATGTACACCACATGCAATCACTATCACAAATTAAGCACTGGGTGGGTCATTATTAGGTTCCCTATTTAACTTTTCTATGGGGTTGATGTATGCGATGGAGTTTCCCAGTGCCACTACATCCTAAAATACCTCATCTTCTTGTCCCGATGTGTGCATCTTGTGTTCTCAGTGTTTGCATCTCCTTTCCTCCATGCGTGTGCCCCACTATCTCATTGCTAATTATCTCTTTTGTCTATATTTATCTCTGCACCAGCGACCTTACTTCAGTGTTTGAATCTCCCAGTTTATGTCTGTGGTTCTCAGTCTCTGTGTATGTGTGTTCCGTATGAGTTTCTGTGGCAAAATCTGAAAAGGGAATGGAAAGTGATCTTTCCATGCATGTTGAAAAAGGAAGGGAGGGATGGCCTTTTCCGGAGAGAGGTTAGAAGGTGGTTCATCTATGAGTAGGGAATTGATTTTGGAGATGGAAATCCAGAGTTAGTAGATCATTTGAAATCGTTCACTAAGAGAACGTTGTGACAATTCAAGGCAGTGATTTAAATCTCAAATAAAGACTAAAGGAAAAGAGCATAGATAATGAAAAGAGTTTCCTAATCAGGGTGACCGAATAATCATGGCATGTGATTTAATTTGCACATCCATGTTTTTGGAGACCCAAATCCTCATTTTTGGGACAGATTTATTGATATTCTATCATGATAAATAATTGCTAATCCACTCTCACACAAGTCCATATGATAATAGTGAAAGATTTTAACGTTTGGTTGACACGATCATCAAACATTTGCTTGCAAACAGCCATAAGCAATGCTTTAGTTAAAAACACTATCTGTGAATGATCCTCTTGTATAGGGAACATCAACATACAAGAGTACTATAAATACAGTTGGGAAAAGAGAGGTAATAGTTTACAAAATAAAGGTGGAAGATCTTTGGAACAGACAATTTGAGGACAAACGTGTGGAAAAACAGATGAAACGGCAAATGCAGAAATAACCAAAGCAATAAAAGCGAAATGGACGGAAAAGAGGTTTTAACTTTCAGGTTATAAATTCAGTCTCTTTCTGTTAACTAATCAGCATTCCGGGTCCGCTATATGATCCGCTTACCTAATGGCCTCCATGGTTTCTCTGTTCATTTACTCAGGGCTCAATTAAAGCTCATATTTAAGATGGTCAGTTGGGTGCTGCAATCAAAGTACTGTTACAAGTTTTAGAAATGGAGATTTAAGCATTTCTTTAATATTCTCCAACTGTCCATGAATGTAGAACTGGGCAGTAACCCAAAACATATGTCTGTAATCCTTTTTAGGTCGAAGCCTACCAGAAATCAAAGCTGCATGGTTTGCTGAAGACATCTTGGAGACATTCAGAAACCTTCTCTGGGAATGTATTACGCCCATCGCTTACTATTGGCTTTGTTGTTTGCAACCTACATTTGCTTGGTTGCTATTTGCTGGCTTTATCTGTTTTTGGCTTTGCAGCTTGAGTTTGTCCCTCCTGGGGCTCAAACCTTATTTACAGTTTCCTTCCACCAGTGTTCGATTTCTGTAAACAGGTCTTTGAATATTGTTCACATTTGCTGTGCATTCAAAGACAGAAGTCAAAAGTCCGGCTCTGTCTTCCGAGGGAGCATGGTGTTTACTTTTCTTTCTCTGACTTTAAAGTGAAAGGATTTATGTGACGATCATGCTGGCTAGTGAGGGTGTGCTGAAGGAAGGCTGTACGGTGTTATTTTTTTTTCCTAGCACACGCCAACATTTAAAGATCTGTAAATTAACTGTGCAGATATTTAAGAATATATCAGAATTCGAAAAGCATAAATTAAGCAAGTGTTTTGGTAATTCAGAAGTGTGTTGAAAATATTTTAAAACGATCAAAAAAAAGAATATACTAGGCGATGACCGTTCCATACATTGTTTGTGCGCAGTAAAACTGTATGACTGTGCAAATGTAATGGTCATTTCAATTGAAGATGTGTTGTCTGTAATTGTCTGTAATGGCAGTGCGCTACCACGGCATGCAGTCTCCACTTTACCCCACTCTGCACCACACCACTTTACTCTGCGACACTCCACTCTACGCGACACTCCACGCGACTCCCCACTCTACGCGACTCCACTCTAAGCCACTCCACTCTGTGTCAAAGCACTCTACTCTACACCTCTCCAGTCTAGGCCACTCCACTCTACTCTGCTTCACTCCATTCTATACAACTCCACTTTGCAACACTGCACTCTATGCCACTGCATTCTATGTCAATGTACTCTAATCTGTACCCCACTATTCTACACCAGTGGACTCTGCGCCAGTCCACTCTATGCCTCTCTAATCTACTCTGCACTCCAGCTCTCTATGGCACTCTACTCTGCCCCACTCCACTTTTCTGTGCACCTCTATGCTACTTCACTCTACTCTGTGCCACTCCATTCTACGCCACTTAAATCTATGCTACGTCACTTCACTCTATGCCACTCTACTCTATTCTGCACCATTCTGCACTACGCTACTGCACTCTATGCCACTGGACTCTAGACCACTGCATTCTACACCACTTTACTCAAAACAATGCACTCTATGCCCCTGCACTCTATGCCAATCTACCCCTCACCCCTGCACTCTACACCACGTTGTTCTATTCTGCACCACTGTACTCTACGCCGCTGCTCTCTTTGCCACTTTTCTATACACCAATGCACTCAACAACACTTCTCTGCAACACTACACTCTCTGCCACTTAACTCTATGCCACTCTACTCTGCACCAGCACTCTATGCCACTGTATTCTGCGCCATGCCACACCACTCTGCACCACCCTACTCTGCTGCACTGTACACCAATGCACTGTATACCTGTACACTGTAAGCTACTGTACTCTGCATCACTCGGCTCTACACCACTGCTCTCTGACACTGCACCCTACGCCACTCTACTGTATGGCACTGCACTCTACGCCACTGTACTCTACCCCACTGCACTCTGCCCCACTGCACTCTGCCCTGCACCACTCTACCCTACCCTGCTCCACTCTACGCCACTTCACTCTACTCTGAAACAATCTACTCTATGCCACTGCACTCTACGCCACTCTACTATACTCTGCACCACTCTACTCTACACCACTTTACTCAAAACTAATGCACTCTAGGCCAATCTACTTTGCTCCACTCCACTTTATGCCACTATACTCTACAACACTCTACTCTACAACACTCTACTCTACACCACTGCACTCTACACTGCACTCTACGTTGCTGCTCTCTGTCACTGCACTCTTTTACTCTGTTCCACTGTACTCAATGCCACTGCTCTCTACTTCACACCACTCTATGCCACTGCACTTTACCTTCTCTGCTCCACTCTGCGCCACTTCACTCTATGCCACTATAATCTACGCTGCACCGTTCTACTCTTCTCTGCACCACTCTACTCTACAACACTCTATGCCTCTGCACTTTACGCAGTTGCACTCTATGCCGCTCTATTCCACTCTGCACCACTCCACTCTGCACTACTCTACACCCATGCACTCTTCGACACTCTACTCAAACACTGCACTCTACTTTGCACCACTCAACTCTATGCCACTCTACTACACTCTTCACACTCTGTACTCTAAAACACATTGGTAAAGCCAATGGCTCTTGTATAGGTTAAACCTATTGGCTTTGCCAATCCTTGTTTACAAGTCTTGCTACCTTTCCAGTCAAAGACGGGTTGTAAGTGATATATTTAGCACCACTGTTTTTGAAAAAAGTAAATTCAATGATAAATTCTTCACAGTGAAAATTCAACTGTCCTTTAGGTATCTCAGAGGATCATTGTGACCAAACCGTAGTGTAATACAGTTTGAGTCACTGCCACATTTTGGAACGTTGGACATCCTAATGTATTTTAAGTCTTGAACCAAACAAGGCATGAGTCTGCCTTTTGTCTGTACATATCAAACATTTGTTCAGCAAGGCATCCATTACTTTCTTAACTATCCCAGCGCCGATTGAAAAGCCCAACAACTCACACCATCAACTCTGATCCAGAATCCTTACAAATTGCCAATACAAACTCACTGTTCTGGTGAGGATAGAAATTGTACAGAGCTGATAGTGACCCCAAAATCTCCCCCACTCAAATACTAAGGCCAAGAAATATGGTCAGAACCACTATGTCACCCAGAAAAGTAAGGCTTTGCAAGAAACCTCATAAGCTCTGATCTCTGGCTACACTAACTCCCTGACACAGAATGACTACAAGGTCCCAAAGATCAAAATATTACAGCATGCAGTGAGTAACATGAGGTAATGCAGACATGAAAACAGCAACCAAGTACAAAAGAACAGGACCCCATCCACAGAACAGTAACACCTTTCACAATCATAAATATTTCAAATAAAACCTAGAAGGAGCTGTCATTCAGCGTCTAAGACCTATGAAAAACGATCCACATATTTAGACCCTAATCATTATAATATCATGAATACTTCCTCCTGTAATGTAATATCAAGATGAAACGCTATTGTATAATCTCTTACTCTAGCTATCCGTAGTCCTCAGTGAAGAACACCCCTGCTAGCTTCAAGAGGCCTATCAGAAGCTTAGTTACATCAGGCAGACTACAGGTGACTTGGGTTAGTCGGAGGGTCACCAGACCTGAATACCCACTGCAAAGCACCACACAGAGATAATCCACTACACAACATTCCCACAGGTTGTGCTGGAACATGGCGAGAACTACTCCCCTTACTGAACATTTCAGCAAGGATAACCCACACTTGTCACCTACCTACACCATTGTGGTTTTGGAAAGGAATCTCCATGTGGAGACCCATCTCTGGATGAATCTCAACTGCAGGTCAATATCTGCACAAAGGGAGAAGAGACCAAATGATGCTCTACATAAATACCCAACAACATTACACAACAGTGAAAAAAACAACATTGTGATTTTCAACCATCATAAGTGCAAGGCATGTCATGAAATTCCATAAATCCTGATTGTGTGATCAGGGTACAGGTTACTATCATTATTATACTTTACCTTTTATACACTTGTAAGTTAGTTTACTGTTTGACATTTCACCTGAAAACCGTAAGCCAAACTTATCTTAATTTTTTTAAAGAATTCAAAACCTATAGTGCCATATATCTATCTCCTCAGTAGGAGTGTTCAAAAGCACGTTTTCAATCATCATTCCAAGGTCATCCAAAGAATTTGAACTTCTTCTGTCTTTAATTGTAGAAAATCATGTGATCACTTCTCTCATCTCTCGTTACAAATAACAAGCCAGCCCAGCCAATGCATTTTGTGCCTTTCCGGAACTGCATCAGGACTGTAAAAATACATATATATCAAAATTAAAAAGCCTATCTCTATAGATATATGTACACTTAAAACCCCATTATATACAAATGAGAAACATTTATCTGAAAGAGACAGTTCGTTATAGATTCCTTACCTTTAGAATTACCCTCAGGCGTCAGACTGGATCCAGAGAATTTTTTCCTTAGCAGTACCCCTGTGCGTCGGTAGGTGGCGTTGGTCGACTCCGCGATCGTCGTCTGCGCCGTGGTCGCCAGGATGACGTCACAGTGCCTACCTAGACGTCGCCCCTGCGCGCTGACGTCCGTTCTTTCTTTTTCCGCGCCAGCCTAGCTTTTTGAATAAACTTTTTTTCGACTTCTTTTTTTGAGTCCTCTACTCCTGGTGCGTGAGGGATGTCCCATTGTCGGACCGGCTTCAAGCCCTGCGAGGTCTGTCACAAGCTGATGTCTGTGATGGACCCGCACCTTGTGTGCCTCTGGTGTCTGGAGCGCGACCACGACCCAAAGTCCAACACCGTCCCCATCCTCATCCCTGAGATGGACCGGAGCCGGGCCGACGTCGAATCCGATGCCGGAGGGTAATTTTGCTCCCTTGTTCACCCCAGGTGTTCCCTATCGCCCTGATGCTGGTGATGAGGACTGGGAAGGGTCGCTGGACCCTTTGCCAGACCAGCTGGCAGAATCGGACTGGAAAGAAGAATTGCATGATGCCAGTGGTCTGGACACTTCCCCCGACCTTGGCATGCTTTCTCTCCCTACCGTGGCTATGGAGGAGGGAGCGTCCTATGCTGTGGTGGTGCGTAGGGCAGGTGAGGCCTTGGGCCTGGAGCTCCCTACAGTGGCATTCACGACTAATCTCCTGAAAGAGGTGCTTCAACCTGCTGTAACTTCCTCAGAAACCCTCTTGCCCTTCAATGAAGCCCTCATGGACGTCCTTCTGGGCACTTAGTCCAAGCCAGGCACAGGGGCTCCTGTGGAACGAACGATTGCCCACCGCCCGGCTCCGGGCGATCCCATTTTCCTTACCCAACACCCTTCCCCTGAGAGCTTGATGGTCCAAGCTTCTTCTTCCAAGGGCGCATTCCCTTCTGCTCCTCCAGACAGGGAATCCAAGAAGCTGGATTATCTTGGGCAGCGCATGTTCTCTTCCTCCAGCTTGGCACTGCGGTCCGTGAATACTGCATGCCTCTTGGGCCGATACTCCCATACAATCTGAGATACGGTTGCGCAAGTGCTGCCTCAGTGCCCGGGGGAGGCTCGGGTTGTTCGCCTAAGCCGTGGCAGATGGGAGAGATGCAGCAAAATTCGCTGTGGACTGGATACCACCGACTCACTCGGCAGAACGATTGCCACGTCGGTAGCCCTTCGGCTCTACGTCTGGTTGAGGGCGTCTGGCTTTTCGGGGGATATTCAAGCAACTTTGCTGGACATGCCCTTTGATGGTTGTCGCCTTTTTGGTGACAAGGCAGTCTCGGCGCAGGAGCGCTTTAAGGATTCTCGCGCTACGGCCAGATCCTTAGGCCTCTCGGCATCCTACCGTCCACCACAGTCTGCCTTTCGCCCCTTTCATGGCTACAGAAGGGGCACCCACCCATATCAGCCCAGTCTAGCCACCGGTCCACGCAACCTGGCCCAGCCTCTGCGTGGCCACGGATGTGGGACCCAGCGACGCAGGTCTGGGAGCCAGCGGGCGGGGCAGTCCAACCTTCCCCCCTGCAGCAGCCTCCAAACCCTCCTAGTCTGACCTTTCAGGCCCATCAGAGGCCAGTGGGTGGCAGGATTCGCCATCACCTCCCCCACTGGCAATCCATCACGTCAGACAGGTGGGTTTTGCAGATAGTCCGAAGGGGCTACTCCCTCCCTTTTGAGACTATTTCTCCCTCCATGCCACCGTCTCTCGACCGCATGTCGGAGGAGCATTTAGCGCTTCTCCGCCAGGAAGTTTCAGCTGTTTTGGCCAAGGGAGCTATCGAAAGGGTTCCTGCACCGGAAGTAGGTTGTGGTTGCTATTCCCGCTACTTTCTGGTGCCCAAGAAGGACAAGGGCCTGCGTCCTATCCTAGACCTCAGGGCCCTCAACCGCTTCCTCCGGAAGGAAAAGTTCAAAATGCTCACATTAGCTCAGGTCCTGTCTGCCCTCGACGCTGGAGACTGGATGGTGGCGTTGGACTTGCAGGACGCCTATTTCCATATCCCCGTCCTGCCAGCCCACAGACGCTACCTACGGGTCATGGTAGGCCACGAGCATTTTCAGTTCACTGTGCTCCCCTTTGGTCTTACCAGTGCCCCTCAGGTGTTCACCAAGGTGATGGCGGTGGTTGCAGCTCATCTGCGCAGATCAGGGGTTCCAGTCTTCCCCTATCTCGATGACTGTCTGTTGAAGGCGGGCTCCCCCCAGGCTGTCGTCTCCCACCTCCAGACTATGGCGGACCTCCTGCATTCGCTGGGGTTCACTATCAACGTGCCAAAGTCACACCTGACTCCCTCAGTTGCTCCTTTTCATCTGGCCTATCCTCCTGATGAGCGAGTCCGGGATATTCGGGCTATGATACCGATGTTTCAGCCTCGAACCTGGATTTCGGTGAGAATGACCCTGAGGCTGCTGGGCCTCATGGCATCCTGCTGGTGGATCATGCCAGATGGCATATGGGGGCTCTGCCTTGGGACCTGAAGTTCCAGTGGGCACAGCAAAAGGGGAATCTTTCCGACTACGTCCAGATCTCGGAGGGAACTGCGCAACAACTGCAGTGGTGGTTAACGAACCAGGATTGTGTCAGTGGCAGATCCCTCGACCTTCCCCAACCAGACCTCACGGTGGTGGCCGGTGCATCATTTCTGGGATGGGGCGGCCACCTGGGAGAGGCGAAGATCAGAGGAGTCTGGTCTCCGGCGGAGTCCGGGCTCCATATCAACCTGTTGGAGCTCGGGGCGATTCTCCTGGCACTGAAGGCATTCCTTCCCTCCTTCAAGGGGAAGGCAGTGCAGGTGTTCACAGACAACACCACCGCCATGTGGAACTGCAACAAACAGGGCGGGATGGGGTCGTGGACCCTATGTCAAGAGGCTCTTCACCTTTGCACATGGCTGGAACATCAGGGAATAACCCTGGTGGTTCAACACCAGGCAGGTACCCTGAACGCCAGGGCGGACAAACTCAGCCGTCATTGCCTGGTGAATCACGAATGGCGTCTTCACTCGGAGGTGGTCCAAGGTCTCTTTCAGCAGTGGGGGAGCCTTGGTTAGATCTGTTCGCCACCGAAGAGAATGTGCAATGTCCGCAGTTCTGCGAATTGGAATTTCCAAGGCGGCACTCGCTCGGCGACGCTTTTCGTAGCGAGTGGAACTGCGGCCTCCTGTACACCTTTCTGCCTGTACCACTTCTGCCCGGAGTGCTGAAGAAGATCAAGCACGACTGGACCCAAGTCATTCTTGTGGCACCGGACTGGGCACGAAGAGTCTGGTACCCCGAGATCCTGAGCATCGCTATCGATCCTCCGATCAGACTGCCCCTTCGGGAGGATCTTCTGTCGCAGCAGCTGGGGACGGTTCTCCACCCGAACCTGTCCAGCCTCCACCTCCTTGCGTGAAGATTGAGCTGTGACAGTTGACAGCTTTTGACCTTCCACCCGAAATTTGTAATGTCATCTTGGCAGCCAGGTGTCCCTCCACTAAGACGGTATACGCCTGTCGATGGAATAAGTTTGTGGCATGGTGCACAGCAAAGGCTGTGGATCCCCTCTCTGCCCCTCTTTCTGAGGTTCTTTTGTTCCTTCTCTCTTTGGCACAGCAGGGTTCGGCTCTGGGCACTCTTAAAGGCTATCTGGCAGCCATTTCTGCTTTTATTCGGCTACCAGATCAGCCGTCTTTGTTCAAGTCCCCTATTGTAAGTAGGTTCTTTAAAGGCATTATTCACCTCTTTCCTCCATCTCCTTTCATAATGCCTCAGTGGAACTTAAACCTTGTTTTGACTTACCTTATGTGCGCTCCCTTTGAGCCTCTTCACGACTGTCCTCTTAGACTTCTTACTCTGAAGTCTGCCTTTCTTGTTGCCATCAACTCTGCTCGCAGAGTGAGTGAGCTTCAGGCTCTTTCTTCTAAGCCCTCTTTCTTCTCTGTGCATCCGGACAAAGTGGTGCTTCGGACGAGACCCTCGTTCCTGCCTAAAGTTGTCACACCTTTTCACATCGGACAAACTATCACTCTGCCCACCTTTTTCCCACCTCTGCACCCTTCCAAAGAGGAGGAGAAACTCCACCGTCTGGGCCCGAAACGTGCGCTGTCCTACCTTGACCGCACAAAGGATTTCCGGGTGGACGATCAACTCTTCATTGGCTATGTGGGTGCCAAGAAAGGTCGTGCTGTGCAAAAGCGTACCGTCTCTCGATAGGTTGTCCTTTGTATAAAGATTTGTTACGCTTTAGCTAAAAAGGAACTTCCAGTGGAGCTGCGTGCTCATTCCACTAGAGCTACGGCAACAACTACTGCTTTGTCACGTGGAGTCCCACTTATTGACATCTTCCAGGCGGCAGCGTGGGCTTCTATGCATGCGTTCACCAGACATTACTGCCTGGATAGTCGAGTCCGGAGGGATGGCTACTTTGCCTGTTCTGTCCTCCAGGACTTACTGGTGTGAACTTGGTTCGCAGTCCCTCCTCCGGTGTTGGTATTGCTGGGGTATCTATTCTAAATCTATAACTAACTGTCTCTTTCAGATGAACAAGTTACTTACCTTCGGTAATGATGTATCTGTAAGAGACATAGGTTAGTTGTAGATTCCTTACTGCCCCACCCATCCTCCCGCTCTGAGAACTGACTTCTAGGGACAGGGACTCCCTTGCAGGGCCCTGGTGTGGCACACCAGTGGTCAGTGTCTTTCATGGCTCTGCTTTTCTGGTGTGGAAAGTCGTGTCAGAACTGAAGTCAGCGCGCATGGGCGGCGTCTATGTAGGCACCGCAACGGCATCCCAGCGACCACAACACCGACGGATGGCACGAACTCGACCGACGCCACCCACCGACACTCGGGGGTACTGCTGAGGAAAAAATTCTCCGGATCCAGTCTGACGCCTGGGGGTAATTCTAAAGGTAAGAAATCTATAACTAACCTATGTCTCTTACAGATACATCGTTACCGAAGGTAAGTAACTTGTTCTTTTTTTACATAAGATAACCCTTGACATTCCCTTCATCATTATTACAGAATTTCCAATCTTTCCCATATTTATCAAGCATAAATACTACAGAATTACACATCAACAAATGGAGGACCAGCTACCTAACTTCCAAGGGTCAGTTCAGACGCTCAAATGTTTTCCTACTGTTTCTTACATAAGATAAAAAGGCAAATTCAATAATTTCATAACAGATTTCTGTGTGAATCAAAAAGTAATTACATTACACATCCTATCGTCAGAAATGTGTTACGCCAGGTAATTCATAATAAATGAATTACATAATCTTAGAAAAGCACTTCATATTTACATTAAATGCGCTAGAATACTACTCCAAAATTCAAGAGAATTTTCCTTATTTCATTACATTAAATAAGATCTAAACTCATTATATCCCTATTTCCATGTATAATTCAAACTCCTACATTCCAATTGATATCAGATTTGTAGCAGGAGGTCCAGTTATCACAAATTTCAGTCATGTGTACGTACAAGCAACATTGCCAATATTCGCTTTTCTTCAGATTATAATGGTAATTATATCTGAAAAGATGCATAACGTTATCAAAACGCACAGCAATATATGCCTACATGTAACTTCCTCTAATTTCTCAATTGCACAAATATAGGTAATACTCATATTAATCTCAGTCCTATAAATACTGTAGTGATTTCCCATGTGGGCCCACTTTGGTTCTCCCTTAGTTTCACATATTAGCTTGCAACTGCTTTGTACAGCCACACATAATATAATTGTTTTTGTGACATGATGCTTTTTAGAAATCTGTGGTACATATTATTTGTTATTCACTGACTCTTCTTAGGATTCAGTCTGAACATTTCGTACATGGCCAACAACATGGTGTACTGTTTTCTTGTGCCCGTAACAACTTATAACATTTTTGACATAACACGGTAGCACAGCTGCAGGTTTTCAACACAGTAGTTCTTATCATATAAACCGTGTCTCTCTCTCCCCCCCCCCCCCCTCCTTGTGGGGCATAGAGGAGAATTCCAAATGAGGGAATGGCCCTTGAACCGAGGCAGCAGCCTAGTGTAAACTGAATTTATCCCTATGATGTTTTACACACACACACACACACACACACACACACACACCACACACCACACACCACACACCCACCACCCCCCACCCCACCCCACACCCCCTCCTTGTGGGGACTAACCTTTCCCAATGTTTTTAAAATACACTAATAACAGCAAAATGTTAAGAAAAGATTCATGATACAGGATCCTGCTTCAAATGTGCAAATATATTGTTATTTAATCGTGCGCACAGCACCATCCTTATGGGGACCTAGTCTGTAACTCTATTTGTGATTGAATACAGTCGAAGGCACATGGCTAAATGTATATTTTATCAATAACATACACAAACAACATTATAATCTATTCATATATGAATTGCTGCATATATACTAAGGGTATACATTAAACACGGATTATGTTAATGTGCCAGAAAATATCATATCATGCTTAAAGAAAGACACTTAAAGCTGTATTTAACCTATTTATTAGTGCTTAAAATCTTAGGAGTTAAGAGAACTAACACAAAGAAATTAACATATGGAACCAAGGAATATGGTCAAGTGGAACCCAGAGCTTGATTAGCTGCTTACATTTTTGCCAAAATAGATGTTTAAGTCCCCACAGAGATAGTGGGTGAAGATCATTGTGTTTAAGTCTCCATAGAAATAGTGTGCACATTCAAAGCTTAAATCGCATTATAAAGAGTGTGAAGCTAATGATGTTCAAGTCCACACAGAGGTTGTGTGTAATTAGAGGAATGCTCAAGTCCCCACAGAGATGGCATGTTATTATAGCGATGTTTAAGTCCCCACAAAGATAGTGTGTTATTACAGTGTAGTTCAAGTCCCCCCAAAGAGAGTGTGTTATTATAGCGATGTTCAAGTCCCCACAAAGAGAGTGCATGAAGGTGATTGTGTTTAAGTCCTCATTAAAATAGGGCCCAATTCACAAAGGTAAACTTAGACAAAAAGTCTAACTTTACTACTTTTCAATATTCACAAAGTCCCATACAGAGAATGTGAAGCTGATGATGTTCAAGTCGAAGCAAACACAAGGAGATGATGGACAAAGTGCTGAAACTTTTCAGTCACTCACCCCCAGTCACAGATCTGGGTTGAATCCATCATCGTTCTTTAGCTCACTTCACCACCCCAGTTCAGACCCAGCTATATGCAAATCAGTCTTGACCCCGTGCCTCATGGGAACAGTCCAGCCCAAACTACCAAGCCAGGTCTTCCCTGGACCGTAAACAAGCATCCTGGGACCGGTTTTGGGGTAACACCCCCTCATAAGCCAGGCTAGCTTGAATCCAGTGGCAAAGTGAGCAAGGGACCCACGCCTGGGCATACCCTGCCAACTTAGGGTGAACAAAGCAAACACAAGGAGATGATGGATGGAATGCTAAAACTTTTCAGTCACTCACCCCCAGTCACAGATCTGGGTTGAATCCATCATCGTTCTTTAGCTCTCTTTGCCACCCAGTTCAGACCCAGCTATATGCAAATCAGTCTTGACCCTGTGCCTCATGCACCCCCTGGTGCTTCAAGTCGAAACAGAGCTTGTGTTTAATTACAGGAATGCTCAAGTCCCCACAGAGATGGTATTTTTTTATAGTGATGTTCAAGTCCCCAGAAAGATAGTGTTTTATTATAGTTTTTTTCAAGCCCCCACAAAGATAGTGTGTTATTATAGCGATGTTTAAGTCCCCACAGAGATAGTGCATGAAGATGATTGTGTTTAAGTCCTCATTAAAATAGAGCCTGATTCACAAAGGTAAGCTTACAGAAAAAAATCTAACTTTTCTACTTTTCAGTTTCACAAATGTAAACTTAGACCAGAAGTCTAACTTTACTACTTTTCAGTATTCACAAAGCCCCATACAGATAATGCAAAGCTGATGATGCTCAAGCCAAAAAAGAGCTTGTGTGTAATTACAGGAGTGCTCCAGTCCCCACAGAGATGGTGTGTGACTATAGTAATACCACAGTCGCCAAAGAGAATGTGTGTGATTATAGACATGCCCAGGTCCCCACAGAGATAGTGTGTAATTACAGGTCCCCACAGAGATAGTGTGTGATTATAGACATGCCCAGGTCCCCACAGATATAGTGTGTGATTTTAGAGATGTCGAGGTCCCCACAGAGATGGTGTGTGACTATAGTATTACCACGGTTGCCAAAGAGCATGTGTGTGATTATAGACATGCCCAGGTCCCCACAGAGATAGTGTGTGATTAATGGGATGCAGAGGGATAGCACACAGAGATAAAGCATGATTATAGTCATGTGCAAGTCCTCACAGAGATATTTTGCGATTACAGTGATTTTTAAGTTCCCACAGTGATAATGTGTGATTACAGTCTTATTCAAGTCTCTACAGTGATGTGTGTAATGATATGTATGTTGAAGAACCCATACATATCGTATTAGCCTGGTGGCTTATTAAATGAATGAATCCACTTGAGGGATATGTGTTTGACCACTCTCTCACATGTTTGAATACTGGCGCTACCACTCAGCCTTTATTACTTCCAAGGTCTATACAATAAGTACTATTTACTTGGATAACAAAAAACATATGGTATTCAGCAACAAGATACCCTCAGGTGTGAATGTGCACTTTATATATGCACATGAGATGATGTGATGTGATAATAGTGGTACTCAAGCGACCACTAGAGATAGACTGGAATTATCCCATATCTATGAATCCCACTTCAAATGCAGCATTAACTGATTTAAACTGTGTTCATCCAGGAAGGTTCACACTTCCTTAAAAATCCAAGTATCTCAGTTCTCATTTTCTTTACTAGCCCCCATCTTATCAACTCTAGTCTCCATTAAGAAGATAACACTTTATTTCTGATTGCAATAAACTCCCCATACTGATTGGTTCTGACACTTTAGGATTATTACAATAGAGAAATAGATTTAAGAACTGGCCCATCTGTATAATTTATGTCTCTATAATTCAAGAATAAAATGGGCCTCTCCTCACAAAGCTCTTCTTTCTCTCAAAGTATTCCTTCTACCTGCTCTTGGGGCTCTTTCTAGTGAACCAGGCTCACACTCTATAAATACCTGTGTGTATGTATGTATGTATGTGTATATGTATATGTGTGTGTATATATATATATATATATCACGAACCTCGCTTCCAGCCTTCTTCGCGAAAAACAAAACGAGCGTAGACCCAGGTTTGGTGCTAATAGTTTATTTGATCAGCACACCATCAAGTCGCCATGACGCGTTTCGGCAGATCCCTGCCTTGATC
>CAWUFW010010323.1:258781-706337 GCA_963921515.1 Calotriton arnoldi | reverse complement strand
GGGGTCAGGGTCCGTGTTCCGCCCCTCCTGCGAGGAGGCGACAGCTTCAGCTGGACCCGTGCAATCCTCCGGGTCCAGCCCCGAAGGTCCCTGCCACCTCTTTTGGCAGTTGCGGATCCGGCGCTTGTAGACCCCCACGGACCGGACAGCCCGGACGATGTCCTTCCAGATCTCCTGCTTCCGATGGGCAGAAGCCTGTCAGGATGACAAAGTGATAATGCCATTACTACACATGCAACATATCCATGCATGACACAGTTGCATATACATGTCGCAATCACAGGGGCACATGGTGTACACAGGCAGTGCACGGCTGCCCATGGACAGTTTTCCAGAAGTCACTACATGGTATCATTGCATGGGGAGTAAAACCCTGTTCAGAAGCACTGTCACTGCACCATACCTGTCCAGTGCAAGTCACTACACACTATGGGGGGTGACAACTACTCAGTGAGCCTGCTAGCCAGTGGCGTGCAGACTCTCAGCCTTGCTAGTCAGACAATGCGCACAGGGGTACAACGCGTACCCGCACACATTGAAAGTAATGGGCCGGCCGGAGGCACCGATCGGTCCATTGCAGTTCAACGCGCACAGCGGTACAACGCGTACCGCGCACATTGAAAGCAATGGGCCGGCCGGAGGCACCGATCGGTCCATTGCAGTTCAACGCGCACAGGGGTACAACGCGTACCCGCACACATTGAAAGCAATGGGCCGGCCGGAGGCACCGATCGGTCCATTGCAGTTCAACGCGCACAGGGGTACAACGGCGTACCGCACACATTGAAAGCAATGGGCCGGCCGGAGGCACCGATCGGTCCATTGCAGTTCAACGCGCACAGGGGTACAACGCGTACCGCGCACATTGAAAGCAATGGGCCGGCCGGAGGCACCGATCGGTCCATTGCAGTTCAACGCGCACAGGGGTACAACGCGTACCCGCACACATTGAAAGCAATGGGCTGGCCGGAGGCACCGATCGGTCCATTGCAGTTCAACGCGCACAGGGGTACAACGCGTACCCCCACACATTGAAAGCAATGGGCCGGCCGGAGGCACCGATCGGTCCATTGCAGTTCAACGCGCACAGGGGTACAACGCGTACCCCCACACATTGAAAGCAATGGGCCGGCCGGAGGCACCGATCGGTCCATTGCAGTACAACGCATCAATGTACATGTGACTGGCATATGTCAGCATGCCTGTCTCAGATGGACATATGCCAGCCACAGATAGCTCCCAGGGAGTGAGGGGCACACCTACATCACGACAGCCTGTCCAAACCTTATCATAAGGCATGTAAGGCTGCATTTCCTATTGTGTGTATGTTGGTGTACATGTTGTCCTAATGGGTGTCACCTGTGGGCAGCCACCCCCAGGCTGTGCACGTGTTCATGGGGACAGGATCCTGGGTGTTACGTGTACGTGACCACTGTGATGTGCAACTGTTCATATCTGTGCATGTGCCATGGTCACATTTCACAGTGGTGTTTGTGTATGTCATGTCACATACCCCGTGAGTCCCATGTGGGACGGTATGTTTGAGCCAGGGTGTCCCAGTGGCACAATAGTGATGGACCTCCACAGTCTTTGTGCATGTAGTGTTTACAATGTCTCTGATTTCATGTGCACAATGGGAGACAGTCTCCACATCCACGTTGTGTGTGCATGGAATCTGATGTTGTGCGTGTGTGTCACAGACGTCCATGTCTGTCCTGCCGTGGCAAGTGGGGCCACTACCTGTGGGGGTCATGTTTGTTTTGCTGTGGTGTACACATGATACTCCATGTGATGCCAGTGTCCATGTGGCATTACAGGGTCCCTGGGAATGTACCTGTCGTTGAGCTGTGGTGCCTGGGGCACATCTGTCCTCACATGTCACTGTGGGGGGTGATTGTGACACGGCAGCAGGAGATAGGAACTGTGACACGGCATCATGATATCCAAAGGGCCAACCTGGGACAAATTGATGCCACCTGTAGGACCGTGTTGACAGATGTTGGCACTGTATGTACCATATATGTTCTTCCGGTACTGCACACTTCATGTAGTTGTGCCTCATAATGATGTATGTTGGGATCTTGAGTGTGTTCAATGCCGCATATGTTGGGTGACTGACAATCTTGCTTACTTCTCCTCTGCACTGCAGGGCTCCTGCTGTCCATCGGCTATTCCCAGACCTGGCAACGATGGTGGAATGGGACAGCATCCGACGGTACCGCTTCACCAGGCAGCTGATTGAGGATTTGGCAGTGCAGTTGGCCCCACATTTGCAGCCTGGCCGGCCGTATCCTACAGCGCTGACCCCCAAGGTGAAGGTGATGGCAGCCCTACACTTCTTTGCCACTGGTACCTTCCAACATACTGTGGCGACTGCTGGTGGGATGTCACAGACCATGTTCAGCCGTGTGCTCCGCGATGTTTTGGCGGCAATGTTGCTCTTCCTAAACCGGTACATCTATTTCCCTAGACTGCGACGACTCACTGACGTGAAGAGTGACTTTTATGCCCTGGGAGGATGCCGCATGTAATTGGCTCCATTGATGGGACACATGTGGCTTTGGTACCACCACAGGCCCAGGAGCAGGCCTACAGGAACCGCAAGCACTACCACTCGGTCAATGCACTGGTGGTGTGTCTTGCAGACATGACCATCACACACGTGTGTGCCCGTTTCCCTGGTTCAGCACACGATGCCTTTGTGATGAGGAGTAGTCGCATCCCCAGGATGATGGCACAGATGCAGAACCAGCGTGCCTGGCTTGTCGGTGTGTACTGACTTTGTGCCATTGTGTGTGATCTGATCTGTAGTATTCCGCCCACTTTTCCAAGTCAGCTAATGTGCACTTGTCTGTCCGTAGGTGACTCGGGATACCCCAACATGCCGTGGTTGCTGACACCCCTCAGGAACCCTGTGACACCTGCCCAGATGCGCTACAATGAGGCACATGGTCGGACCAGGAGAGTGATTGAGCGGACCTTTGGTCTCCTGAAGAGCCGCTTCCGCTGCCTGGACAAGACCGGAGGGTCCCTCCCATATGCCCCCTGCGAAAGTGTGCAAGATTATCATCGTCTGCTGCATGCTCCACAACCTGGCAGTGCGGAAGGAGTTGCCTCTCATCCAGGATGACAATGACCAACATCCGCCACCTGTGGAGGATCCTGGCCTGGACCACGATGCCAGTGACGATGATGATGATGATGATGGTGATGGTGATGTCCGCACACAGCTCATCACCAACTTCTTTAGCTGAATGTGAGTATCCTGAGGTGTCATGTCAATGATGTGAGTTGGCATGATGTGTGGGTGGTGCTGTGGTGCTGTTGGAGTGTGTCCATGGGCTACTTGACTGGATGTGTGTTGCGATGTGTGGTGACAGGTGGGCTGTACTCCCCAACAGTGTTGACATGCTAACTTGGTTCTGGGTGGGTATCTTGTAACATGTATTGTGCATGAGTTTTGCTGTTCTGTCCTGTACTCCATTGCTTTTGACTGTGTGTCATTTCTGTCCTTCACAGGGTACTTTCAGATTCGTTTGGTCAACTGTGTCCACCGACGACGTGATTGCACATCCAGGCTGGTAGCTGTTGTGTCCCTACAGGTGATGTGCGCCACACCCATGGACTTCCTTCCGTCTACAGTTGTTGACTGTGTGCCCGCTACCAGGTGGGGTTACCTTGCATCTGTAGTGGTTACGGCATGTTGCAACTGTGTAATAAACCTGTGCTTCACTTTGTGATGTGCGTTGTCTGTGGTCACACATTTGACTACCATTTGCTTACTGCACCTGTGGGCTACTTGACTACAACTGGGAATGGGTGTGGTGTCTGTGCATTGCACCGTCTTCCCTGGCAACATCAGTGTAGGCAATGAGTCAGATGGCCTAGGTGTGTAAGTGTCGTGTAGCCCTGGTGGTGTGTCTCCCTCATGTGTGTCACGTTGCCTGTACTCACATGCCTGTGTTGTCCTTGCTGTTGCAGTTCGCATACACAGTGTAATTTTGCAGTTCATCATCCCCATAACAGCACCCATGTTGGAATCACGACAGAGGCAAGTATGGTGTATTAGTGTGTTTATTGTGCTACATTTGTGTCAATAGTGCATAGGATGGGTTGTGCTGTACATGAATCTTGCAATCCCAAGTTCCTAGGTGAATTGAAAGTCCGGGTAGACAGGATCCCCAGTATCGGGGCCACAGTTGTCTGACACATTGGTCCAACTTGTACTCCCCATGCAATGTGTGGGAGTAGTGTTGCCGTCAACAGGGTGAACAGTCTGTGCACAAAGGCGAACATCCAGAACAGGTTCAGGCTTCCTGGGAGTTGCGCTTGGCCATCGGCCTCTCACTTTTCCCTCCTCGGACGACCCCTCTTCTTGGGGGGGGGGCCCTCAAGTGCAGGCTGCTGCGGTGCAGGGGACTCTCCGCCAGAGTCCTCTTCCCTCCCTGTGGCAGTTGCAGTTTGTTCGTCACCAGATGTTGTTGGCACACAGGGAGGTGTGGACTTGTTGCTGTTCATCTGGCGGAGGCATTGTAAAATGTCCCTGTGCACCGCCGTCATCTCATGTAGTGCATCCCACTTGGACTCCACGCGGGACATGTGTGAGTCCACACGGGACATGTGTGACTCCACGTGGGACATGTGGGAGTCCAAGCGGGCATGATGGGCAGCCTGCTGCTGTTTAATGTCTCTGAGGAGCCCCACTACCTGGCTGAGCTCTCCGGTGCTGGACTGGTACGCATCAGCTATGCGTACCAGTTGTGGGTCGTCATGCACACCAGCAACGTCTGCAAGCAGCGACCTCTGTCTCCCACTCCCTCCCACCACCCCTGCTGACATGTGCAGTGTGTGCAGTGGCACGCACAGATAACCCTGGTCCACCTTGGGGGTTGGTGGTGGTGGTGTCCATGGCCCCAGGTTGGTCCAGGGTCACTGTGCTGGTGTTGCTCCTTATTCTGTCCATGTCGGCAGGGATGGTATTCGTGGTGACAGTCGTTGTAGGGGTGGGTGCAGGGGGTGCAGCTGGTGGTCCTGCTGGTGCTGCAGCTGGTGGTCCTGCTGGTGCTGCATGTTGACTTGCACTGGATGTCCCAGGTTGTTCTTCATCGTCCGAGGAGGACAGAGGCTGTACGACGCCAGTGAGCTCGGCATCCTCTTGAGCCTGGGACTGGGACTCCTCAGCGTCTGCTGCTGTGTCCCCATCATCACCTGTTTTTGGGAGACACAAACAATGTATGTCATGTTTCTGCAGGCATCAATGGTTGACACACATGACAGTTGTGACTGTGCCTCTGGGTGCGGGCCTGTACATTGCATTGTCCTAAGTCGTCACAGTCAGGGGTTGATATTGGTGTGGCACATTGTCCTGCATTATTTGGGCATTTCTATGTATTTTCTGGGGTGTGAACATGGTCTGCATTGCTTGTGTTTGGTTGACAGCCGGACCTCCTTCCCACCCACCCAGCCAGTCAGTTATCCCACCATGGAACGTGCTTGCATTGCAGGGAGTGGAAGTTGTCTCTCAGGATGTCAGTCAGTGGTGTCCTGCTGTTTGTTGGTGCACAGTTGGCAGCAGGGCCTTGTGCTCCCCACAGCAGTAGCCAGTGTCAGCCATCTTGTGAGTCCTTCTCCACTCCCTGTGATGTGAGCATGGTTCAGGGTGGTGTTGATGGGCCAGTTGTGAGGCTGAGCAATGTCTGTGACTACGACTCCCATCATGCTATTGCCTCCACCCCCCTTCCCAGCATGCCCATGCTTCCTTCCTTTTGACTCTGCTTCCCTGTGGGGTGGGCTGGCTGTGCTGACAGGATGGCTGGGAGTGTTGTCCTGGCAGTTGTTTGGCTAAGAGTCCCAAGAGTGTCCCTGTGCTTCACACAACATAACCCAGGGTGGTGGTGCTTTGTGGGATCTTGTGTTAGGATGGAGGGCATTGCATTCTACCAGGTGGGTACTGTGGAGTTTGTGTTGGGGGGGTGTGAGGGGAGGTGCTGGTGACTATAGTCAGTGCTGCAAGTCCCCCTTCCCACCCAGCCAGCCAGATATCCCACCATGGAACGTGCTTGCATTGCAGGGAGTGTAAGTTGTCTCTCAGGATGTCAGTCAGTGGTGTCCTGCTGTTTGTTGGTGCACAGTTGGCAGCAGGGCCTTGTGCTCCCCACAGCAGTAGCCAGTGTCAGCCATCTTGTGAGTCCTTCTCCACTCCCTGTGATGTGAGCATGGTTCAGGGTGGTGTTGATGGGCCAGTTGTGAGGCTGAGCAATGTCTGTGACTACGACTCCCATCATGCCATTGCCTCCACCCCACTTCCCAGCATTCCCATACTTACTTGCTTTTGTGTGGAGTTCAGTGTGTGTGGGTGTGAGAGCAATGGCAAGATGGCTGACAGTGGTGTCCTGCTGTTGGTTGGTGTGCAGTACCCAGCATGCCCTTGTGCTCCCCACGATACAGCAACAGTGTCAGACATCTTTGATGGGCCTTTCCACTCTCTGTGGGATGTGCATGCGTGAGTGTGAGCTTGCTGGGCCATGTGGTGGGGGATGTAGAGCTGTGACTACGACTCCCATCATGCTATTGCCTCCTCCCCCCTTCCCAGCTTGCCCATGCTTCCTTCCTTTTGACTCTGCTTCCCTGTGGGGTGGGCTGGCTGTGCTGACAGGATGGCTGGGAGTGTTGTCCTGGCAGTTGTTTGGTTAAGAGTCCCAAGAGTGTCCCTGTGCTTCACACAACATAACCCAGGGTGGTGGTGCTTTGTGGGATCTTGTGTTAGGATGGGGGCATTGCATTCTACCAGGTGGGTTCTGTGGAGTTTGTGTTGGGGTGTGTGTGAGGGGAGGTGCTTGTGACTATGGTCAGTGCTGCAAGTCCCCCTTCCCACCCAGCTAGCCAGATATCCCACCATGGAACGTGCTTGCATTGCAGGGAGTTGAAGTTGTCTCTCAGGATGTCAGTCAGTGGTGTCCTGCTGTTTGTTGGTGCACAGTTGCCAGCAGGGCCTTGTGCTCCCCACAGCAGTAGCCAGTGTCAGCCATCTTGTGAGTCCTTCTCCACTCCCTGTGATGTGAGCATGGTTCATGGTGGTGTTGATGGGACAGTTGTGGGGGTGACCAATATCAGTGACTACGACTCCCATCATGCTATTGCCTCCACCCCCTTCCCAGCATGCCCATGCTTCCTTCCTTTTGAATCTGCTTCCCTGTGGGGTGGGCTGGCTGTGCTGACAGGATGGCTGGGAGTGTTGTCCTGGCAGTTGTTTGGCTAAGAGTCCCAAGAGTGTCCCTGTGCTTCACACAACATAACCCAGGGTGGTGGTTCTTTGTGGGATCTTGTGTTAGGATGGGGGGCATTGCATTCTACCAGGTGGGTTCTGTGGAGTTTGTGTTGGGGGGTGTGTGAGGGGCGGTGCTTGTGACTATGGTCAGTGCTGCAAGTCCCCCTTCCCACCCAGCTAGCCAGATTTCCCACCATGGAACGTGCTTGCATTGCAGGGAGTGTAAGTTGTCTCTCAGGATGTCAGTCAGTGGTGTCCTGCTGTTTGTTGGTGCACAGTTGCCAGCAGGGCCTTGTGCTTCCCACAGCAGTAGCCAGTGTCAGCCATCTTGTGAGTCCTTCTCCACTCCCTGTGATGTGCGCATGGTTCATGGTGGTGTTGATGGGACAGTTGTGGGGGGCAATATGTGTGACTGCGACTCCCATGATGCTATTGGCTACACTGACTTGGCCAGCATACACAGAATTCCTTCCTTTGAGTGGTCTTCACTGTGTGTTGGTGTTGTTGTGGTGGCTACATGTGTGGATGTGTTTGTTAGTTCTATTTGTGCCACTGCCTAGCTGTAGTTGTGGTTGTGTTTGTACATGTGTTGGCACAGTTGGATGTGACTTTTTTGATGGCATGTGTTGTGTTTATCTGACTGACATACACATTTTGGGATGATTCTGTTCTAGTTGCTGTGTAATTGCTATGAGTGCATGGTTTGACTCTCCCCTTGACAGTGATGTGTTTGTTTTGTGGCAGTATATTGTATACATTTGTTGTGCACTCACCAGGCTCTGGGATGTCCTCTAGTCCATATACGCTCACTGGCGGAAGGATGGCCCGCACCTTCTCCTCCCAGGGCCTGAGGTATATTGGCTTGGCAGGAGGGCCACTGCCGGTGTATTGGCTGTTGATGTAGTCTTTCTTCAGCATGTCCCGTACCCTCCTGCGCACGTCATACCACCTGTTCTGGATGTCGGTCTTTGTGCGCCGACATGGTGATTGTGCGTTCACCCTGTTGATGATCCTCTCCCACATCTTGGTTTTCTGCGACATGGGGGTCTGTTGGACCAGTGTGCCAGACAGCTGTGGCTCCACCCTGAGGATCTCGTCTACCATGACTTCCAATTCACTATCTAGGAACTTGGGATTCTTCTTGGGGGGCATGGTGATGGGTGGTGATGGTGGGTGATGTGTGTGTTGGTGTGCAGGTGAGGGTGTGTGAGTGTGTCTTTTGCTGGGTGTATGTGAGGTAGGTATTTGTTGGTGTGCTGATGGTGTGTGGCTTGTGTGAGGGATGAGCTGTGGGTGTGTGGTTGCTTTCTCTTGGGTGCTGGCAGTGGAATGGCATTTGCAAAGGCTCATGGTAGTGATTTGTGTCCTTTATATAGGTGGAGTTGTGGGTGTGTCTTTGTTCTCTGTCCCCACCCCCCCCAGTATTTATTGGCTTGGTAATTGCTTGTTTGGCCTTTTTTGTGGTGATTTTTCCTTTGTGCTGTTTGTGTATGTTGGAAACGTTCTTGTGACCGAGTCGGACCCTGCATTGGTCTCGTACGGTGTTCTCCGTTTCGTTCACGCTGTGTTTGTGCAGTTTTCTATGCTGCGTACGCGTCGGTCGCGGTGTATTGTGTTGCTTCGGCTCGGTTTTGTATGCGTGTCGGTCGTACGGCTTGTCCTCCGTCCGACTCGCTCGTGGTTTTCGCGCCTTGCATCGTACTTGGCGGTTTGGAGTTAGCGTGTACGTTTCGGTCGGATTTGTTCCGGGTGCGTGTCGGTCGGTTGGATTCGCGTTTTTTCCGGCCGGATTGCTGTTTTCCGTGCGGCTCGGTCGGTCGACTTGGTTTCCTTACGTGTCGGTCGGATTTTTCGCGCCTTGCATCGTACTTGGCGTGTCGGGCGCCACGGGTACGTGTCGGTCGGTATTTTTTCCGGATCCGAGTCGGTCGGTGCTTTTTCCGGCCCGAATCGGAGTCGACCCCTAAACCTATATAATTAACAATTCCCACTCCACTTAGTATTAAATTAAATAAGATGCTGGACACTAAACCTATATCATTTACTATTCCCACTCCAGTTAGCATTAAATCTGGGAAGGTGCTGGTCATTAAACCTATATAATTTACTATTCCCACTCCAGTTAGTATTACATCTGGGAGGTTGCTGGACATTAAACATATATAATTTACTATTCCCACTCCAGTTAGTATTAAATCAGGCAAGGTGCTGGACACTAAACATATATAATTAACTATTCCCACTCCAGTTAGTATTAAATTAAATAAGGTGCTGGACACTAAACATAATTACTTTACTATTCCCACTCCAGTTAGTATTAAATCATGAAAAATGCTGGACACTAAACATATATAATTTACTATTCCCACTCCAGTTATTATTAATTCAGAGAAGGTGCTGGATACTAAACCTATATAATTAACTATTCCCACTCCAGTTAATATTAATATAAAAAATGTGCTGGACACTAAACATATATAATTTACTAATCCCACTACAGTTAATATGAAATCATGATAATTGCTGAACACTAAACATATATAATATTTTATTCCCAAACCAGTTACTATTAAATCATGGAAGGTGCTGCACACTCAACATATATAATATAATATACCCAGTAGAAATAATATAACATCAGGGAATATACTATACATAAAACAAATTACCTTTAATATTCAGAATTACAAAAAACTACAATATTTAATTTGATTATTCAGAAAATATTAAATATATAATAAACTAAAATTTAAAGCTAAACAAATTGTAAATATAATATTTGACATTTAAAATTACTATATTTCCCATATGAATTCGATTATTTTTCATTTTTTAAAACATTTTAAATAATTATATTATTAATATTTAAACAAAATTATAAATTTCTTTTAGTTTGTTAATTTTTTTAAAATATTGAATATTATTTACAATTTCTAAAATATATTTCTCATCAAACACAAATATTATCCCTTAATTATTCAAATTATTAAACATTTTTAATATTAAATATTAATAATTAATAATCATCAAATATGTATGACATTTATTTTTTAAAACTTATCCACTAACACAATATTTTAAATTCAAATATTAATTTATAATTTCGTTAAAAAAATTTCTTTTATATATTTGTTTTACATTTTAACTAAAATTAAACGAAATTTCACACCTTTTTTCAAAATAAAAACAACAAAAAATCATTATAAAAATCAATTTTAATTTTTGAATTAAATATTTGATTTTTGAAAATTTGAAAAATATTTTAAAACACTCCCCACCATTATTCCCTATAAACCCAACATCCTGCTCCTAAAAAAACAATTTTAAATTACATTTACAAATTTCTAAAATATTTAAATTTTAAAAGCAAATTTTTTAAAACACTCCCCACCCTTATCCCCTATAAACCCAATATCACGCTCCTAAAACAACAATTTAAAATTAAATCTATAAATTTCGAATTTATTTAACATTTAAAAAAAATTGTTTTTAAAACACTCCCCACACTTATCCCCTATAAACCCAACATCCCGCTCCTAAAAATTAAAATACAAATTTTAATTTTTATAACATTAATTAACTAATATTATACCAAAAACAAACATAACAAAACAAAAATTACTATAACGATATTTTCACATAACGATATTTTGACAGTCGACGTTTCAAACTTCGATATTTTTACAACACAAAATTACGATATTTTTAACATCGATATACTTAACATCGATATTTAGCACTGTCGATATACTAAACTCAATATTAATGCATGTCGATATTAAAAAGTCGATATTATGTCCACTTACCCTCTTCAACACTTATATGACAACACTGGCCAGCATCGCCAAAACCCACGGACTCAACATCATGGCCTACGCTGACAACACATAACTCATCCTCTCCTAAGACACCACCAACACCATGGACGACTTCCACAACTGCAGCCGCGGCCTGTGCAGATGAGAGCGGTGCAGAGGTGGGGCGGGTAGGGGATTTATACAGATGATGGCGAGGGAAAATTAAACAAATAATTAATTTCCCCTCGTCATCGTCCGTCAAAATCCCCCCCACCGGGCCCCACCAATCTTACCTGCACGGGCCTCTGCTGCATAACTGCATGACAGGTAATGACAACTGGATGAAGGGCACCTGCCTGAAGTTCAACTCGGACAAGACAGAGGTACTGATTTTCAGAAAACAAAATCTCCCCATGTGATACAGCCTGGTGGCCCTTAGAACTCAGACCTACTCCTACCACCACTGACCACGCTAGGAACCTAGGCATCATTCTGGGCAACAAGCTAATCATGACGACACAGGTCAACTGTGTCTCCTCCTCCTGCTTCTTCATCCTCTAAATGCATTATAAGATATTCAAATGGCTACCCCAAAGCTCAAGACCCACCATCACTTAGGCCCTCATCTCCAGCTGACTAGTCTATGGCAACGCTCTTTATGCAGGGACCGCAGCTCACCTCCGACGACGACTATAAACCATACAGAATGTCACAGCCAGGCTCCTCCTGGACCTCTATAGACAAACCCACATCATTCCCTACCTCAGGGAACTCCACTGGCTCTCTTTACAGAAAAGATGCCAGTTCAAGCTCCTGACCCATGCATACACGGCCCTACACAGCCGTGGACCCGCCTACTTCAAACGCCGCCTGACCTTCCATCAGCTCACCAGAGACCTCCGCTAGCCTTTCTCTAACCTTCACCCCCGCATCTAACTTAGCAGATGCAGAGGTTGCTCCTTCTCCTACCTAGAAGCAAAGACATGGAATGAGCTACCCTCTCATCTACGGACCTCACCATCTCTTTCAGAGTTCCGAAATTCCCTGAAGACCTGGCTATTCGGCTAATCAGCTGGACCCTGCCAGCTTCTGGATGCCCTCATGGGTGACAAGAAGAGATCTACAAATCTACTGATTGATTGATTGAGACTGTATGCCGCTCCACTCTATGGCACAAGACTCTACGCCATGACACTCTATGCCACAATATTCTATGCTGCAACACTCTATGACACAACAGTGTATGACAATGCACCCTACGCCACTCCAATTTATGCCACTCAAGTGTACTCCATTCTGTGACCCTCTCCTTCACTCTGTGACATTCTACGCCCCTCCACTCTACGAAACTCTACTGCACTGTGTGCTACTCCACTGTACAACATTGTACTCCATCTATGTCACTATACAATACTGTAGTCCACCTTATGCCACTCTACGACACTCACAACTACCTCTTTGAAACTCTACTCTATAACATACTACTCCACTCTATGCCACTTTACCCTCCTCTATTCTACTGTATGCCACTCCACTGTACGCCACTCCACTCTACAATACTCCACTCTATGTTATTCCACTCTACACCACTCTACTCTATGCCACTCCAATCTACATTTGTCCACTCTATGCTATTCCATTCTAACCCACTTCAGTGTACACCATTCCATAGTATGCCCCTGCACTGTATGCTCCACTCTGCGCTATTCCACTCTACGTCACACCACTGTCTGCCACTCCACTCTACGCTAGTCCGCTGAATGCTACTCCACTCTATGCCAGTCCACTCTAAGATATTCCACTGTATGTCACTCCAGTGTATGCTACTCCACTCTAACCTACTCCATTGTACGCCACTCCAAACTAGACCACTCCACTGTACACTACTCAACTCTGTGCTATTCTACGCTACGCTGCTACAGTGTAAGCCCCTCCACTATACGCCATGACACTCTATGCCACGATACTCTACGGTACGACACGCATGACACAACACTGTAGGACACTGCACTCAACGGCACTCCATTTTATGCCATTGAAGTGTACTCCACTCTACGACCCTCCACTCCACTCTACGACACCCTACGCCCCTCCACTCTACCAAACTCTACTGCACTCTATGCTACTCCACTGTACAGCACTGTACTCCAGTCTATGTCACTGTAAAACACTGTAGTCCACTCTATGCCACGCTACCACACTCTACTCTACTCTACTCCACTCTACTCAACTACCTCTATAACACTCCACCACAGTTTTCTCCATCCTACTCTATCACACAGTACTCCACTCTACTCTACTACCCCACTCTAGACCACTCTAATCATTGGCACTGTATGCCATTTAACTCTACAACACTCTTTGCAGCTCTACTGTACTACACCCTACTGTACTCTAACTCACTCCACTCTACAACACTGTGCTCCACTCTATGCCACTTCAATCTACTGCACTCTACAACAGTTTCCCACACTCTACGACATGTCATACCATTCTACAAAATGAAATGCCACTCCACTCTATGACACTTTACTCCAGTGTATGCTACTCCACTCTTGTCTACTCCACTCCATGGCACTGTACTGTGCAACACCCAACTCCACTCCACTCTGTGATACTTTACTCCACTGTACGCTACCCCACTCGACTCTACTATATGACATTTTACCCCACTCTGCGCAAGTATATGACACTCCACTCTGCACCGCTCAACCCTTCAACTCTTTACTCTACTCTATACAAATCCACTCTACGACACGTATTCTATGAGACTTTTCCAACAGTCAACAGCACAGCACTCCACTCTACTGTTTGAGCCATCACTCTAAATATGACACTTTACTCCACTCTGCACTACACCCCTCCTCCACTCTAAACCACTACATTTCTTTGAAACACATTTAAAAAAAATAAAAATCATTTAAGTTTAATTAAAAAACCAAATGTTAAAGCTAAGTTATAGTTAGGAAAACTTTATTTATTCGTTTTATACAAACCCAACTTAAACTATACAAATATTAGAAATTCTAAACTTATAGTTATAATTTAAATTTAGAATTTACGCATCGCCTTCAATTTACTGTACTTTGCGCACCTCCGTACACAGTCTTGTCGCATCATTTACCACACTACATTAACTGAAAGTCACCACTCTACAATGTACTGTGTTCTCACAAATCACCTAATTTGAGATGTCATAAGTGTTGTTATGAATGCTATCATTTCACATGGTATAAATGATGTAATATGCAAGGGTATAACTAGTGCATGGAGAAGGGGCGAGCTATAGTTAATGTAGTGTGGCACATGATGCGACAAGACTCTACTCTATGCCACTCCACTCTACGCTATTTGACTCTACACCACTCCATTCTACACCATGCTACTGTACACCAATGCACTCTATGCAACTCCACTGTATGGCACTTCACTCTACGCTTTTCCACTGTATGTCACTAGACTCTCATCCACTGTATGCCACTACACTCTACGTTCTTCCACTCTACGCCACTAAACGGTACGCCACTGCACTCTATGCCAATTCACTGTACCCCGCTCAACTGTATGCCACTCCACTCCATGCCATTCCATTCTATGCCACTCCACACTATGCTATTCCACTCTACACCACTCCACTGTATGCTACTACACTCTACTCTATTCCACTCTTTGCCACTCCACTCTATGCCACTCCATTCTACACCACTTCACACTAGGCTATTTGGTTCCACACCACTCCATTCTAAACCACTCTACACCACTCCACTCTCTGCTATTCCACCTATGCCACTCAACCCTATGCTATTCCACTCTACACCACTTGACTGTATGCCACTCTAGGACCCTCCACTCTATGCTATTCCACTCTACACCATTTCACTCTACACTATTCCAGTCTACACCACTCAACTCTACGCTATTTCACTCTGTGCCACTCCACTCTATGCCACTCTACTCTATGCTATTCTACTCTATGCCACTCTGCTGTATGCCACTCTACTGTACGCAACTCCACTGAACACTACTCCACTGTATGCCACTTCACTCTAAGCTATTTCACTCTACGCCACTGTACACCCCTTCACTCTATGCTATTCTATTCTACGTAACTCTACTTTACACCACTCTCCTCTATGTTATTCCACTCTACATCACTTGACTCTGCGCCACTGTACACCACTTCATTCTATGCTATTCTGCTCTATGTAACTACACTTTATGCCCCTCTACTGTACACCACTCCACTCTATGCAACTCTACTCTATGCCACTACATTCTATGCTATTACATTGTATGTCACTTGACACTACACCACTCTACAGCACTCCACTCTACGATATTTCACTGTAAGCCATTCCACTCTATGCCACTTCACTGTACGCCACTCCAGTCTACACTACTCTACCCTAAGCCACTCCACTGTACACCACTCCACACTGTACGGCACTGTACTCTTTATCACTCAACTTAGCAACACTCCGATCGATGACAGTACACTCTAAGATCTGAAACACTTTTTTATTAAAAAATAAAAACCATGAAATTCAATCAAAAAACCAAAGGATAAACCTTTGTTATAGATGGGAAACATTATTTGTTTTTTCTATACAAAAAAAACTCAAAGTACCCAAACATTAGAAAATCTAAATTTATTCTTATACCTTAAATTTATTACTATAACTTTATTTATTCTTTCTATACAAACCAAACTTATACTACACAAACATTTGAAATTTGAAAGTCCAGTTATACCTTAAATTTATAATTTACACGGCACCTTCAAATTATTTTAACTCATGCACCTCCATACAAGAGTTGTCATGAATGCTATAATTTCAGATGGTAGAAGTGATGTATAATGAAAGGGTATAAGCAGTTAGGCCCAGGCGGTAAACTCCGCTCCGCTCGTGGAGTTTGCAGAAGTTGGGCACTCCACGCTCCGCAGAGGAGCGTGGAGTTCCTCCTTCCCGGGTGCGAAACAGAGTTTTTTTTCCGTTCGCGTGCTCAAGATTTGTTTTCAGGCCTCTAGCAAGTTTGCACGATACTTTGCGCTTGCTTGCATGACTTCCGACCGTGATGGCACCAATGTAGTGCTGATCGCGAATGCACCACTCGAGCAGCTTTTGTGCTTGAGAAGCAGCTGAGAGGATTTTCGGGTGGACTTTGTTCTCCAATGGGCCGTTGGAGTTGTTTTTTTCTGTGAGAGAAGCCTTTTTTCCCAACTGGAAGGAAGTGCCCCAGAGATGAAAATTCCAGCAGGCTCCTCGCAGTGCTTTGTCTACCTCCTGGTCACTTTTCATTTGGATTTGGAGCTGGAAGGATCACTCTCATTGTCTGCTGCATATATACCATTGGATTTAAGGACTTTGTATTTGATATTTCACAAGTAAGTTAAAAAACTGTTGTATAAGGGTGTATTGGGGGCATGCACCAGGATTTATTTGCACTTTTATTCGATTTTTTAAATTTATTGTGGGTGGCCTGCAGTTTCAGTAGGGGACCAGTTATTATTTTGCCTGTACTTTTTCTTCTTTTGTAAAAGAAAACTGTTTGTACATTTCACTCCATGTTTTTTAATAGATTTGCAATATTCATTAAATTCACTATGTGGCCTAGTCTGCCAATGGGCCTTCCAGCCAGTAGGCCCAGTACTAGTCATGGGTGCATGAAACAACTGTTTCTGTGGTGTCTGTTGAATTGAAACATCACTTAGGCCATGGATGACATTGGATTTAATTACATAATGTGTTTTTTTGGGGGTATCTCACGTTTTATTCTGCAAACAGTGTATAGGTGGGGTAATATATTTGATGCCTTTGGAGAATGTGTGTTGTTGTAAAATGTTTTAGCCCAGTTAATTTTCGATTTTTGGCATTGGTGAATTAATTATTTTTTTAGGTCTCGCCTTGCCAGCGCATGCGCTGCATGCGCTGTCTCAGCGAGACATAAAGTAATCTGTATGTTGGGTTAAACTTAATGTAATCTGTCTTTCCGTTTCCTATTGGCTTACTTGTGGTAGTGTTGTTGTAATCTCCCTTTTTGTTGGCTGTAGGTGATTTGCTAACTTCCGTGTAGTCCCGATACAGCGGTGCCTAACTACAGTGTTAGTTCGCTCTGCTTGCACTTCTTTTAATTGAAGTGCAGTGTGCCATCTGTTTTTTACGCTGTAGCCTGCCTTTGTAATTGGAGACTTTTGAGCACGCTGGCTAGTTATTTTCGCTTTCGTAACGAGCGAGGTTGTAGCCTGCGTTTGTAATTGTTGACTTTTGAGCATGCTGTCTAGTTAGTTTTGCTTCAGTAATGAGCGAGGCAGTATTGTATTATAGAGTTTTGATTTTGTGCGTGTTCTTTTTGTTCACACCAGCCTTCTTTAGCTATATTTTAGTAATGAGCGAGGCAGTATTGTATTTCAGAGTTTTGATTTTGTGCGTGTTATTTTTCGTCCACACCAGCCTTCTTTAGCTATATTTTAGTAATGAGTGAGGCAGTATTGAATTATAGCGTTTTTAATTTGTGCGTGTTATTTTTCGCCGACACCACCCTTCTGTAGCTCTATTTTAGTTATGAGCGAGGCAGTATTGCATTACAGCGTTTTTCTATTTTATTGCTCCATGGCTCCCATCTGGGCTGGTACAGATACGATAATAGTCCGCAGGAAATAACATCTTGTCAGATGCCCTCGGACGAAAAGAACAACAACAGAAATCAATAGCAGGTCTTTGTGGCTGGGTCTTAAAACCAGAGATCTGGCCCAGCAAACACCACTGATCACCGCTGCCAAGGTGCGAGCTGGAGGGGTTGCTGCTGCCTCTCAGGGCACAGCATGGACATGGCAATCCAAGCTCCCAGCTGCAGCCCGCCCTGGAATGTTTACGAGCACAACAAATGCCCCTCGGTCCCACTGCCACCCCTCAGAGAGATAACCGCTTTATTTATGGCTTCATGTAAGTTTGCTTCCTGCTTCTTCCCAGGCAGCCTGCATGCACAGGGTTTTGCATCAGCTGGGCCCCCACGGAAGCAGGTAACCCGAGCTGTGCCTAAAACGAAGGAGAGAAATATGTTAGCTTGTAGGCACCGAATTCCTGCTGCTGATAAAAAGCCACCCGCGATTGACGGTAGAGTAAACAAACCCTTGCAGGGCTGGCTCACATGTTTAAAAACTGACAGAAGCGTGCATTTTTAATCTAGGTTTATTTATTTATTTATTTTTGGCAACTTTATACAGCGCGGACATGGCCCAAACGTATCAAATTGCTTTACAACATATAATGATGGGACAACATTTTTGCAAAACCAGGAGACATATAATTTTGTAGCAAAATACTTAAGAGACTTCTCGTAAAATAGCAAGAGTTCATGAGTGTGCTGTTGTAAGACGCTTTACGTTTTTCACAACCCCAGGTAGGTATCCATGGCGCTACATGTTTTTCTCTTCCCCAAGAAGTCCCTGTTAAGTGCTCCTGTGTGTTTATCCAGCTTGTACACATCTGGAATACTTCTTCAAAGACGCACAGCAGACACGGGGATAACGAAAATGGCACTACCTAACTTTTGAACAGATAATTTCACACAACATGATGTAACATGACTTTTGACTTCCAAGATATAACAGGAAGTGATATCGCTCAACCTTTGACCCCTGGTGTCCATTTTTGATAACTACTTTTCGTAAATAGTTTTCAGGTTAGGCATCATGTGCTTCTCTCATAGCTTCTTAGCATGTAAATAATATTTTTCAGGTAAGGAATCGTGTGCCTCTCACAGCTTCGTAGCACCTTTCGCTTTAGTAGTAGTAGTGCTCTGCTCTCTTTTTTAGGTCTGGTCTAGAGACAGCCTTAGCTCTCTTGCCAGTCTAATTTTTCCAAAAATGTTAAACAAAAATACAAACATTTTACATAAATAAAAGGACTTTGTCAGCCCTCATTATCGATGGATCTGTTGAAGTGTCGTCCACAATTTACTTCTGTCCCCCTTGGACTACAGCAAGGTGTGCGGAGTTCCCCCAGTTAAGCCACTAGTTTTCTAGACTGTGAGTATTGGCATGTTAGTCCTCGTCAAATAAAGTCGTCCACTTCAATGCCAGGATTGGTGGGCCGATTTCAGCATTCGTTTCATGTTGTCGTAATTTATTTTTGCTACAGTTTTCTTTTTTTCAAGCATATGCATGCCACCTTTAGATGGCGACATTTTTTTCTTTTTATTGGTTTTACACTTGTACCGCATATGTTTCCAAACAAGACCCGGCCAGATTGGCTTTGTTAGTGCTTGTTTCATTAACGTGTTTATGCTTTGAAAAAAACTAGGCTTAACTAAACATGATCAAGTAATATTGTTAACAGTCGTATTAACATATTTAAAAAAAAATGCATGGTGTAAATCTGCGGAATTAGGATTTATGAGAACATCCAATTTAGTTAAACCCATCGAGACAATGCATGTGTGACTATAAGATCAAACAATGATTGCCTCAGAGAAAATAATTTAGCACAACAAAACAATACATGTGCCAAAACTTAATTCACTTTTTTTATGACACAGCCTACTCTTCCTCTGTTTTCTTTCCCTGGATGTTGCTCAGTGTGTCACTGCTTTTATTCTAAAATTCTAGAATGAATATTGAAAATAAAAGATCAGCATCCACCTATGCCAATGTGTAGCTCAAAATTCCCCATGGGACTGTTCACTTTGCAAGGTGCTCCTATAGGCCAGAATTCTACATGGATACGCAGGGTTGCTGTAATACAACAATGGTGCTGCTTAATGTTAAAGAGCACTGCTCGAACATTCTTTGGTGCTGCATAATGTGCCTGGATACACACGAACAACCCATGGCTGGTATGAGTGACATGGCTTCTCAGGGTGCCGCAGGTGTTGCTCAAATATGCCACAGTAGCTAAATGCACAAAGCTGCTGTTCAGTATTGCAGTGGCACTTACTAAAGTACAAATGTGATGCTAAAGGGCCTGGAGTAATGTTAAAGATGCCTACTCCGAGTACTGAGTACAAATGTGATGCTAAAGTGCCCTAAGTGATTTTAAACATGCCTACTCTGCGTACTGAGTCTGCAGTGCTCCCCAGTGCGCCAGTGACGCTGCTCAGTTTTGTCACTGGTGCTACTTATTACTTCAGAGATGCTCGGTGAACCTTTGATAAGGATGCAAAATGCTATGCGTACTAAGAATGCAAGTGGTGCTGTTTGTATCTCATTTTGACAGTGGTTCCTGTTTAATGTACTAGTAGCACTGCTCATTGTGCCATAATATTCCTTAAACAGGTCAATTGTAAATGACAATGCTTTTTATTTATTTGTTTTAATAACAACACATAAATAAAAGGCATTGTCATTTACAATGCCAATAGCTCAAACTCTCATAAATGCGAGACCTATTGCATTGCAAATGCTTGTCTCCTGTGTTACCATGTCTCCTTTGTCTGGCCAGTGTGTTAGTGTATTTGCTATAGGGCACCGTTTGGCTTTGTTCCGAAGGCCATGTGGTAAGGGGTCATTTTTTGTATAATCAGTGTCCCTAGGCCTGTATGTGTTCTTTGTTTTCCATGCCGCCTGCTTGTTGTTTGACCATGTGGTTGGTGACCATTTTGTGTAGGCATCCAGTGTGCTTCTGCCATAGGCCTGCATGTGTTCTTTGTTTTCCATGCCTCCTGCTTGTTGTTTGACCATGTGGCTGGCGGGCATTTTGTGTAGCCAGTCAGTGTGCTTTTGCCATAGGCCTGCATGTCTTCTTTGTTGTGGCCATGACTCCTTGCTGGTTGTTGTTTGACATGTGGCTGACAGCAATTTTTTGTAGCCAGCCAGTGTACTTTTGTCATGGGCCTGCATGTCTTCTTTGTTCCCCATGCCTCTTTGCTCATTGTTGTTTGACCATGTTGCACTGGCTGGCAGCCATTTTGTGCTTCCAACTAGTGTGCCTTTGCCATAGGCTTGCATGGATGTATGAGATATCAGTTGAATAATATGCGTGAGGATCACTGTAGTATGTATATTAAGAATATGATTTTGATGAACAGTGCTTATATAATATTACATGCATTTCTTTTATTTTGCACCTCCAATAGGTTTCTTCTCATCCTCCTATATAAACATCAGCAATTATTGATTTTTTTTCATTATAATTTTTATTTTATCTTTTAATTTTTGTATTTTATTTTTGTAATTCTTTATTTAATTTGTTTTAATTTCACTTATTTTTAGTTTTTTTTATTAAAATGTTTGTAAATGTTTTCTTTTTTAATTAACATTTAAAAAAAAAAAAAATTGTAATTATTTCCCCATTATTTCGTTTTGCATTTAATTTTTTTTATTCACATTTTTTTAATGTAATTTATTTTTTCATTTTCAATTTATTTTCCATTTTGCCTCGGTCTATTCATCAACTATCCATCCATCCATCCACCATAGGCGCATAGCAGCACACCAGCATTTTGGTTTTTTAGGTATATAATTCCATTTCCTCCAGGACACTCTGGCTGCAGTGCACTTAGACACATCAGCATCATTCATTTGTGTAATGATGATTTTTCGATTTCCCCCTGGAACACATTGCAAATGCCCAAGGCGCGCAATAACCTCAATTTTTTAAAAGATTACTATTCCATTTACCCATGCAGTTCCCTGAGTGCCAGAGGTGTCTCCTTTAGAATATATGGACATAAAGGAAAGAGCTCTATGATTCTGTATATTGTGTGTTATACTGATGGGGAATTACATTTTATGATATGGTGGTGTGGTTTGTCTTTAAAGTGGTTATTATATTACCTAAGTAAACAACCACACTAATATTGCCTTTGTCTATACTAATACAAACTGCAAACAATGCCACGTTTCACACTAAGGGGGTGATTACGATGGCGGACCCCGGGGATGGGGACCGCCTGCCTATAAGGCGGCGGTCCTGCATATGAGATTACGATGCGACCGCCACCAGGGCGGCCGCAAAAGGCATGTTTAACATTGCGGCGGGTGCTGCTGGCTGCAGCACCTGCTGCAATGTTAAAAATGCACTGTTTACATTTCCCTGCACTACGTGGCAGGCACCATGCGGTGCCTGCCAAAAACTCTCCACAGCGGCTGACCACAGGTTCAGCACATCAATCCCTGTTTATACAATTGTAAAGAGTCCTGTGCAAAACGCCTCCGGAGCCCGCCGCAGTTGGGCTCCACTGGAATCCAGAAAAGATCAATTTGTCAAATGTGGAAGGTGCACCAGGAAAGAAGTCACAGTCTTATGTGTAAGTCCATCAAGTTTCTTTATTTTTCATCATAGTAAAAGATTGGACATCAGCCTAATTCCATCAAGTTTCTTTATTTTTCATCATAGTAAAAGATTGGACATCAGCCTAAGTCCACCAAGTTTCTTTATTTTTCATCATAGTAAAAGATTGGACATCAGCCAACGTGTTTCGTTCCTATGCAAGGAACTTCTTCAGGGCTGAAACAATTACACAAGACAGCACATAAATCAACACAATACAAATATAAAACTAAAGAAAACGAACTAAAAAATATATAAACAATTTTTCACACATATTACAAAAAATATATAAATAAAAAAAGAACACAACTAAATATAAATCCACATACTTTGACATCATAAAACGGCCCACAATGAATATAAATTACTGACATATATAATACATGTAAATACATTTAAAAACCACATCATAACACCTAAGCATGTTGGGTCCCTCAGTCACAATTATTTAAAACCCCTAGTTGAAAGGAGAGAGAGAGTGGAGAAAAAGGGGGGGAACGCATAGTGCTCAGAGTAACGAACTGCCAACACTTAACTGTACAAGTGCCTCAGTCATAGTGTTGAGTATTCAAGCTCCAAGTGCAAAGATTTAAATGAAGACAAATTGAATAGAAAAAAAGGTTTAGGCAAAATGTGAGCAGTAAATGAGGAGAGGGGAATAAAAGACGTCAGAATTAACTTTGCTTAAGATAAACAGGTAATCACATAATCTCACCTATATATAATAAGTGGAAATTCTCCAAAAACTTCTCTGATGTGATCACGGATAAATAAGACGAATAATGCGAGAAGAAGCCCCACAATAAGGGTTCAAGTAAACAAAATCCAGCCCTTAAGACCTGCAAAAATAACATCATGTAAACCAGTCTGATGGTACAATATGGACACGTATATTAACCATAGAGCGATACTGTTACTTGTGACACCTATGATTTGAAAATTGTTAATCTTTCTAATAAAACTCTTGATGATGATGAAACAAAATTGCTTAGCATGGGTCTTAATTTTTGCCCCACTCAAAATGGGGATTTTGCAAACATCCACATAGACCTTTTCAAATTTATAAGAACACTTAAGTTGAGAGATTACTTCTCAAACAGGGCATTGGAACCTGGAGAATTACCTGTGACTAGGGAGACTGGAATGTATACAATTGCTTTTGTTTGCAATGTACAATGTCTGCTTTCAATAAGTGAGGATGAAACGTGTAATATTCCATCCTTATTGGAAGAATTCAACATCACACAAGATCTTACCATGGACAGTGGACTACGTCCAAAATCCAAATTTGTACCGATTGGGGCCTACCATCCTAATATTGATATCTTCCACAATAAAGTGTCTGAGGATTTATACAGGTTGGAAAATCCCAGTAAATTTACACCTAAAACCCATCAGAATATATCTCTATCTGAGAGACAGGCACTCCAACGGCTGAACAGTGATACAAGTATTGTAATACGTGAGGCTGATAAAGGCGGCAACGTTGTTGTAATGAATCGCCTTGATTACAGATTGATCATGAACGAGATTGGCCGTCAGTTAAATAATAATCTTTGTTACAGGGAGATTGGAGGCAATCCCATCCCCAGCCTAACGGTTATGATCAATGCAAGGCTCAATGAGTGGAGGGATACATGCCTGCTTACTGAGGATGAATATCGGTACCTGAGGGTGGATTGCCCTACCTTTCCTTGTATATATATTTTACCAAAAATTCACAAGGGGGGGCAATTCCCCCCAGGGACACCCATTATCTCAGGGGTGGGCTCACCCACCGAAAAATTGTCTGAGTTCGTTGATCTTAGACTGCAAAAGCATGTCCTTGACTTACCATCTTATATCAGGGACAGCAAAGATATATTGGTGAAATTTAAAGACTTTCGATGGTTGGAGGAGCTGATGTTTGTTACCTTTGATGTCGAGAGCCTTTACACCTGTATCGAGAAGAAATATGGACTCATGGCTGTACGATCCTTCCTGGATAGGGATGGCGCAGAGCTATATGAATATAATGAGATGGTTGCTGAGATGATCGATATTATACTTATGAACAACTATTTTTTGCATGACAATCGCTGGTTCCATCAGATACAGGGGACCGCGATGGGCTCCAGGTTTGCTCCCTCTTATGCCTGCCTCTTTATGGGGTGGTATGAGAGGGAGCATGCCTGGGGCAGATGTGCCTCCCCCTGGACCGAATATATTGTGTTCTGGGGGAGGTACATAGACGATGTCATCTGTCTTTGGTTGGGCACTGTTGACCAGCTGCAGCAATATTTTTCCTACCTCAACAACAATTCATTCAATGTCAGACTGACCACGTCCTTCGATAAGGAAAGTATAAATTTCCTGGATATCAGATTTTACATCCAATATGGTTCAATCCAAAGTACATTGTATAGGAAGGAAACATCGTGCAATGCAGTATTGCACGCATCTAGTGCCCACTCGAGTTCGGTCATCAGAAATATCCCCTTTGGGGAAATGACACGCATTAGGAGAAATTGCAGTGAACATGAAACTTTTCAGGCAAACATCCTAGATTACAGAAAAAGGTTTATAAAGAGAGGATATGACACTAGAATTTTGGACAAAGCTGAAACCAGAATATTTAAAACTGAAAGGGAATGCACACTCAGAAATAAGCCTGTTGCCAGGAAGGATTCCAACATGAGAGGCAAAGCTAGATTTGTCACTCAATATACCATGCATAGTGACAAGATATTCAATGTCTTCAGAAAAAATTGGCACCTCCTGACTGAAATTCCTGGCCTTAAGGATTTTGTTTGTGACAGGCCTGCAATCACATTTAGAAGGGGGGTTTCGCTGAGGAACTACCTATGCCCGAGCTATGTGACTACATCCACAAATAATGAGACTTGGTTACCATCTAAACCAAAAGGTTTTTTCACCTGCGGCACATGCAATATTTGCCCTATGGGCAAAAACAGAACCAAGACTTTCTCCTACAATAGCTCTAAAACACACACTATTGGTCATTTCATAAACTGCAACACCACACACGTAGTTTATGTACTTGGATGCGACTGCGGTACGATATATGTAGGCAGCACGACACGCTGCCTCAAATCCCGCATACAAGAACACCGCTGAGCACTCAGAAATAGAGATGACAGATACCCCATAACAGACCATTACAACAAGGAACACATTGGGGATGCTACTTTTTGGTTCCACGGTATAGATCATGTCCCCATTAACAAGAGAGGTGGCAGTAGGGAACTATATTAGACAAACAGATTCAAAGTGGATTTGTCGGTTGAGGGCTACAACTCATGGTCACAACACAGATGGGGAGATGCATTATTTTTTATAAGCTAACCAGGCTTTGATGTTTTCCATACAGTGGGTAAAAATGACTTTGTTAACTAAATGCTAGTTTTGATTTTGGTCTGATGAAATGCCTAACATATGTGAGCTTTGGACCTACTTTTCTCTCCCCACTTCTTTGAGCTACATCTGGCCACTATATTATTCCATTATGGTCATCCATTCAGAGTAACACTGTTATCATCTTTGGGCCAATACATCGGTTCTTGATTTGTATAATTCGACTACACTGTGGTAACGTTTGATGACTATACCCTGCATAATCATGGTTTACAACTTGGTTACCGGGGATGTGTAAAAGTGTTGCAATCACGGCTTTTGGAAAATATGGGTTCTGTTTTCTAATTTCAAGTGACCGTTAAGTATAGTTCTTATCCTTTTTATGACCAAGGTAATTATGCAAAACTTTGAGTCAGCGTTTGTATTGCCCAAACAGACATACTTGTTAGGGAGTTCTGAATACTCAAAGATGGCGACTATCAATTTTAATAATTGGGCATGGTGATTCGCCATTCACTATCTTGAACCATATGACTTGGTGCTTACTTTCCTCTATAGCTAATATCTGAAACTTCAGATTCTGATATGTATCGATTGACCTTTCGGATGGTATTTATCTGTAGCGCCTTTTTATACGTATATTGGGTTTACTGAATACTCAATTAAGGCGACCAGCTTTGAGATCGCCAAGGGAATTATGTTGTATTTGGCGAATATCATCTAGATCGTCACGGATTTTGCAATCTGCAATTCCAGACACATAAATATGGCGACTCCTTATTATAATAACTTGGGATAGGTATGTCGCTTTATATTTCAAATATTCTTCTCAATAAGAATCTCTTTGGGGGTTTCCGTATTGACACTCACATGTACAATCCTTGCTTTTCTGTTCCTCTCTGGTGCATCTTTTTCTATATAAAGGTTCAGTATTCGTCACGTTTTGCCATTTGACGAATAGGTTTGGTGAACGCTTTAATATGGCGACCACCCTTTTTAGAAACCACTAGGGATGCATGACTCTTTACCTATTGGCCTGACGTCATGACGCAACGACGTCAATTGACCGCAGTGCTTTAAAATTGGAATTTTAAATGGCGCCCGGTTCACACTACTATCGGGCGTACCTGCCGGTTACTTAGAAGGAGAATGTCCAGGCGAGTGAAATGATATGGTTGTGGGATTTCTTTGCAGTGGGATACTCGGATGATTATGCTTTATGATATTAAGATTGGGGGCGTCTTTAATTAAGACACAAGACATCGTCATGCCGCTTTAATTTTCCTAGTTTTTACGATCTTTTTTGCCTAGTCTATAAGAAATATTGCTGTGTTGTGTTAAGTTCCCAAGCCCATGATTTTGGGATGACGGGGTGACACATACCTCTGAATGAGGTTGTGCAATGTTCGACTTCATTGTTTTCAATAATGCTTCTATCATGGTGCCGCTTTAACTTTCCCAGTTTTTACGATCTTATCACATAGCCTATAAGAAGTACTGTTGTGCTGTGTTAAGTATCCAAGCCCATGATTTTGGTATGACGGGGGTGGCTTATACCTTTGAACGAAGTTGTGCAATGTTCGATTTCATTGCTTAAGTTAAGTACCCAAGCCCTTTATTTTGGTATGACGGGGGTGGCATATACCTTTGAACGAAGTTGTGCAATGTTCGATTTCATTGTTTACGATAACGCGTCTGCCACGATGTGTCATAGTACATTTCACTTACAACGTTTCTTTCTGTGGGTTGTGAATTGTTATGGTTGTAACCCATAGAATTCTCTACTGATGCTGGGGCCACTTGGATTTTGGTTCCGACTTTTCAGTTATCTGTGTGTGTGTGGCATACCTCATGCCACTATATGTCCTACAGTGGGCTACGGTTGAGGCGACTTGGTAATTCAATGGTTAGGATTACTACATTGTTAGTTCTGTTTTTTACTGTCTTGTTGACGTTTTGTAGAACCTTGTGACTGGGGGATGCGTAGTATGGAATCCCCATTTGGTTTATATCAGTGAGATTATCTTGTTATTATTTTATAATGGATGTAGGAGACGGTCGCCCTATGGTTAATATACGTCTCCATATTGTACCATCAGACTGGTTTACATGATGTTATTTTTGCTGGTCGTAAGGGCTGGATTTTGTTTACTTGAACCCTTATTGTGGGGCTTCTTCTCGCATTATTCGTCTAATTTATCCGTGATCACACCAGAGAAGTTTTTGGAGAATTTCCACTTATTATATATAGGTGAGATTATGTGATTACCTGTTTATCTTATGCAAAGTTAATTCTGACGTCTTTGCTTCCCCTCTCCTCATTTACTGCTCAACTTTTGCCTAAACTTTTTTTTCTATTCAATTTGTCTTCATTTAAATCTTTGCACTTGGAGCTTAAATACTTAACACTGTGACTGAGGCACTTGTACAGTTAAGTGTCGGCAGTTCGTTACTCTGAGCACTATGCGTTCCCCCCACCCCCCTTTTTCTCCACTCTCTCTCTCCTTTCAACTAGGGGTTTTAAATAATTGTGACTGAGGGACCCAACATGGTTAGGTGTTATGATGTGGTTTTTAAATGTATTTACATATATTATATATGTCAGTAAGTTATATTCATTGTGCGCTGTTTTATGATGTCAAAGTATGTGGATTTATATTTAGTTGTGTTCTTTTTTTATTTATATATTTTTTGTAATATGTGTGAAAAATTGTTTATATATTTGTTAGTTCAATTTCTTTAGTTTTATATTTGTATTGTGTTGATTTATGTGCTGTCTTGTGTAATTGTTTCAGCCCTGAAGAAGTTCCTTGTATAGGAACGAAACGCGTTGGCTGATGTCCAATCTTTTACTATGATGAAAAATAAAGAAACTTGATGGACTTAGGCTGATGTCCAATCTTTTACTATGATGAAAAATAAAGAAACTTGATGGACTTACACATAAGACTGTGACTTCTTTCCTGGTGCCCCTTCCACATTTGACAAACCATGCGGTGCCTGCCACATGGTGCAGGGAAATGTAGGGGGGCACCATGGGTGTCCCTCAAGTGCACAAACAAACAGCCCCTGCCCATGGGGGGCCCACAACGGCCACCAACGTACATCCCCGCTAGCCTTTCCATGGCGGTTGAACCGCTGGCGGGGATTTAGCATCCTAATATGGCAGACGGTGCCTGCTAGGCACCACCAACATTCTGTTGATGCGGGACGGTCAGACAGGCAATCATAACGATTGCTGCTGTCAGACCCGTGGCAGACGGGCTTCCCGTCCTCCAGGGCGGACGGGCTTTCCGTCCGCCAGGCACACAGCCCGCCATCACAAACTGGCAGGTGGGAATCGGCCTTACAATGGCGGTGAACCCGCCACCGGCAGCCTGCCGGTGGCGGGTTCACCACCATCGTAATCAGGCCCTAAATGTTTTTCTTGCTTGTTTGCTTTTAGGTGCACAAGAAAAGAGACATCACCTGCAGTACTGCCAAACAGAAGGCCTCTGCAGTCAAAAGTCAGTCCTCCAATCTCTTCCGCTTGTGCAGCTTAGTGCAACTGCCAACTGAGAGCTTTAAGATGGCCCCAAAGAAAGATGCTTCCAAGAAAGTGGTCAGTGAGAAGAAGCAGCTTCCCACCAGTGACATGTCGCCTCAAACCTTTTTTGGACCACCACGTCATGTGCCTTCCACAACGGCCTCAGGGGGAGCAAGCTGAGAGCAGCACTACTGCATCAACAGCAGCACCCCAACCTAAGCCCAAGATGACCATGTCTGTCAGTGAGGCGGCCACTGCAATCATGGTGACGCTGATGAGCAGTGACACTGAATTTGATGTGTCCCTTTCACAAACTAGTACCCAATCGTTTTAGGAAACAGAACAAAGTGGACAGCAGCCGCAGAAAGCAATAGTACATCTTCCTGATATTGGAGCAGAACAGGAGGATGAGCTTCCTTTCGAGCAAGAACCTCCTCCTTTAGAATCATTGGCTCCCAGATCTCCAGCAAGGAAAAGGAAGGGTACTACTCCACCATCTTCTCAAAGCACCACTTCTGATGATGATGACGTGGACATGGAGTGGACCCTGGCAGAGTCCAGGAGACCTCAGGAGCATTGTGGGAAAATAAACGTTTCTGAAAGCCTTAGACTTATGGAAGGGGATGATGAGGAGGTTGACGATGAGGTGGCAGTTATTGTGGAAGGTTTCATAGAGGAGTCTGACATTGCTATTCAACCTGCTCCATGGGATGTGGCGCAGGTAGCACCGCCAGCACCCATATTTGCAAAGGCCCAGCAGAGACCTGCACTAGTAACCACTACCTCAGTAGAAGTATGCACTGCAGAGAGGCATTCACCGACACTCCCACCTACCTCCAGTTCTTCTTCAGGCTTTGGCAGTGGCACAGTAAAAAGTACTCCTCCCCAGTTTGGGACTTTTTACGGTTAGCAAAGAGGGGAGTACATTGCAGTATGCACCAGTGGCCACAATAAATGTTTGTCAAGGTAAGCCTGGTACACATTATGGTACTGGAGGCCAAACGATCCATAAGAAAAAACACCACACAATCAAGTGGGAGGAGCACCTTAGAAAATTTCTGAACGTCGTTGTGGTGGTGAAAGTGAGGAGGAGAGCAGGGGAACATCAGCTACAAGTGCAATCACAGTGGGAAGTGATGATGATGAGGAAGACGAGGGTAACATCCTCATGCAAAGCAGCCCTGTCCTCAGCAGTGCACCAGCAGAATCACCCACCTCAGCAACTTCACAATGGCACAAGACTCGGAGTGAGCTGGAGACACCACGGCATACAGTGACTGCCCCTCTACAATGTACACTGAGTCTACCACCACCACCTACTTCTCAAAAGTCACCTGCATCAGTGGCCCCAGAAAGAAGAACAAAATACAGGCTACTATTATGGGCATGTTCTGGTAGGAGGGGCCCTATGACTACAACCATCCAACAGCACATTTGTACAATGGGAAGCTGGCAAAAATGTTAGCGCTGGACCTCCTACCTTTTTCTTTTGTGGAAGGAGTGGGATTCTTAGAATTTGTGGCAGCCATCTACCCGAAATGGAAGGTTCCAACTTGGACATATTTTGCCAGAGTTGCTGTTCCAGTGCTGCATCACAATGTGCTGAAAATAGTTGGACAAGCTTTGCAGCAAAGTGTTGTTCACACTATTCACCTGATGACAGACATGTGGACCAGTTGACAGGCGACTGATTACATGTGCATCACAGCACACTGGATCTCTTTTGTGGGGTAAAGCAAAAGATATCAACAGGCCTTGGCCCTGAAGAAAGTTTTAAGAGTGTTCGGCCGCATGCAACAGTGACCAGGTTTACCAAGGAGAAATCACATACACCTGTAAACATCTTGGACAAATTTAACAGCAAGGTGTATGAATGGCTTTGACCCAGAGGTCTCAAAATGGGATTTGTTGCCACAGACAATGGCAGTAACATAGTCAAGGCCATGGCAGACAGTGGCTATTTCAGGGTCCTATGTTTGGCCCAATGCATCAACCTGGTGCTGCAAGCCTCTCAAAAAAGAAGACATAGTCAGCAACATACTGACCACCTGCATTAGAATCTGCACTCATTTAAGCCATTCTTTTAAAGCCTGGAAGCAGGTATGGATTATTTAGCGTGCTCATAGAGCAACAGTTAAAGCTCTGTACAGGAGGTGCCAACACGTTGGAACTCGACCTACTACATGTTACAACATCTGTTTGAGCAGTACAAACAGATCAATGACTATGTCATTCAAAGACGAGCAGATGCAGTTGGGAAAGCTGTGACCATGGATGCAGACAAATGGGGCCTAGTCAAATGCCTGACACAGATGCCACTCTCTTTTGAGGTTTTGACATGGGGAGTTAGCAAGGAGGACAGTCCGATGGGCCAAGCTATCCTGTTATTGCGTCTGCTACAGGACCAGGTAAAGAAAGTGTCTGAAAGGTTCGCCCCCACAGGTGTGATCAAAAACACAAAAGCGCATGCCTTGGTTGAGAGCTTAATCCTTCGCTTGGCTTGTAATACAAGGGTGGAACATTACATCATCTCATCCAAATAGTACATCTGTGCCACACTACATGATCCATTGTACAAAAAAATTCTGCCCACTTTCATTCGTTTTTCTGAAGGGGATGTTTCAAAATACAAGAGGTGGATTGTTGAGCAAGCCAGAGACCTGGAAGAAGAACGGTTGGAACTTAGAGTCCCTTCCTGCAGCTCTGGGGTACCGCCTTCAACTTCCAGAGAGGGCAGTCTTGTCTCACAGCAGCCAACAACACCATCAACCAGAACACTGGCAACAACAGAAGGACCGGATCCAACCTCTGCATTCTATTGGTTTCAATCAGCAGGGCAAAAGTCCAGTGCAGAGACAATGGCAAAAGAGGTTGAGCAAGTGGCAGCACCAATGACCATCCACAGGATGTTCCAGGAGTATCTGGATGATCCAAAAGAGGTCTATGTCGATTAAAACTCATTGATATATTGGTATGGGAAGATGCACCAATGGCCAGAGCTGGCTGGCAATAAAATATCTGTCTTGTCCTATGGCTAGTGCGTCTGCTGAGCATGCATTCAGTGTAGCTGGTACAGTTATTACAGTGTGAAGGACCAGTCTCTTGCCTGCAAACGTGGAGAGATTGACTATGATCAAAATGAACCAACATTTCATACCACACAATTACACAGTTCCTGAAGTAGCGGAGGAGGAGGATTAGTCAGATTCAAGTGTGTTAGCAGACCAACCTCTGGGTGAACCACCTGAGTTGGAGGACACATTCTACTTCCCAGACTGAGTATGCCAGTGCCCCCATAAAACGGTTGAATTATTTTTCATTGAACTTCGATCTTTGCCCAAAAAAATAAAGTAGCTAGTGAAATATTTTTTTTTGTGTCAGATTTATGCTGCCCACCATTTTTTAGTCATATATCTATTGCAGGATTGCAGTTGGACCAGTGTGCATTGAAGAAGCCTCCACAATTCCTTCATGACATTGGAGACAATGCCTGCCTCCCGTGCATGCCTATCCTTTTTGGCATCACTTAGCAGGGCTGCCCCAGAAGATCGTTGATTTACAAGAGTGCCAATACCAAATTCCAATGTGTTGCATGCGTCAAAGATGAATTGTGTGCCTCCTACCTAACCTCTGCATGCTTGGATTGATGATTCATTTGGTGACAGACAGTGAGGGAGTGTGTTCACCTGTAATTTGGGAACTTGCTTGAGATGATTTGCAATGTTTGGGGCCCGAATGATGGGAGATCATTTATTCCTGTAGGTGAAGGGCCCTTTCACACTTAACCTGATTTGCCTGCAGGGTCCTCTCCTTTTTTCTGGTTCTTCAAAGACCAGAACAGTCACTTTAGGTAACAAACAAAAACCTATCAAAAATACTGCAATTCTGTTTCTCTATTTGTTCTTCAACAGCAGTGCACTACATGTCTATCTTGCTCGGGTTATGACTGGGACGGAGTTAATCGGAGTCATGAGGAGGATGGAAAAACTCAGTGTGGGACTACCTCATCAACAGCTAGAAGCAAGAAGTTATTGACTTCAAAGGGAAACCATGACTAGGAGGCCTAGTGCTCAGGTATGTGGAATGGAGAGAGGTGCGTTGATTTGTGAAATGCTGCTGTGTGTGTGTGTCTGTGCGTGTTTTTGTGTTGCACTGGTGGCAAAAGTGAAACTCTGAGTCCCCTTTCTTGTGTTTTTTGCTCTGCCTCCCTCAGAGTCTTCTTGGTACACTCCTCATTAAGCTTACCTTTCTTCTGTCCTTCTCCTTGACTCTAAAATACAGTTTCAATTTTACAATACGCAGGCCTTCTAGTCTCTTGCACGAGCAAAATGCGAAAGCTGAGCTCAACACTCTTGCTTACCTACCGGACCAGTCCAGAGAGGCATCCAAGAGTGATGAACATTCCCCAGGAGAATGCAGATGCACCACCTAATTATGCAGTGCAGTATCAATTTTCTTTAAACAATCATATTTGTAGAACTGGGTGGGTGGGTTCACTCCTCCATAATTTTATTTTTTCCAACCTAGAAGACAGGACATTTAGATATCTGATAATTTGGGTCTAGGGAGTATAAGGACTGTTTGCAATGCATTTAACTGTAGTGTGTCATACTCATTCCTTTGTTTCCTTCCTTGACGACGAATCTGATGATGTGCTGTTCATTGCCCAGATGACTGTTGTCCTTGTGCAGTGTTTGTCTTTGTCAAACCTTTCCCCAAATCCCCTTTCCTATCCAATCATCAAACCCCTAACCCTCCCTCAGACTGTGTGATTTATTGAGCTGTGGCTTAATTTACACCATCAATGGATCACACACTTGGTGGTGCGGATGTGGTGAAAGCAACATCAAATCAATGCAAGATCTTCTATTACCTAAGCAATAACTCACACTGGCCTCATTTGCCTACCCACACATAAAAGTGATCCATATTTTAGATACAGAACGAAAAACATCAGTCGTCAGCATCATCATTCAGACCTTGTTTTGCGTAACCGTAAACGCCTTACCTAAGCTTGTCCACTACAGACTTTGAGTCCAGTTTTCATGACTCGAGGATTTTGTAACTTTAGTTTTAATGAAATAGTAGCTCCTCATTGCTCAAGTTACTACTATTGATATTTTCTGTTATTCTATCACTATCAGGAATTCTTTGTTGTGTCATTCATTTATTCATTCATTCAAAAATACTTTATTTAGACAATCAAGTCCATTAAAGTGTCAAGTGCCATACAAAGATTAAAAGAAGAATCATTACATCATTTTAGCCATGTTATGTTAAAAATTAATCAGCGAAGACCAGCTTCTCAATCATACAGGTTCAGTCAATTCATGAAAAGAAGATATTTTAGAGCACATTTTGATAAGAAAAGTGCTGTGTAAAATTAACAATACCATATAGAACAGATAGTTTTCTCTCTTGGTGATAAAACTGTGGCTCATCTTGAGGGCAACATGTAATGATAGTCATTGCCTTTTCTAATTGCAACCATATAATTTAAGCACATCATTAAAAAACAAAGAATACAATCTTTAGAAATCGAACCATATAACTGAGCCAATTATTTCTATTTTCTCTGCATGTTTTTGTGTTAGCAGTGCAGTTAGTAAAAACCTGTGGTCTGAATAAAACAAGTTATTGATAACAGACTTCTTGGCTGCATAATTTGTAATGGTAACTCTAAAAGCTTGCCCTGAAGCCTTTAAAACGCTGGATTTTTCATTAATGATTTGTCTACAATGTCCAAGAATTTTTTAAGTTTGGAAATCGCCTGCGGCAGAGCATTGTTCAATAGATAACTAACGGCCGCTGGTAGTGTCCGTGTCCTCTCATTAATCAAAAGATGCCGAAGGAATCTTCTGCGATCCTCGAGGAGAGTAGGACAAATGCAGAGCAGGCGTGATAACGATTCCTGAGACAAGCCACATAGTCGGCCTATTTTGGTTTCAGGTTTAGTTGCCCATGGGGGTCATAAGTCTAATGATGAAAAACAGTCCATCCGGAGTTGACAGAATTTTACTTTATAATATGGTGAAAACAGTTCCATGCTGTATTTTTGGGGCCCTCTTCTGGCATAACTGGTAAAAACTAGAACAGCATGTTCTCTTTTAGCAAAGGCCCGGTGATCTGATGTAAAAGATTTAATTTTTACCTTACTGTTCAAGGCTGCTTTGAACTGTGGATGCAGTAGTTTTAAGTTCCACAGCTGCCGCACCTATTGGCTCCAGTGCGTCAGAAGGGGCATAGGCCCAAACGTTTGGTTGACATGAGCTGTTGGCGAACGAAACTTCCAGCCAAATGAGATTTTTCAACTATCCTGGCTCTGATACACGTGCAGAGTGCATGTACTTTAGGATACAAGCCTTCTGCATAATTAGTTGGTCACTTAATGCAAATTCCATGCTAATCTGGTCTGGCGAGGTGTTATGCAGTAATTTGAATAGTGATCTAAACACTGTACTCTGTGAGGTGTTCAAGAAGGCACCCAATTTCCCTGGGAAAGCCTCTGTCCCACATGCCAGCATAGGAACGAGTCTGGCAGTAACTATTTTTAGCATCGATTCAAAGGAGAACTTTTTTGTGCTTTTGAAAATCATAAAAACCGGAAGGCGGATTGTAATAAAGCCAGTTTAGGTTTTAATTAATTTAGATGTAATAAGTGTCCTCCCTTGTTGTCTAGCCAGCATCCCAAATATTTACATTTATTCGAGATGGTCAGATGGTGGTGGTTAAGGTGCCAATGGCCTTGTTTAATCTTTTTCTGACCAAAAATCACAATGTTGTTTTTTTCATAATTAATTGTCATCATTTGCACACCAGTGATTATATAAAACATCTAACAGTCTTTGGAGCCCCATCGCAGTTTGGCTTAAAAGAACAACAGCGTCCACATAAAGGAGCGAAGTGATATGTTGAGTCGCTAATTTCAGTGCATGACTGAGTGCTTGGTTCAATACGGGAACATGTCACTCATATACAAATTAAAAAGAGGTGGTGCTAATACGCACCCCTGTTTGACGCCTTGTTCGATGCTTATTTTATCAGAAATAGCTGTGTAAGATCCCAATTTTACTCTGGCCCATGCTATAGAATAGACAAGCAGAATGCCTCATAGCAGTGGTTCCGGAATTTGCCAGGCTGTGAGTTTGGATCACAGTAGTTGGCCATTAACATGGTTGAATGCTTTGCTATAGTCTATAAAACAGCACTAAAGATGTTCCTTCTTCTTAATTTGTTTTGCTCCAAGCATCCTTGCGGCCACAAGTTTGTCAATGGTGCCAGACAGTGTTCTAAAACCAGTTTGGTTAAAAGGCAGCAAGTTGTTTGTAGCTGCCCATTCTTCTAAATCCTCCAAGAGGAGCGAAGCAAAGTATTTTGCCTCAACATCAAACAGTGAGATGTGTTGGTAGCTGTCGGGAAGCAAGACTGGACCTTTTTATAAATGGGATGTAAGATTGAACCTTGCCAGGAAGTTGGAACGGATTCACTGATTATGCAGCAACTTTGTTGTGTCATCATGTAGTAGTCTGGTCCCCCTTCTTTGTAAAGCTTTGATATAACCCACAAACTCAGTGTTTTTATTTCCATTTAGTTGCCTGTGATGGATAACGCTTCTGATTAACCCTACAGTTGGAGCTCACCTGGATGGGAGTGGAACCTCACTTGTGAAGTTGTGATGCCTTCCTGTTATTGCTTCATCTAAATTCAGGTAAGACAACTATGGAGTGAAGAGAACTAATTAAGTTAGTAAGTAAGCAAATAACTGCTACTGCATAAGAAATTGTTTAGCTAGGTTGTTGTAGACAATATAGGTCATGGCAGCCTCCCTCCTAATGGTCAAGATAGTAAGAGAGGTAGAAACTACCTACAACTTAGCTGTATCATACACTCCTACAAGCAGATAAACAGGCTGTGTAAAAACTAAAGTCAACAGTGCAAAGTAAAAGTAAAACACAAAGAAACTACTTCAGGCATAAATTTTCATGCAATATAATAATTTTCCCCTTCAGTTTTTTTTTGCAAACAGACCCATCCTGGCCACCCACAACAGGCCCACCCCTCTCCCCAAACAAATTGACCCAACCACCAACATTCCAAAAATGTTCAACAAATAAAAAATCCCAGTCCCAACTCCCTTCCCACCCTCTCCACCCCAAAGTCCCTCCCACCAAAACAAAAAATTAAAAAAAGGACTCCAAGAGGGCTTTGTCCATTTGGGTCCGGAGCTGGTCTAGGCTCTGCTCCATGCTGACGAGCTGGCTCTCTATAGTGTCCCACCGCAGCAATGGCCTGCTGTCAGAGTGGGAGGGGGCAGCAGCAGTTGCCGTCAGCTGGGGCCAGCACCGGCGATGAGATGGCCAGGAGGCTGGAGGCTGAGGGGGACCGGCTGCACTGGGGCCTGGCTGAGAGGGAGGTTTTTCCGCCTCTTCTTCTTCCAGGACCTCCAGCTACCGGTATTCCTTCTGGATACGGTCCAGCCTCTGCCACAGCAGATGGGCCGCTATTTCCTGCCTGTTGGGTGCTACCGGTGGACCAGCAGGATTAGCTATATTGAGAAAAACAAAAAGAAAAAAGACAAATTGTAAATAATGCTCTGTGCAAAAATTGTTTAAATTAGTGGGTGGCACAGTAGCAGTTCATTGCTGGTCTCCTAGGGACATTGGAATTTGATGTGATTATAATTAGGAGAGTCACAAGGCCAATTTTATGTTTTATCGACACGTGCCTCACATTGACTGTGTGGCAGAAAAGTATTAAGGCAGAATAAGAATAACACCGGATTAAAAAACACAGATTTTTTTTTCTTCAAAAGGCTTTTCAAGTAACTAAACAGACACTTTGAGTGGAAAAATAAATTATCTTTCCTTAGTGAGTAAGGCATAATGCACTACGGAGTACAAGTTGTGTGTTGTGCTAAATTAATGGAGCCATGCTCATTGCTAGCCAGTGTGTTGGGTATTTTGCTACTGTCTGCAGCTGGGACAGCTGTAGTTGACAATTATCTATTTTTAGTTACAATAGCCATGCTCTTCTCCAAATGCCTTTCTTTTTCTACCCTGACTCCAAAGAGCCAGATGAATAATAAATAAGATAATACGTCACTCACCTCACGTATGAAATTACGATATTATCCTGTCTGCCGTAAGTAGACATCAGGGAAAATGATGCACTGCACTACAGGGAAAGGAACTGGCTATATAGATTGTATTTGGCATGTTTGTCACAGCGTATCCCATACGCCAAGCTTGACATCAAATCATACACTTACTCCCACTTTACTCACTAGCCTCGCCCACCACAACATATTATTCCCAACAAATTCATTCGCTGGGCAGTAAGGAAAGGAAACTTGACCTACTCTACTGCAGGAGGGATTAGGTGGGAAGGGTAGAGCTTTTGATATAGAATAGAGGGGTTACTGTCACTACATTGATCATTGATTATTCATCTTTGGCTTATTCAGTCACCGTACTAATCGACATAAGTCAAAAGGGAAAAATCGGAACAGCTGTAAAATAAATTTGCTATGGGAAACCATGAAATATATTTTGGAATCACCTCACATGGCTATATAATCAAATGTGGCACATGCCAAGAATTCATTTTTAAAATTTTTTGGTAGGCTGGGACGGAAGAACGTAGGAAAAAATGAAGGAGTGAAGTGGTAAGAGGTGACTGAGTGGGCGAAGGGAACAACACCTTGTGTGTTCGGATTGCAATCAATCAATCAATCAGGGGAATTGTAAGCGCACTACTCACCCGTGAGGGTCTCAAGGCGCTAAAGGGGGGGGGGTCCGCAGATCTGTTAGCCAAAGAGCCATGTCTTGAGGGTCTTCCTGAAGTTGTTCAGGGAGGGGGCGTGTCTGATGTCCTCCAGTAGCTCGTTCCAGGTCTTGGCTGCAATGTGAGAGAAGGATCTTCTGCCTGCTCTGGCTCTGTGGATGCGCGGGGTTTCGGCCAGTGCGAGGTTGGAGGATCAGAGGTTTCTTTTGGGTACGTGGAAGTTGATTCTGTCGTTGAGGTATTTGGGTCTGTTGTTGTGGAGGCATTTGTAGGCGTGGGTGAGGATCTTGAAGGTGACTCTTTTCTCCACGGGGAGCCAGTGGAGTCTTCGTAGGTGTTGGCTGATGTGTTCGTGCCGGGGGACGCCGAGGACGAGTCTAGCGGTGGTGTTCTGTATTGTCTGGAGTTTGCGGAGTAGGGACTTGTTGATGCCGGCGTAGAGTGCATTTCCGTAGTCCAGTCTGCTGGTAATGAGTGCGTGGGTGACTGTCCTCCTTGACTCAGGGGGGATCCATTTGAAGGTCTTGCTGGGGATGCGGAGGGTGTTGAAGCAGCTGGATGTGACAGCGTTGACCTGTCGTTCATGTTGAGGGATGAGTCGAGTATGATGCCGAGGTTTTTGGCATGGTCCGAGGGGGTAGGTGGGCTTCCGAGGGCGGTCGGCAACCAGGTGTTGTCCCACGCTGTAGGGGTGGTTCCAAGGACGAGGACTTCTGTCTTCTCTGCGTTGAGCTTCAAGCAGCTGTTGGTCATCCAGATTGCGACGTCTTGCATACCTTTCTGGAAGTTGAGTCTGGCGGTGACGGGGTCTTTGGTGAGGGAGAGGATGAGCTGGGTGTCGTCAGCATAGGATACGATGTTCAGGCCGTGTTGTCGGATGATGGCGGTGAGGGTGGCCATGTAGATGTTGAAGAGGGTGGGGCTCAGCGATGACCCCTGTGGAACTCTGCAGGTGATTTTCGTGGGATCGGAGAGGAAGGGTGGCAGTCTGATCCTTTGGCTTCTACCGGTGAGGAATGATCGAATCCAGTCTAGGGCTGTTCCTTGTATGCCGGCGTCGTGTAGTCTGGTGACTAGTGTGCGGTGGGAGAAGGTGTCGAAGGCCGCTGATAGGTCTAGTAGGATAAGGGCTGTGGAGTGTCCTTGGTCCAGGAGGGTGCGGATGTCGTCTGTGGCGGCGAGTAGGGCGGTCTCGGTGCTGTGGTTGCTTCGGAATCCGGACTGGGACGGGTCGAGGACGGCGTTGTCTTCGATGAATCGTGTCAGTTCCCTGTTGACTGTTTTCTCTGCTACTTTGGCTGTGAAGGGGAGGAGCGAGATGGGCCGGTAGTTCTTGAGGTCGGTGGGGTCAGCTGTGGGCTTCTTGAGCAGGGGCCTGACTTCTGCGCGCTTCCAGTCATCTGGGAAGGTGCCTGTTATGAAGGTGGTGTTGATGGTGCTTTGTAGTTCGGGTGCAATGATGGCTGCAGCTCTGTGGTAGATGTGAGGAGGGCAGGGGTCGGTGGGGGCCCCCGAGTGGATGCCTTTCATGGTCGAGGCGGTGGCTTTGGCTGTGACTGGCATCCAGGTGGAGATGGTGGACTGGCTGGTATGTCATGTGGGCGGGGGGCCGACTGCGGCGTCTGGTGGATGGTCGACGAAGTTGTCGCAGAGGTTTTTGATCTTGAGGTGGAAGTAGGTTCCAAGCTTATCGCAGAGTTCTTGGGACGGGGTGATGTCTGTGGCTTCACTGCCTGGGTTGGTGAATTCCTGAATGACACTGAAGAGTTCCTTGGAGTTGGTGGAGTTGGCGAGGATTTTGTTGTGGATGAAGTTCCTCTTGGTGGTTCTGATTTGGGAGTGGTAGTCCGTCATGGCGTCCTTGTAGGTGGTGTGGTTTTCGGGTGTCTTGGTGTTTCTCCATTACTTCTCCAAGCATCTGCAAGTGCGTCTGGCTTCTTCGAGATTGGTGGTGAACCAGGCGGCTTTCCTGGGGCGCTGTTTGTCGGGGTTGCGTAGCGGGGCGAGCTCGTCTGCGCAGGTAGAGATCCAGGTGTGGAGTTTTCTGGCTGCGACGTTGGCGTTGGATGCCCAGGTGTGGTTGTCTCAGGTGAGGGTGGAGTTGAGTTGCTCATCGGTGACTTTGCTCCAGTTCCTTCGTGGTAGGCGTGGGGCTGGTTTGGGTACCTTGGTTTTGTTGATGGTGAAGTGTACGCAGTGGTGGTTGGTCCATGGCGGTTGTGTTGTGTGGCTGAATCGAACGCTGTTTCCTGCAGCGAAGATGGGGTCGAGGGTGTGTCCTGCTCTGTGGGTCGGTGTGGTGACGAGTTGTTTGAGTCCGATGTTGGCGAGGTTGTCACGCAGGGTGGTGGAGTTGGGGTCGCTGGGGTTGTCGAGGTGGAAGTTCAGGTCTCCGATGAGTATGTAGTTCATTGAGGCGATGGCGTGGGGTGCGATGAAGTCGGTGATGGTGGTGGCGATGGGTGTCCGGGGGCCAGGGGGTCTGTAGACGATGCATTGGAAACTTTGTAAATGCTGCATTAACTGTAGCAGACGCACCTTGCACAGCCAACACTGCAGTCAAGAATTGAACCATACTGCACTTGGTCATGGGTGGCAAAATGCCTTGGGTGGGGAGTGGGGTGATGAATGATGATGAGTGCGATACATATGCCCTGCTTAACAAATACAATGAGTCAAGGGAGTAGAACAAAAATTAAAAAAATAAAAACACTTTGAACCATAGCTTTAATAACGCTACATAAACAAAGTAAGCAAAGTAGGTGAGCAGCATTCCCTCTCCATGAGAAGAGCTGCCTTGCTTATTCATCCAAGCAATCCAAATATTCATTCATCCTTTTATTCTAAATCACCCATAGCCACCATGATTTAAGCTTTACTTTCTCTCATACAGTCTTTCACCAAAATTTCCAATCCATTATCCATCGATTCAATATCAATCCCCACCCTTTCTTCCAACCATCCTTTGGTGTGCAGACAAAATATCGAGTTGGAATAATCGGAGTACAGGAATATCGAGTCCTAAATATCGTCAGTAGGAAATATCGACAGCAAGAATATCGTGGTCAAGAATATTGAATTTAAGGTAAGAAATATTGTTTTTAAAAATATAGAAGTCAATAATATCGTTTGCAAAAATATAGTTGTTTCAAATATCGATTTTTTAATTTGCGTTATGTATTTTAATATATATTTTAAATGTATGTGATGTATTTTTTTTGTATACGTATTGTTTATGTTTTCTATTATATGTGTTACATTTTTAGTAGTTATCAATTTTATTTTAATTAAATTTTGCGTTTTTTAGTTCCGTTGCGGGTTGTGGGTTTATAGGGGAATAGGATGGGAAGTAATTTAATTATAATTAATTATTAATTTGCTGTTAATTAACATTAATTAATTAATTGAAAATTAAATATTGAAATGGTGTAATTAACTTTAGGTGCGGGTTGTGGGGTGTATAGGGGTATAGGGTGGGAAGTAATTTTTTTAAATTAATTAATAATTAGTTAATATTAAATAATTGAAAATTAAATATTGAAATTGTGTAATTAATTTTAGGTGCGGGTTGTGGGGTTTGTAGGGGTAAAGGTTGGGAAGTAATTTTTTAAATTAATTAATAATTAGTTGTTAATTAAAATTAATTATTTAATTTAAAATTAAATATTGAAATTGTGTAATTATTTTAAGGTGCAGGTTGTGGGGTATTTAGGAGTAAAGGGTGGGAAGTAATTTATTTTTAATTAATTAATAATTAGTTGTTAATTAATATTATTTCATTAATTGAAAATTAAATATGGGAATTGTGTAATTAATTTTAGATGTGGGTTGTGGGGTTTATAGGGGTAAAGGATTGAAAGTTAATTATTTTTTATGCGTTTTAATTTGTTTTATAATTAATAATATTTATTTAATTGATAATTTATTATGTTAATTATGGAAGTACATTTTATTTTTAATTTAAGTGTGGGTTGTGAATTGTGTGGTGGTATAGGGTAGGATGTAAATAAGATAAATGTATGTAATAATGTTTTTGTTTATAAATAATTTATAACTAAAAATATTTCTTTGAAAAATATTTTTATATTTTATTTAATACAATATTTGTAGGTATTTACGATATGTATTCAACATATCATATGTTTTGTTTTTTTATAATATTAAATATAGTTGTATTTTAATTTTCTACATATTTATATAATTTTTTAATTTATTTTGTTCTTCAAATATTTTTTGTTGTTGATATTTTGCTTGTTTTTAATTTTGAATTGACTGTAGTGGGAATAGTAACTTTTATCCCTCCACAATCCAACACTTTCCCTACTGTTACACTCACTGGAGTGGGAATAGTAATTTTGACCCCTCCGCTATCCAACACTTTCCCTGCTGTTGCACTCATTGGAGTGCGAATAGTAATTTTTACCCCTCCGCTATCCAACACTTTCCCTACTGTTACACTCACCGGAGTGGGAATAGTAATTTTACCCCTCCACTATCCAACACTTAGCTCTTCCCTCACTGCCAGGTTATGTAGCATGCAACACACAATGATGATCCTACACACCTTTTCTGGTGCATATTGTAGGGCCCCTCCTGTCCGGTCCAGGCAGCGAAATCTGCTTTTCAGTAGTCCAATTGTCCGCTCTATCACTCGCCTGGTCCGCCCATGTGCCTCATTAAAACGTATCTCAGCAGGGGTAACAGGGTTCCTGAGTGGTGTCAGCAACCACGGCATGTTGGGGTATCCGGAGTCACCTACATACAAACAAACAAGCATATCATGGGTCTGAAAAGAGGGAAAAATCCGAGATACAAAAAGCACACAAGGTAAACAGACATTACACACCGACAAGCCAGGCACGCTGATTTTGCAGCTGTGACATCATCTGTGGGATCCTACTATTCCTCATAATGTAGGCATCGTGTGTGGATCCGGGGAACCGTGCACAGACATGTGATATTGTCATGTCAGGCAGACATAGCACCAGGGCATTGATGGAGTGAAAATGCTTACGGTTCCTGTATGTCTGTTCATTTGCTTGTGGTGGTACCAAAGCCACATGTGTCCCATCTATGGAGCCAATGACATGTGGCATCCTTCCCAGAGCATAAAAGTCACTCTTGACGTCAGAAAATTGTCGTGGTGTTGGGGATTTGATGTACCGGTTCAGCAAATTCAATATTCCCTCCAAAACATCACGGAGCACACGGCTAAACATTGTCTGTGACATCCCACCAGCAGTAGCCACAGTCTACTGGAAGGTTCCCGTGGCAAAGAAATGTAGGGCTGCCATCGCCTTCACCTTGGGGGTCAGCGCTGATGGATATGGCCGTCCAGGTTGCAAATGTGGGGCCAACTGCTCTGCCAACTCCTCAATTAGTGGTCTGGTGAAGCGGTAACGTCGGATGCAGTCACGTTCAGCCATGGTTGCTAGGTCTGGGAAGGGTCTATGGACAGCTGGTCTCCTGCGGTACACAGGTGGGCAAAGGAAGAATATCATTTCACTTTCATATGTGGCAATGAACATGCAAAATATCACATGCTACATCATAGCAAGACTCAATGAAGTCAGGAGTGTGCTGTTGAGCATGGACACATATGCAAGCTATGTGCCCCTCGCTGAACATTTCAACTCCTGATGGTTAAACTACAAGTGCAATGCTGTGCTGTGAACAATCTATGGGGTCTGTCCCAATACATCTGAACAAATGGCACATACCAAACACACACCTCAGTGACTAGTGAAGATAGATGTGTTGTCCAAATGACAGGTGTTTGTGAGGTCCACACACAGGGATCTTGTAATGCCACATGGACACTGTCATTATGTAGCGTCTGATGTACACGTACCATCACACCCATGAAACACACATGATGTGCTCCCAAATTTGTTTGCATGGCAAACATGTATGTCTGTGACACACAGACACAACGGCAACTCACATGCCAAATACAGATGGATGTGTGAAACGATTTACATCTACAACATACAAAAAGAATTATGTGCGTAGCACAATACGCAAATACTCAGGATTAACCCCACAATAGTAGCTCAGGAACACTTTGTTGTATTCTTGTGTTATGATTTATGTCCTATGTTATCTTGTTCCTAGCTGCTCAGCCTGTGTGAGTGTTCTATGTAGAATGTTGGTGTGTGGGCCATGAGTGGAATGTTTGAGTGGCTGGTGTGAGTGATGACAGTTGGTGAATGGGGCTGAGCAGCTAGCAGGCTGCTCCTGGTGGGGCTGCTGATGAGGACTTATAGACTGCTCTACAGGATCTAAGCTACATGTTTATCTACTTGAATAAACTTACTTGAACTTCATCTTACAAGCGTGGACTACGTTACTACATTAATTTTGGCGACGAGTTGGAGACGTCCCCACACTCTACTGTTGATCTGAAGGACACTGAAGATGACTTTCAGCTTTACTCAACATGATGGGAAGAAGTTTTTCAGCCTACAAGCACAAACATGACACAGGAGCAACAATCCACATGTGCAGACAACCCACAGTAGCAACAAGATGGTGTCACAACAGGACACTCTCACAGCGCAAGTTGATTTCCAGGAAAACTTTTTGAAACACATGAAGCAACATGGGAAACAGCACACCTTGCAGCCCCACCAGTGTCCATCACATCGGACAGCCCCAGCTCAAGCGTGCTGTACTCCCTCTCACGTGGCCACATCAACAAGAACTGTGCTTTCAAGTAAAGTAAGTCTCTACACTTATTTCAGGTGCGCTACATGGGAGGTGCCTGTTCAATGTGTGTGTGTGCCTCTGGCAGCCTGCACCTGGAGACCCTTGGTGTCTACAACCTATTTTCAGTCTGCGTTGGAGCAGAGGCCCCTACACAATGGGACTTGCACAGAGACACACATTATGGTGCGTGAACAGATTCACATGGATTTTTCTCATCCCAACTACAAGCTGCAGGGTGTCTTTACTCTAGCAGTGTCTGCCGGAAGGGTAACGAGTGAGAGGACGTGTTTGGGGCCAAACAGCAGCTGTGTCTTTAGAGTCCCTGGGGGCAAACAGAGGTGAGGCATTATTTGTGAAAGGATCATCTCTTTGAACGCTTTGACAAGTTCCAAGGTGCGTGTTAACTAATAGTGACAAACGGAACGGGTGAGACATTATTTGTCTTTTATTGTAAGTGTCTTTTGAGCATCCTTGCCAGTTTAACCGCCCTCGGTCTTTTTGAAAAAAGGAGGCGCGAGTCTCATTCAGCGCGCGCACATACTTGGTCCTGCTGCCTGCCATGAATCCTCTGTGACGCTTCGCCTTCTTCGTGGATTCCTAGCTGCTGTACAACGTTTGGGAGCATCTATGCGCCGGGAACCACCTGGCGCGACGTGAACAGCTTGCGGCCATCTTAGGGTTGGCGATGGCCCATATCAATTGTTCGTGCTCTGCCTCATTTTGCCAACCACGTTTTCATCATAGGTGCGGCGTTTCCAATAAAGTTATCTGAACGTTGAAGCCTAACTGGAACGCCGTTGTGAGAATATTCGCTACAATTCATCTGCAGTGTGTTTTCAAAAACGCTGGTATTTACAGGTACTTTTCATCCTTTGAGTTTTTCTTCGCCAGAATGCTTGTGCACAGTCGGGGGGCCAAGAACGCTCTCGCTACGAATAGGAGCCTGATGTGGGTGTCTGGTAAGGCTTTTTTTGGCCGTACGTGTTCCATGAGAAGCTGCTGGTGGACACTGCAGATCACCCCAGAAGAATGACTATAGCTAATTCATATGAGACACTGCTCACAGTTATTGCCTTTGGGATGAGTTATTTTTCGCCTGAAAACATATAGTTTTGGCTGAAAATGTTGCCTGCTTTAATGTTTTTTTTACAGGAAAAAGAAACTTATGATGTTACAAGTAACTTGTTATTGCTCTATGCCAACATGTTTTGTTAGCATTAGCTCTCCAACGTTCTTACGTACTACATCGTTTCCCTGTTTAGGGGAGGGGAGTGGGGGTCTTTGTTCCATGTCCCCTTTTGCAGATTTATTGTGATTGTTATTTACACTGTCCTTCACACTGTCCCTTACATTAGGGTTGACGTAAGGGTTTTGGTTTCCCTTTCACATATGTATGGGTTTATAGTCCCATTTCCACACTATTTTTCACTTTACCGATACGTGAGGGTTGACTCTATTGGTTTTTCCCCTTTTTGTCTTGTTGCAAGGATTTTTGTTCCTTGTGTGCGTAAGACACCTTGTGCTGCACGTACTATTTGGTTGCAGGGTTTTGGTTCCTTGTGTGCGTAAGACACCTTGTGCCGCACGTACGTTTTGGTTGCAGGGTTTTGGTTCCTTGTGTGCGTAAGACACCATGTGCTGCACAATCTATTTTGTTTGCAGGGTTTTGTTCCTTGTGTGCGTAAGACACCTTGTGCTGCACGTACTATTTTGTTGCAGGGTTTTGTTCCTTGTGTGAGTAAGACACCATGTGCCGCACGATAAATTTTGGTTGCAGGGTGTTTCTCTTTGTTTGACTCCTCACATGGGGAGCTTATACGTAGAATACACGTTCTCCCTGGTTTAAGGTAGGGGCAGGAAATTGGGTTTCAGTCCCTTTATTCCACACAACTTCTCTCCTCTCTTGGAGAGCATACATTCATTCTTTTTTCCTTATTAGAGGAGGAGGATTGGGTATCTTGTATCTATCCTTCCTTCTTGTGCATAGTCTTTTTCTCTCTCGTGATGTGGGACTTTCCGCTCATCCCTAGGTTGCGGACAATTTACTCATGTTGTACTTTTATGTTTATTTTAAATGTTTGGTTTCATTATTCTTCTGTTTAATAGGAAAGAGATAATGTAGTATTCTTGTGTTATGATTTATGATCTATGTTATCTTGTTCCTAGCTGCTCAGCCTGTGTGAGTGTTCTATGTAGAATGTTGGTGTGTGGGCCATGAGTGGAATGTTTGAGTGGCTGGTGTGAGTGATGACAGTTGGTGAATGGGGCTGAGCAGCTAGCAGGCTGCTCCTGGTGGGGCTGCTGATGAGGACTTATAGACTGCTCTACAAGATCTAAGCTACATGTTTATCTACTTGAATAAACGTACTTGAACTTCACCTTACAAGCGTGGACTACGTTACTACACACTTTGTAACACACAGTCCATTACAGCTGTAATTCAGGGTGTATGTAACATGTGATCACACAATGGGCCCCTGGAACTGTGTCCATGCCTAGGGTGGTGATCTGCAAAGTTGTCACTCACAGTTGTGATGTGCATCACACACAATGGATTTTGTCCCCATGAAACATGGCTCATCATGGGAGTGTGTGCTACAAAGAGCTCTGTCCAATCTGAAATGTGAAGCTATGTACCCACACATGTACTGAAGCAGGAAATGTGGTTTCCTATACTGTGTGACAGGCTTATTGATTGTTTGTAGAGCACCTGAGGCCCAGCCAAAATAGTGTGGATGGCATCCTTTGGCTTTTTTCCGTAATGGTGACAGACACAGGTGTCTATTCAAAAGACGCTGCGTACACTGCAAGACCGAGTCGGACGCATACATTGGATATTGGTCGTCATGGGGACAGACGCGGGTGACTATTCAAAAGACGAGGCGTACACTGCTAGACCGAGCCGGACGCACACATTGGATATTGGCCTTCTGTGGGACAGACGCAGGTGACTATTCAAAAGACGCCGCGTACACTGCTAGACTGAGCCGGACGCATACATTGGATATTGGTCGTCATGGGAACAGACGCAGGTGACTATTCAAAAGACGCCGCGTACACTGCAAGACCGAGCCGGACGCATACATTGGATATTGGTCGTCATGGGGACAGACGTGGGTGACTATTCAAAAGACGCGGCGTACACTGCTAGACCGAGCCGGACGCATTCATTGGATATTGGTCGTCATGGGGACAGACGCGTTTTAGCAGCGTGTATGAATCGCGTGCACACAAAATCGGTTGGGCAACAACAACAATGTATCCAAATCTATAGTGTCATGATGCAGAAAGATTTGAAGGGCACGGTAGGCGCGTCCGAGGCGTGCAATGTGATGGATTAGACAAATTCGGATAATGCGAAAGTCTCTGACCTATCTCTTTGGACCCATGGAACAGAATCCGCCTCTGCAGCACAGATATAAGGCTGTCTGTTCCCAAGAGACTTCACTTGCCTGCACTACATGCTACTTGCCTACATCACAACCTACCACTGCTGCTGTCGCTGCATCCTCTGGATTCGGCAATGGCACGTACTGTGGAGAGGGCCCCAGCTTTCACAGAGGAGGAAAACCAGGCACTGCTGGACAGCCTCCTTCCACAGTACAGCAAGCTGTATGGGAAACCAGGGGAGCAGGTGAGTGTTGATTGCACTGACTTCTCAGTACACCATGTTTCCTAACAGGCACTACTAGCATTCTGATCACCAAGGACATGCATGCACACATAGTCATTGTAATTCTCACAGTGTGTAGAATCATGTACTGGACAGGGACAGTGAAGTAAAAGTGTATCCTGTGCTATTTCATCTCATGCACTGTACTCATGTTGTGAGGGCAGGCTTGCACACAGGACAACTGCCCCTGCTGATACTTGAACTTCCTTAATACATCTTCTGCCCTACTACCAATGACCTATATGTCCACGTGTGTGATGAACAAACATGTCGCATGTGTAGTAATGGTGTGTCACTATGTCATCCTTACAGGTCGATGCCCATCAGAAGCAGGAAATTTGGTTGACCATCGTCCGGGCTGTGAGATCTGTGGGGGTCTTCAAACGCCGCATCCGCCACTGCCAGAAGAGGTGGCAGGACCTCCGTGGCTGGACCCGGAGGATTGCTAGAGTCCAGCTGAAGCTGTCACCTCCTCGCAAAAGGGGAGGACGATGGACCCTCACCCCCCACATGCTCCGGATACTCACGGTGGTCTTCCCTGACCTGGATGGGCAGTTGAAGGCCAGACAGCAGCAAGGAGGGGGTGAGTTTGAGCCAGTTAGCTGTACTATGTCTGACATGCATGTTGCACTACCTCAGCCTGGTAACACTAACACAAGTCATGTGTCTGCTGAGACAACACTTGTGTGCCAAAATGTGAAGATGCCCCATTGTCATCCGATGCCCAGGTGTGTCCCTTTCCATCTGTGACATGTGTCACTAGACTCCTGTGTATGAGCTGTAGTCCAAGGTCACTGTGTAGAGCACCATGTACGACAGGTGCATTGAGTTGACCATCATGAGTGATGTGCTTGTCTGACATGTGTCAGCAACTTGACAGACATATGACCTGCACTCTGTGTGGTACATACCTAAATGGACGGTGCGATGATTGGGGTAAACACAGGTTTGTGACATGAATACTGCACACACGTGCAGCAGGTAAGACCAATGTTGGTGTCTCTGACAAAAGAACTGCATGTGCTTAAAAAATGCATGGTAAGCAGCCTCGTACTCCCACTAATCCCATGTTTCACATGGACCTAGGACAGGTAAGTCAACTCAGGCCATCAGGGACACTGTCATATCCCATTTTTATGTGTCAGGCAACACTGTAACCATTGCAAATGAAGATGCATGTGTCTGACTCTGTGTTAGTGTGTACAGGACGAGCGATTTTGATGGCACATGTGGCCAATGTATCGGATATGGACAGAAATCTCATGTATGTCAATTGGCTCAGATACACAGGACAAATCATGTGTGTGTCATCCCTTGACTGTGCATATTGGTGGTTAAACAGATATGTGTATGCTGCATTACTTTGATTTTGGGAGTATGCAAAATGCTCCTGTATTGAGATATCAGACTTCATATACTCAAATGTCTCAGTTAAACAACATGAGCTTGTCAAAGTGTTCGAATTCTATGTAGCACTTAGGGGACATGTATACTTGTGCACTACAGATGTTACTTGCACAGTGTATACTTGAGTGTGACCTTGTGCTGACTGTTAAATCTTGATTCACTGGCCAGGTAACAAGAGTCAGTACAGACTGTTTAAGCAGACAGGGCTGTGGCATAGTGTGGCACATGAAAAAGTTTAAGATGCAGTTTTGTACTGGTCAGTTATCCTGCATGCAGACCTTTTTAGCATTGGAGTTCACGACATGAGCCCATCTTGGTTACTGTGGATGGGAGTATGTTCATCATGTAAACTTAGGTATTTGTCCATCCCATTTGCGTGCCCAATTCCAGACTCCCTTGCATGAGATGGGACATGTTTGTGTTAAGCCCTGACACTCAGGAGCATTACAGATCAGACAACAGGCAAGACAGTGCCCTGTTGGGCATGTACATAGTTTAAATTGAGATACATCTAACAGATGTTTCCATTGCCAACGTGTGTTTGGTAACCATGATTCACAGGCAGACTGACAGATGACCTATTTACATATGTGTGAGGTAAGGAATAGTGGCTTTGACATTATGCAAGGCCTTGCTCTGTGATGTGTTGGGAACAGAAATCTAGTGTCAAGTATATGCAGTTGACTGATGTGAATCTGTTTCCCCTCCTTGTTCACAGCATCATCAACGCCAACTGGAGGAGAGAGTTCCACAGACCAGGAGGAAGCAGCTAGCCAGACGGGGTCCACTGTGGAGGAAGATGAGGGACCCAGTGGCACAGAGGTTGAGGGGAGCCACACTGATGCCCGCTCAACCACATCAACATCAGCTGATGAACCATCAAGCTCAAGTGATGACTCCCTTGTGGTGGTGGGTGTTACCAGAGCGGAGGCCGCACCCACAGAGTCTGTCCCCACCACCACCACCATCTCCACCCTCCCAGCTGCTCCCATTCCAAAGGTCCGTGGACCCTCCTGTGTTAGGGAGCATGTCTCCTTTGGTCCAGGCACCGCACCCCCTGCGTCTGTCCCCCCTGCTGCCCTGAGTGTGGAGTCTGTGGACTTGCTGAAACAGTTACATGTGGGGCAGACATCCATGCTGAGCGTTCTCCATGCACACACCAGTCTATTGACACAATTGGTGTCATACATGGAGGGCATATCATCAAACATGTCTGCCCTACAGCGGACAAATCAGTCCATGGCCTCCTCACCGACGGCAGCAGTGTCCCTCCTGCAGCAGTCCCTCACCTCTCCTTCCTCTGCCCCATCCACAGTCCCCACTACCCTGCCTGACCCAAGCACACTCACACAGGCACATGCACACACACCAACAGACACAAGCAGCATAAAGCCACCCAAAACAAAGTCCAAGAAAACACGCACGCACACTCAGGGGACTGACATCACACACACAGGGGATAGGGGAAAAAACACACACACCCATCCACAACCACTGCGCCATCCTCAGCTACCTCTCCCTCCAAAACCCCTACCCTTGACTCTCCTGCAACCCCCCCTTCCCAGAGGGTCTTCCTCTGTGACCTAGGACTCTTCCCCACTGAAACATCAGTTCCAACTCGAAAGGGGAAGAGGAAGTCACCACGCACAGAGAGGAGATCCCCCACCGCACGCACACCCTCCCCTAAGAGTAGGAACACTGAGGCCCCCACCCCAGGACGAAGAAAGGCAAAACCCCACCACCATCCCACACTTCACCCCCCAAAGCTACATCCGCCCAACCCAAGACCACCCATCCCAAAGTTCACACACCAGAAGCCATCCCCGGTTCACCCACACACCATTACACCATCCCCAAGATGATTAGGCCCTCACCCCCTACCGCAGGCCCTTCCACTCCCACAACACTACACACTCAGTCACTTCCAGACACTGCAGTGGAGACCCTGGCCCCCCCATCTGACCGGTTCACTGCAGTGGATCCCCCACCCCCACAATATGACATGGGCACTGAAGTGGAGCCCCCACCCCCACAATCTGACATGGGCACTGCAGTGGAGCCCCCACCCCCTCAGTCCAACATGTCCACTGCAGTAGCTCCAGCACCCCCTCAATCTGATTTGTCCACTGCAGTTGCTACAGACACTCTAGTTGCCCCCAATCCTCCCATTACCCATCCTGCTGCACCCTAATCCTGTCCCTGCGGTGCCTGGCCTGCCCCAGAAGATGCCCCTCCTTGGGGAGTTGTCCCCTAGTGATGTAAGTGCAGGCAAGCAATGTATGACAACTCATCCTATATAGCCCCTGAAGGACTCATTGACATGGACTGGCCTTGTTTATTTGCGAGAATCGTGATTTCACATTTAAATGCTGAATAAAGCAATGTTTTGTCATTTTGGCTAATTTTTTGGGTGTACATAATGTTGCTGATTATTGTACTGTAAATGCTGTTGTAACATTGTTTTCGGCCAAATCATGATAGAGTGATGTGATGGACTGCCTGAGGTCCATGTGATATGTGTCCTAGTACAGTGTGTTGTGGAGTTGTTGTAGGCTGAAATGGCTTGTTGTCACAAGCAACATTGTTTATTACAAGGAGTGTGACATTCTTTTCACAACCTCTCCCATCTTTGGCGTACACTTTAGCACATATGTTGGGCTTGACATTTATACTAATTTTTACTGTTTCTAATGGTATGCACCACTCCAATGGACATGCATATTAGCGCATTGATGATGAACAAGTCATCTGTGTACTTGGTGCCACTTCCGATACATGGATTCTGAGTACGTGTCGCCAACTTGGGAATCACACCTGTACACAGGATGATGGGACCAAAGTATTCTGTGTGTTGTGATAGTTTAGTCAATGTCCGAGTCTCATTCTGACAAGGCAGACACATGCCAAGACAAAGCTTGACACAGCGGAACTTCAACAGTAGTGAAATCACCTCTTGGCAGTGTGTTACTCTGTGACCTTTCCTAAGCCCATGGTATGTGTTCTGTGAGCATTAATTTGTGGTGTCGAAAGCCCTTTTTCTACCAAGACTGTAGTCCCTGCAGATGTACCTGTCAGCGAGGCTTGCAAAATTGTCCATTGATTTGACAGCCTATTTGACTGTGAGTGTCCGTGCTGTGGGTGCACGGGACAAAATGAGTCAATCTGGTGACCCCCATGGTTTGGTTGCTATAAGTGCCTGCGCTGTGTGTAAACTCACATTAGACATAATTAGGATTCCACAACTCACATCTGTGCTACCAACATTAGCAAGTTTTTTTATCTTTCTTCAGTTTTCATGCGTTTGCCACTTGTATGTGTGTATGACTGCTCACACTCAGCAGATTCTTCCCTTCCCTGTCACCTGATGTCAACGTGTCTTAATTGTGGGTCTCCTTGAGTGTGTCATTGCTCCGGGACAGTGTTGGCTTTCGCTATGTGTCTGTTGAATTTCACGTTATGCACATGTAATCGGTCCTAAGTGGATTGACAAATTCAATCATGTGTTGTGCCTAGCTATGTGTCTTGTGTTTGTAAAACACAGATCCAACCACCACCCCTAGGATTTTCATGGGTGCATGTGCAATGTCACAATTCAATGGAGGCTTAGCTGCTGCACATTGTGTGTGATCAAGGTGTGTGGTGTTTCGATTGGCCAAATATGACTCGCCTCTTGGCATGGCCCCTAGCTCCATTGTGGCCTTACATTACAGGCCATGCCCTGTGAGTGATGTTTGGGTATGTGTAAGGGAAGGTGTTCTGACAGGACACGTGACACAGTGCACAAGAGTGAGTGTGCTCAGGAGTATGGTCCACATCATGATTTGGCGCCACAGTGCGTCATCACACAGGATACTGTCACCGCAGTATAGTGGCCTTGAGGTTACCAGGGATGGTGAGTCAGTCTCCTGATGTGTTGTTTGTAGTTCCACCAAGATTGTTCCACAGGTGACTGTTGTTGACCTGCACATCAAACAATGCCAAATTGCCAATAGTCTGTGACACAATGGTGGAGATGCATCTGGGTTATACTCATGACGGATATGTCTCAGTGGAGTTTAGACCACCTTCGTGTGGGGGGAGCCTAGGGACACTTACACATACACATGTTGTGTTTGTTCTGCAGTGTGTGGTTGACTGGTTGTATTAGCACATCTTGACCCGCGTATTTCTACTGGCTTTGGGAGCAGTGATTAGATGTATGGTTTTGTTTGTTTATCTACTGTCCCTGGGAGTCCAACATCTTCAATTTGGCCATTGATCATGCTCTTGATTTGCCATTGCTGCCACAGTGTGGAACAGGATCTTGTCTACACTTTAGTTTCTTGCGGAATTCCTTTGTATGTGTGTATGTATGTGAACAAATGCGTGTTTATGCATTTAGATGGTCGCTTCTTCCATTGCCAAAATGAACATTGGTGGCAGTGTTAGCCCACAATGGCAATGCTTGTCTCCACATGGCATGTTTTTCTTTGTAAGGCCCAACTATGTCTGTCTCAACAGATATGTGTTCGTTTGGCACACAATCACTACTTTGTCACTACATTGGTAGTGGTTTTATGCCTCAGAGAAACATACATGATTGTGTGCAAATGCTGGGAGTCTGAACTCCACACTCACCTTTTTGTCACAACACTGATGGGGGTGTTACAGCCCATGTCCCCTATTTGCTTGCCAAAGAAGGGGGTTTGCACCCCATGCTCAGATTTTGGGCACCACACTAATGGGGGGTGATAGCCCATCTCCCCTATGTGCTTGTCAATGCTAGGTGTTTGATCCCCCTATCACCTCATGGTGACCACACTGAGGGGGGGGGTTAATACCCCATATCCCCTATGTGCTTGGCAAAGTTTGGGGTTTGAACCCCATGCTCATCTTTTGGGCACCACACTGATGGGGGGTGATACCCCATCTACCCTATTTGCTTGTCAATGCTGGGGGTTTGTACCCCACAATCGGCCTTTGTTCACTAGAGTGATGGATGTAACAGCATTTGTTTGCATAATGTGTCACTGAATCTAGATGTTTGTGCACAATACACAAACCTGGCATGGGAGTAGGAGGGAAGTGTTTGCCCTCCACCTCCTCTGGGGTGGACTGTGCTGTGGGATGGGCAACCACCCCTTCTGGGGTGGACTGTGCTGTGGGATGGGCATCCACCCCTTATGGGGTGGACTGTGCAGTGGGATGGGCATCCACCCCTTATGGGGTGGACTGTGCAGTGGGATGGGCATCCACCCCTTCTGGGGTGGACTGTGCTGGGGGGATGGGCAACCACCCCTTCTGGGGTGGACTGTGCTGTGGGATGGGCAACCACCTCTTCTGGGGTGGACTGTGCTGGGGGGATGGGCATCCACCCCTTCTGGGCTGGACTGTGCTGGGGGGATGGTCATACACCCCTTCTGGGGTGGACTGTGCTGTGGGATGGGCATCCACCCCTTCTGGGGTGGACTGTGCTGGGGGGATGGGCAACCACCCCTTCTGGGGTGGACTGTGCTGGGGGGATGGGCATCCACCCCTTCTGGGGTGGACTGTGCTGTGGGATGGGCATCCACCCCCTCTGGGGTGGACAGTGCTGTGGGATGGGCAACCACCCCTTCTGGGGTGGACTGTGCAGTGGGATGGGCATCCACCCCTTCTGGGGTGGACTGTGCTGGGGGATGGGCAACCACCCCTTCTGGGGTGGACTGTGCTGGGGGGATGGGCATCCACCCCTTCTGGGCTGGACTGTGCTGGGGGGATGGTCATACACCCCTTCTGGGGTGGACTGTGCTGGGGGGATGGTCAACCACCCCTTCTGGGGTGGACTGTGCTGGGGTGTGGGCAGCCACCCCCTATGTGTGTTTTGGCTTTCGCGGGTTCGTCACGTATTAGTGGGTGGTAGGTGTCTGACTTACCATCTGCGACGTACGCGTTTGTTCCGGTTGTTGATTCGGTCATAGGCGTACAGTACAGGGATAACATGCACGATCGGATACATGGCAGCTTCGTCTCGTACGCTGTGTTTGTGTTGTGGCGCGAATCGGACCTGATGTACTGCTCTTCCGGATGCTGTGACATGCTGGAGGTGGCGACCTGTTCGGCGCGGAGGACGTACGCATCGTACTTGCCCGGCCGGAAACTGCTATGGTAATGGTTCCGGGGGAGTCCAATCTGCGTTGACGGAGCCGGCTCGTACGGGAAATGTTGCTCGATTTGGAGCGTGCGTGTCGCTCGGGAAATGCACACATTTGCGCATCATACTGCCTAGTTTGGACGGACCGGCTCCGGGAACGAGTCGGTCGGAAGGTAAGGCTACGGAGGGCTTTGGGAGGGCCATCCGACCGAGATCGGAATCGACCCCATAGTAGTGAAAAAAAAAATAATTGTTTTATTAAGTACATTTAATATATATTGTTAGACATAGAGAAAATAAATACAATCTTTATTTTTCAGACATTATATATTTGGTACATATGTATACTTTTATACATAATAATTTTGCAAACAAAGTTTTAAACATTATTAAACTTTTTATTACAGTTATGTATATTTTTTAACATAAAATAATGTAGTTTTACATTGCTTTTTAAACAATTTTAACCTGTATATTTATGGAATTATAATAATTATTATTAAATGTTTTATAATAATTATTATAATTTTACATTGCAGAAAAAATATAACATAATTTTTAAAACATAAGTAATAATTTGTAGTATTTTTACAAAACTTTCTAGTAAAGTATTTATCATGTTATAACAGTTAATTAAAGTAATAGATTAATTTTTATTGTTTAAAGCAGCCATATTTGTTTGTAACTTGTATTTTGTAACCGCTCGCGTTTGTTTTAGGTCATTTCTGAGGGGAGAAGCTCGCGGTCTGAAGCTGCGTCGCATCAGGGAAGGTAAGTTTAATTTTCTTTATTTAAACTTTACTTTTAGATTAATTTGAAGGTAGTTAGGTGCTAGGTAGTGTGTGTAGTGTTAGGTTTTTGAAGTTTTGGTGAGTTTTATGTGTAAGTTATGTTTTAACGATATGTCGTCAGTTTGTTTAGCGGCCTATGTTAGAAATGTGTAACTGTGTGAAAGTGGGTATATATATGATGTAAGTAAGGTCTGTATTAGTATTATGTTATAGTTTATGTGTATGTTTGTGTGGGTGGGATTGTTCGTTTTTTTTACAGGTTTTGGTCGTTTGAGGATGCTATGGGAAAAGATTGCATTTTTTTTAGTTAAGGAAGTGTGTATTAGTTTTAGTAAATTAATAATTATTTTACACTTCCTTAATTTTTCGCGTTTTCATGGAGCGTTTCTTTTTTTAAATAAATTTTTCGGGATTTTTATGGTTTATCGTTTGTGGAGTTACGGACGGTGGATTATTTTTGAAACAGTTGGATTTTTCCATTTTTGGGGGGGGATTTTTTTGTCCTATTGGTATTATGATATACCTGGATTGATTTACAGCAGTTGGGATTTCGTTTCTTCAGCTACGGAAACAGTAAGTAATTTTAATTATTTATTGTGGGAGGGAAATGTTTAAAAAATGTAGTGTTATTGTGATTTATATTTTTATAAATATATATAATTTGTCAATGTATATATTTGGTTCAATAATGAATATATTTGACAAATTAATAATAATTATGGAAATATAAAAATTATATTTATTAGTTTGCTTTCATTTTGGTGATGAGTTTTTGGCTAATTGGAGGATTTTTAAGTTAAAGTAGGCTTTTAGCTAATGTTTCTAGGTATTCTAGGCCTCTAGTTGTTGGATATAGTCTTACTTTATATTGCAAGTATCCAAACATTTGTCTAGTTAGTTTGGTAAGTTTTGGGCCTATTTGTGTGACAGATTGCTCTAGTCTTAGTTGTTGGTAGCTCTGTTCTTTTTGGATAGATAGTAGTAGTTTATGTAGAGTAGGTGGAGTTCTGCCTGTTGTTGCTTGGAAGGCATTATGCCAACCTTCAACAGCATTGTTTGTTTTAGCTTCTTTATTTAGTGTGCTGTGATATACATTCCACCATGGAATGTGGTATTTAGGTTGCCTTCTGTGTCCAGATCTGTGTAGCCTTCCCACCCAGGTATCCTCAAAATAGTCAAGGAGGGGACTTAGGGGCTCATTAGGATGGCGGTGTTTGGCACATCCGTGGTGCTGGCGGAAAACGTCCTTTTCCGCACTCCAGCGGCGGTCCTCGCGTCCGCCATATTACAGTGGGCAAAGATAGCCCATTTCCCATCCGCTGCGGAGTTTCGGGATCCGCCAGGAATTTCCTTCCGCAACGGTGGTGGAGGGAGCCAATAGAGAAAGACCGACATGCGGAATGACGTTACGACCGCCTGACAAATCACGATGCCTCAAACAGCCCATCACAACGCAGCGGAGAAACCAGCCACTCGGAGACGGCGGAAGCACTACTGCGGAGATCGAAACTCGAATCCCTGGCACCTCCAAGCGTTCCTGACCGCTATGGATCCAGCTCTTCAAGCCCTTCCGCTGCTGTACCTGATCCACTACCAGCATATAAGACGTCGCCGCGGTCAACACCGCAGGTACATAAATAACACATCTCCGAATACAACCACAACACACAACTCCTGTGCTTAAATACGGTTCCTGTCCACATCAGACACTCTGGTAGAGACAGGAACATATCCCCCAGTGTACTCACACATGTCCTGCTTGCTAGAAATCCACACCTCTGCATCGGGGTCACTCATCAACATCAAAATCACTGCAATGTCCCGGTCACATCACCGCAGCGGTGAAGACGCGGGAAAACCTGCGCACAATGTAGTCGGCAGGGCCGGCGCCAGGCATGGGCAGTCTGGGCAGTTTCCCAGGGCTCCACCTTCACCCTACCCACATGGTGGGCCGTATCAGTTGACCACAGCACGCTTCCCACATCCATTTCTGCACATGCTGTGTGCCCCTCTTATGCCCCCCCCCCAATGCACTATTTAGCAGCCAGGTGTGGCTCGACCTCGCACCTCACACATCAAAGGGCAAGGTAGATTGACTGGGAAGGTGGGGGTGAAGATGAACACCCTGCACAGAAGGTCAGGGGCTGGACAACCCTCCTCCTCACCCCTGCCTTCCACTCATGTGAATCAAACTGAGTAAATTAAGAAATGAAGACTCACTCTGCATATTAACAACCACTGAACTGTTCACACTGCATGTCAAGTCCCTCAGACAGATCCCACACTGACACTCTGCCACATACACATACCATAGGTCAGCAGCAATGTATGACAATAAATGGACTACCCCAAAGTGGAGTGCACAGTGCTGGAATACCATAGAGCAAGCCACATAGCATTTGTACATGACATGCAAGAGGAGGAACATATCACACTACCCTTAGGCCATCAAATCAGACATGGGTGGCACAGTGATTGAAATTAAACCAAAGTGACATCTGTGCAATATCTCTGGGATACAGCAATGCAAGCTATGCATAGGCACAGGAATGATAGGAAGTGTCAAAAGCCATACAGTGACCAGCCCCACATCTGTGTCAACTACCTTGACATGTGTATGCCACCAGCACAACACACATGGTTCATTGTCACACTCCCTGACTGTCAAACCCAAGTAGGACCTTCACACATACCCCATATCTACCCATCTCACACCTGCAATACTCAACACCTGTGAGAAACACACATAAAGGTGCAAATAAGGTCCTGTGAGTTTCCTGACAACCAATCACACACCCTGGTGTGTATCTACAAATGCCAGACTCCCACTCAGGGATGTCTGAACCAATGCTGATCAAAAACCAATAGCCAAACACAAATCTCACAAACAACATCCAAAGAAGTCCAACAAGCTCAGCCATGTGCAGGCAAACAGTGGATAGGCAATGTGACCCTAGACAGAACAGGAATACACAACATTTTCACTCTGGACAAATGCACAGACACCATACCCCAACCCAATCAAAACTTGCATCATCAAATGCCAATCATGAACACTAACTGTGATCAATGGGACAAATCAGCTAACACAGACATAGACACCACACCAGTTATCAAGTGAGCATGGTGTCAATGTGTACCACAAGCATGCACAATCCTGACAAGTGACAGGTCAAATATAGGAGGACATAGCACTATTGTGCACTCAAAACAAGCTCATGAACAAGACTCCACATTGCTGCATGTGACATTCACACAAGAAATGCACACTACACATTCAACACACATCTGAATGTATTACAATGCACAAACTACTCTCACACAATGTCATGCAAATAGAACATTACACACACATGCACCTGTCAGTAGAAAGAGCCAACACAGGCCAAACACTGCATCCATCAACCACAAAAACACAACATATGCAAAAAACAATTCATCACATAGTCAACTCAGCTGGACATCAGGGGGGTGCACACCAGGCAAGTACAAGGCAACATACACTGACAGCAGTGCATGCACAGTAAGCAGTGTGTGAACACCAACAAAACCAGTAGCACACATATCTGAGTGCTCCATCATGAACTTCCACACCACAAATCATCACAGCACACAGATCACATCACACTCAGGAAGGGTAGCAGTACCTCAGCAAACAGACATACAGCTTAGCCATCACCCACAGCTGCACAACTCAGGAAAACCCAGATGCAAACAACATGACTAGAGGTCTGTGCTGCTCAAACATATGCACTGCACATGAGCAACCATGACTGCAACCAAGTCGAAGAAAATAACACATAACTAATTGTGAAACTGTCCTGAGTGGCACATTGGTCCTGTACACAGATCATACTCCCACAGTATAGTGTCACACTATGAAGTGTTGGGGAGGGTCACACACTGGCAAGGCATGGGGTGGAAGACATGAGACTGAAGTGGTGTGTACATCAGTATTGGACAGGTGAGGAGTGTACAGTGCAAAAACAGATAGAGGAGTAACTCAAAATGTATAGGCATCAGAAGCACCTAAAGGGGATGGTATGACTCCTCATACCACATACTATACTTGTCCCAAAAATGTGTCAAGTGACAGCAATGCATGAGAAAACTCACAAACAATGTCAGTGTGGCTGAGCAGGTCAGAAAAGTGAGCACAAACTTAAACAAGACCTATGGCTGATCAACAAAACACAACACAGACTTTGCAGTGACACACTCTGCATACTCACAACTGACAGCGACAAGTAGGTGTCCCCCAGGAGTGCAAGGACACACTGCACAGTGCTCAACCTACAACTCCTCCATGTGTCCACAATCTGAAGCACATGTCTGACAATGTAAACAAACAGGCACTCATTACCTGGATCATACATGTGTGTAGTTGGCATGTGCAGGGGCACATACACCTCAACACTACTGACAATGACAGGCCAATCACACTGTATGACTACTCAAGTGCACAGATTCAAATGTACCCATGTGACTATGAAGACAGGCCTACACAAGATGACTACACATCAACACTGCTGTTCACACATCAAGAAAGATCCCACAGATATGAAGGACCCTGGCCACCCCGCAAGTAATCCTGTGGATAGAATTCACCTCTGTTGTGGTATTGCATCCTAACATGACATGTGTACAATTTAGCAAACCTGACCATAGAATGATTAGGATAAGAGTAGATCATCACAAACAGCCATCATTGCACCCTCAAGCCTCAGAGTCAAGAAGAACAAAAGTGCCGGTCACCTCTGGCAACCTCTGAAAAAGTAAATCAAGTAATTGCCAATGTGAAAGTGGCATACAGAGCATGTGTCACATGAACCTATACCCATACATAAAACTTTTTATTTAGCAAGGGCAGCGACAAAGCAGACAACATGAATAACAGTCTTTATTACATAATATCCAGATAGGCATCAAAAGTGCAAACCATCAAGGCCATTGGCCAGTACAAATTCCTTGTATGCACATGTGTGCATGACAAACTGCACAGAAAATGGGCATCAAAAGTACAAAACAGCAAGGCCATTGGCCAGTACAAATTCCTAGTATGCACATGTGTGCATGACAAACTGCACAGGAAATGGGCATCAAAAGTACAAAACAGCAAGGCCATTGGCCAGTACAAATTCCTAGTATGCACATGTGTGCATGACAAACTGCACAGGAAATGGGCATCAAAAGTACAAAACAGCAAGGCCATAGGCCAGTCCATATTTCTAGTCCGCACATGTGTGCATGAGAAACTGCACAGGAAATGGGCATCAAAAGTAACAAACAGCAAGGCCATTGGCCAGTCCATATTTCTAGTCCGCACATGTGTGCATGAGAAACTGCACAGGAAATGGGTAACAAAAGTAACAAACAGCAAGGCCATTGGCCAGTCCATGTTTCTAGTCCGCACATGTGTGCATGAGAAACTGCACAGGAAATGGGCATCAAAAGTAACAAACAGCAAGGCCATTGGCCAGTCCATATTTCTAGTCCGCACATGTGTGCATGAGAACTTGCACATCAAATGGGTAACACCGTCCACTGCCATGGGAATCACCACAGCTCAGGGGCTACATATGGGCAGTCCAGGCACCGCTGTTAGAGAAATGGTGTGGGGAGCAGGACTTGGCTTAAATATTTGGTTTTAAGTTGAACTAGGAGGGGGCTGATTGTCAGGGCCAGTTGGAGGACTGGACCTGGGAGAGAGAGAACCGGCTAAGGTAGAGGCATCCGTGGCTGTGGGAGCCTGAGGGCTGCTTGGACAGGGTGGAGTGGTGGCACGGGGAGGTGGAGACATGCTGTGTGGAGGCACAGTGGTTGAGGGTGAATGTTGAGGGCTGGGTCTCAACTTTTTGGGCATTCGATAGCCCACAAGTGTCTTGGCCGGAGTGGGAAGTGAGGTGAGCACAACAGCCTCACTCTCCACCAAAGGTGTATCAGGTGCAGGTGGCTCTCCCCGTAGGGATTTGCTGGACCTGGTGGTACGCTTGGGGTGGCCTTGCTTCTTCCCCTGCATCCCCTGTTGTCGAGGTAAACCCCTGACTTTGCTCTCTTGTCCCTGCTTCACAGGGGTGTGGGTGGGAGTTGACGTTGTGGGTGAATCTGCCTTTGAAATGTGTTGGGCTTAGTCGTTGCAGGCACCAGGTTCACAGCAGACAGGGCAAGTGTTTGTGGGTCTGTGGGAGCAGGTGTGGGGATGGGAGAGGTGTGGTGTAGCGGCCAGGGCAGCTGACTTTGGAGCACAGGGCTCACGGTTCGATCCCCGGCGGCAGCTCTGCTCAGCACCATGTGACTCTGGGCAATAGCTCACTTAATTTCCACAACGGCCCCCAGCGCCTTGAGACCCGTAAGGGTGAGTAGTTCGCGCTTTACAAAATACGGAGTGCCCTTGGATGGTGGTGATTTTGATGAATGTGATGTTGATGCCTGCTTCTTGGCCTGATGCCCCTGAGTGTCACGTGATGGGCTTTTGGTTTTGCGCTCATGTGTGCCCGTTTTGTGTTGTGGTGATGGTGTCTGTGGTCTGGTACGCTTAGAGTGCTGCTGTTGTGTGCTGCGTGTGGAGGACTTGGTGCCTGAGGGCTCTGGCATGTGGGCACTCTCGTCAGGTGGTGCCACTGGCAGGGTGGTTGCTGAAGGGACAGGAGCTGGACTGGGAGCCCGTGACTGCTGAATGGCTGCCGGCACTATGGAGGACAAAGACTGGACAGTTCGGTGTAGGCCATCTACGTCAGAATTAATGCCCTCCATGAAGGCAACTACCTGTCTACCGCCTCCACACTGAGGGCAGCAGGGGAGACAGGGGATGGGGCAGCAGTGCCTGGGGGGAAGGAGACTCTACCCTTCCTAGGGCTGCGTGCACGGACAGCACTTGTGGGAGCATCCGGGAGGGTGGGCACTGGACGATGTGTGGCGGAAGAAGAGGCAGATCTGGAACTTCCTGTGCCCGCCAACATCGAGGAGTCACCGCTGGAGTCTGAAGATGTGGAGGTTGGTATTTCCGGGCGTGAATCATCCAGGCACTCCTATCCCCCTCCGAGGCGCTGGTCACATCAGTGTCAGTGAACTCATGTGTAGCAGTCGTGCCAGAAGCTTCCCCACTGGTGTCCGTCCCCCGTCCTTCCCTGCCCTCGGTAGATGCTGCAAGAGACAGAGACATAGGTTCAGTATAGTGCCATACTCACAAACATCATATGCAAGCAAAGCACAAAACTTTAAAATGATACTCCCATGTTGGACTCCTCCATGTACATTCTGCATGTGCTACATTTATGCAATCATCAGAAGATGCATGGAAACATGCATAGTTGATAGTAATGCTCCATGTGTCGTTGACACAGCCAAATTGCTGGCCCTGTGCCTTCCTGTAACCACACATACTATTCTCTGTAAGCATACCTACATGCCTGTAGGTGAGATAGCTATACATCAAAACATGTTGTCTCTGTCACATATGGAGTCTCTTTAAGGGAACACCACAGATACTAACTCCAAAATGTCCTTTTGCAATGGCTACAAGCTCCTGATATCCACCATGTTGTGCTTTGAAGCACAACTACAGTTGTACATTGGTGTCAGCTGTGTAGATGTCACAAATTAGCTGTTGTGCACAGCACACATCTATGAATGCACACTAACATGATGCTCACTGCTGTTCACTGCCAGGTGATGTCTATGACACTCATACTGCAGCATATGTCACAAGGCCACATCTCATCTGTCAATGACAAGGGTCATGGTTTTAAACACATGAGAAACCACATGTTGTACAAATGCAGAACAGCTGCACTCAACACTGAGGCCACTTAGAAGCCATTGCATCACACTAGAGACATCACAGAGCTTCCCACTGGCTCACGGTTGGGATTCATGCAGTCACTCACACCTAAAGTCACACTTAGCTGAATACTCACCCCCCACTTGCTGCTGATGGGCCCGCAAGCGTCCATCCAGCTCTGGCCGTGTCACTGCCAAGATGCGGGCCATTAGTGGTGTCATGCTCCTGTGCGCCAACCTGCCACTCCGAGGGAGCACCCCCAGCATCATCTCTGCCACGTTTTTGCTCAGCCGGCAGATGTCATCCCACCTCTTGTGACAGTGTGTGTGCCGTCGGTTGAAGACACCCAGAGCCCGCACCTTGTGTGCAATGGCCCTCCATATCGCCTTACGCTGGTGGACCTTAAGCTGCAGGCATGGGAGACAAGAAGAGGAAGTTTCAGTGACACTGTTTTATGTACCACTGTGTGTCAGTACAGGAGCATGAAAATACATAGCACACTAATACATAAACGTTGAGCAGAGGCCATACAGCATGACACGTAGTACACTTGCATCGGATAATCACATAGAAATGTATACATGTGTGATGATGGACACAGTACATGGCCATCTCATACACATGCAGAGTGCCAGCACAGCAACCAATGTGAAAATGAACCTCATCTGTGATGCAGTATGTGAGTGAGCATGACATACAATACATTGGAAATGATGTGTCGGGGCTGACTCACTGTGTCCAACACTACACACCCCTCAATGTCCTTGACCAGTGAATGGCTACATGTGCGATGGTGGTCACATTTAGGGCCATGATCTTCCATTCTCACACTCTTCTCACAAGGTGTAGTCCTGTCTTGTGCAATCCTCAGGCCTAAGATAGCTCATTGAGAAATAGGGTGGTGGACAACACATATGTTTGACACATTCCATTTAGTGATGGGTCCTTGTAACATTGGGCAGTTTCTGTGCAGGCCAGAGGGACTCACACTGAGGTTAAACGTGGGCCATCAGAGAAATCACATGCATGTACAATATGAGAGGGTAAACAGTGCCTACACATGCGAGACTGAACACATAATGAAATCAATAGAAGGATGACATCTCCAAATTACATTTATCTGATGTGTCATAGGTGAATTACCACCAAGAGTGTTACACTCAGGCATTGTACTCTTGTGCATAATGCACACATCACCATAGGGGCAATTTGAGAACTGTACACACATCATTCAGTACCCTCTGGACAAAATACATTTGTAATGTCACAAATGAGCATGTGAAGACTTAATGGACTATGACACCACATAGCACAGGCAATGTTTGTTCAGACTTCGACTGACTCAAACCAGCAGTGTAACTGTATGGCTGCAAAAACACTGCATGTCACTCCCATCCTTCAATGCAGTCATGGATCTGTGGAAATAAGGCTACACACCCCATTGACATGAAGTCAGCATGCTAGGCAGTGTATCACACATTAACATTAACCAGTCTCAGACCAACGTTTGTTGTTTTTTGCTGAAGAAGGGCTATAGAAGTGTCCATGTTGCCATCCTCCCCACATACTCAAATGCAATTCTTAATAGGCCATGTATGGAGCATGCTATAGGAAAAATATGGATGCATGCACATTGACTTGCACTCACAGGCACATACTACTGCAGAGCAACATCATGTGAGCATTCTGAGCAATCTCACACTTTTATTCTGAAACACTTACCAGTACATCTGGCGCACCATACAGCCTCCCATACTGTGCAAGGACCTCGTCCACCAGGACCTCCAGCTCCTCTGTGGTGAAGGGACGGGCCCTGATGTTCTCAGTTCTCGCCATCACTGGGTCCAGAATACAGGAACAGCAGCAGTTGGTGGTGAAGAATGGCAGGCAGCAGTGTCTGAATGCAAGTGAAATGTGTGGCTCTCTCACAGAGATTTATAAGCCCCTGGGGTTGTTTCAGTGGTACTCAACTGCTGCAATTGGTCTGCCTGGTTAGCATTTTTCAATTGTATCCAATAACAAGGCCTGCGGTAGCGGAGCACGCCTACCGCGGGATTCAAAATTGTATTTCACTACCGCGATCGCGGTTCCCATTGGCTGCAATGGCATGGGCATTGGCGGTGGCACACCGCGGGGTCCATGCCGTCTCTAGCGCAATCCTGCATCTTTCAATTGTGGCCAATGACCGGGCCCGCGGTAGCGGAGCACGCCTACCGCGGGTTTCAAAATTGTATTTCACTACCGCGATCGCGGTTCCCATTGGCTGCAATGGTATGGGCATTGGCGGTGGCACACCTCGGGGTCCAGGCGGTCTTTACTGCTATTTGGCATCTTCCAATTGTAACCAATGACCAGGCCCGCGGTAGCAGAGCACGCCTACCGCGGGTTTCAAAATTGTATTTCACTACCGCGATCGTGGTTCCCATTGGCTGCAATGGCATGGGCATTGGCGGCGGCACACCGCGGGGTCCAGGCGGTCGCTACCGCAATCCTGCATCATTCAATTGTGGCCAATGACCGTGATCGCGGTGACGGAGCACGCATACCGCACCTATGGACACATTATGCTCTAGCAATGGCAATAGCCAATTTTCATCATTGAACACTATACCTTCACAATGTATTACAGCACCTGTTTGAAGAATTGAATGCTAGTGTGACATTCAACTCACTGATGCCTACACATGCCATGTCAGTGCACATGATTACATGCATTGGCATGTACTTACTCACATGTCACCTATGATATTTGTGTGCATGTACACAGATTTGGTGTGTAATGGAGTCTCATATTTGTGAACATGTCAATGTGTGAGATGGCTAATCAACACACAGTAATGATGGACTGACCACATAATGTGCCTATTTCAGTGTGCACATTGCTGTATTGATTTTGATAGTTGATCAGCTTACACACACTGTGCTCATTGTGTAGAAAAGTTGTGCTCTGTGCAACTTAAGCAAGAAGGTGTGGCAGGTACAGCAGCTACGTAGAAGTCAGCAGTGTTGCTGTTTCCAACATGTGCTGTGTCAACTACTCCGAGGGCTGGGGACACAAGATGTAGGAGTGTACCATTTACCATTCACCTAGTCAGATTCTGTTTTGGAGGTAGTCAGTATGTACATACTGACCACATGTACGACTACATGAGATCAAGGTGTCTCTGCATGTGACTTGTGCATTAAGCTGTTGTTACAGTCCAGTCATTGTTGGCGCTGCATCAGTCAAGATGTAAGATGTTTGACACATCTCATAGGGGCATTAAATTGACATGAGTCCCCTTTCATATTATGTAGGAGACGACCAAATGTGCATCGTCCATTCCCAGTGCTGGCGAACATGGAGGATGAGGACATCATAAGGAAATTCCGTCTGGATTGCCTTACCCTTCAAGACCTATGTGGTCAGTTGGAGCCCCATCTGTGGCCTCACAGAACCTATCCGACTGCTTTGACACCAACAGTTAAGGTGATGGCGGCTCTGCATTTCTTTGCAACTGGTTCGTTTCAGTACACGGTGGCCATCGCCGGTGGGATGTCTCAAGCTATGTTCAGCATGGTGCTACGTGATGTCCTGTCCGCAATGATGACATATAAGGACCGCTACATCCACTTCCCAAGGAGACATGAATTGGCAGGTGTGAAGGGTGATTTTTATGATCTTGGACACATACCTAATGTTGTTGGCACCATTGACTGCACACATGTTGGCCTAGTTCCACCACAGGCACGTGAGCACATCTACCGGAACAGGAAACATTTCCATTCCATTAATGTGCAAGTGGTATGCCAAGCGGATGTGATTATCTCCCATGTCTGTGCCAAATTCCCCGGTTCTGCACATGACTCCTACATACTGCGTAACAGCATCATCCCACAATTGATGGCAAATCTGCATTTGGAGCGTGCGTGGCTTGTTGGTGAGTATGCTGAGTCAAGTAGTGTGCTGTATGTGTGACATGCTGTTCTCAGCTACTGTTTATATTAGTAAATTGCTCTCTGTATCTCACACCTAGGTGACTCTGCGTATCCCAACTGGCCTTGGTTGCTGAGCCCACTGAGGAATCCAAGGACCCCGGGTGAAGTCCTCTACAATGATGCACATGGGAGGACACGTCGTGTGGTGGAGCGTACTTTTGGGCTTCTGAAGTCTAGATTCTGGTGTCTGGACAAGAGCGGAGGAGCACTACTCTACTCTCCCCAAAAGGTGTGTCAGATCATACTTGCATGCTGCATGCTCCACAACCTGGCCTTGTGCAAAGATATCCCCCTGCTCCTGGACGATGATGAGCAGCAGATGCCCCCCCCTGCAAACCCACACATGCCCAGTGACGACGTTAGTGGAGAAGAGGAAGGTGTTGACCTGCGTCAACAGCTCATCGACAACTACTTCCCTTGAGTGTAAGTGACATTGTACAACAGTGACATTGTCTGTTGTCTTTGATGGTAGTGGCAAGGCATAGATAATCTTTTTGACTGCTGGCTGTTGTTGGCTCTGTGCTAATGGCTGATGTGTGTGGCACAGGGTATTTTTATCCAGGTACCTCATGTCTATGTTGATGTTGTTGCTCATTGTTACTTGTGCTGGTTTTTGTACGTTTATGACTAGTGGTGTGTTTTAGCTGTAATGGCATCACCTGACAAGTAAATGTCATTCTCTTGTGTCTTTCTAGGTTCCTTCACCCTCTCAATGCCTCGTCACAATCAGAGCTTGTGGTACATTGGAATCTGAGTTGACATTGTACATACTGTGATAAACATGGAGCTGCAGTTGCACTTCCCCACTGGGAAGTGTCCCTCAATGTGCACTACCTAAATCCAAAAGTGGCAAGTTTGCTCAAATAATCCAAAATAATCCAAAGGTTGCGTATCAACACATTCTTTAATGTGGGTTGCAATGGTTTATGCTCATTCACTTCATGAGCAATTCAATGATGTTTATAGATCCATTAATCATTATCCATACTACTGTGAGTACATTTGCATTAACCCCAATGCATTACAGTCTAGCCGTTGTGAGCTCCGCAAACGACACGAGCAGCAACCAGGAATTTACCCCCTGAAGAAGGGCGGTTTATCTGCCCGAAATGCATTGGGGCTAATGCAAATGTACTCACAGTAGCGTTTGGCAGGGGGGGGGCCTCTGCTGCAGACTCAGTGGTGTCTGGGGAGTCAATTTGTTGCAGCTCACCCGTCTCTGTGGCCCCAGCTGAGGTGGAGGGAGTATCAGCAGGCGGGCCACTGGAGGGGGGTTGAGCTGTCATTTGGGCCGCATGTCTGTCCCTCAGAACACCCACAAGCTGGCCCATGAGGTCCACAAGTTGGCCCATACATGTGTCAATGGACCTCAGCAGCAGGCGGAGCTCACAACCTGGCCCATCTGTCCCTGGTTCTGTTCATATGCCCCAAGGACTCTTGCGATGGTGGCCAGGACTTCGGTCTCAGTGTCCTCCTGTATTTGTCCCCCAGTTGCCCTCCCACCTGCCCTGCTGACACGGACCTGTGGTGTTGGCACTCTACGCACCCGCACACTCTCCCTGGCATCCTCTGATTGTGTTGTGGTGTTGGTAACCACTGAGGCAGGGAGAGTGTTGCAGGCAGCGGTGGTAATGGAGGCCACACAGTTCGTCATAGCAGGGGTCAGCGCTGTTGTTGTTACTGTGGTGGTGGGGACAATGAGGGCCTGAGACGTGGTACGCCCTGGCAGTCTGGATGGGCCAGGTTGTTACTCCTCATCCGAGAAACGTAGGGAGTCTGCATCCGAGATTTCATGTTCCGGGGGGGGGGGGAGACAGGCTCTGCAGGTTGGTGGTGTTTTCTGCTGCAGTTGCTTGTGGATCTCCTGTTGAACAGAGGTTAAATGGTCATTGAAGTGCACTCCACAAGCTTGGTGTTAGACTTTTGGATGTTACATTTGATACACCAAACACTTTACATTGCAATCACTTGGTATGGCTGCAAGATACTGAGCATCATGACATGATGTTGAGGTACATACATTACTTGTCCATGGTGTGGCATGTAAATTGAAACCATGTGCCACGTACAGATTGTGTGATTACAAGGACATGTCATCATCTGACAACTTGTGGCACATCAACTTTATGTAATGCGTCTTTTTTGTTTGCTCTTCATGGAATCAATTTCAGCTAAGCAAGAACTAGCCATTGTAATGTTATACATACTTTTTTCATATCATGTACTTTACTTTGTTTGTCAGATTGACCATGCATGTTTTGTGTTCATATGGGCCTTCATGCTCTGACACCATGGCACTTACACATTGCATTCTGTGCTGTGCATGATTGTGCCATGAATTACTTTCACATGTGACTTGGTGAGTCAAAGTTTAATTTCTGTGACAGTTACGTGTGCTTAGCTGTCTGCACACTGGATGTGTCTTTTGGATCTATGCCAAGTTGGCTGACATGTGAGTGCTGGTGTGGTCATATGGCTCTATGCATTTTGAGAAGTGTGGCAGGGTGCATGCACTGACTACCTACCTGTCCGGTGACACAGTGGAGGGAAATGGCTGCCACATGGTTGTAGGTGGGGGGAGTGCTCCATCCTGCTCAGCTGTGGGACAAGGGGGCCTGGTGGGAGTTGTAGTGATGGCTTCCCACCCACAAACACCCCTCCCTGTTAAGAAGGCTACCTACGTGTTAGGTGAAGGTGAGCAATGCAATGGCTGCCACATGGTTGTGGGTGGAGGGAGTGTTCCATCCTGCTCAGCTGTGGGACAAGGGGGCCTGGTGGGAGTTGTAGTGATGGCTTCCTACCCACAAACACCCCTCCCTGTTAAGATGGCTACCTACCTGTAAGTTTGATGAGTGCAATGAAATGGCTACCACATGGTTGTGGGTGGGGGGAGTGCTCCATCCTGCTCAGCTGTGGGACAAGGGGGCCTGGGGGGAGTTGTAGTGATGGCTTCCTTCCCACACACACCCCTCCCTGTTCAGAAGGCTACCTAGCTGTGAAGTGGAGCAGAGGAAGGGAATAGGTTACACATGGCTCTTGGATGGGGGGAGTGTTCCATCCTGCTCAGGGGTGAGACAGGAGGGCATGAGAAGGCTACCTACCTATTAGTTTGAGGAGTGCAATGAAATGGCTGCCACATGGTTGTGGGTGGGAGGAGTGTACCATCCTGCTCAGCTGTGGGACAAGGGGGCCTGGTGGGAGTTGTAGTGCTGGCTGCCTGTACACATGCCCCCATGGAAATATTGCTGGCTACCTTTGGGGTGATTCAGAGGAAGGAAATGTTAGATCTGTGAGACATGTGTTGGGAGGAGTGTGTTGTACGTAAGTGGATTTGTGTTTAGGAATTGTAGCTTTCTAGTTGTGCAAGAAAGTACATAGCAGTGTAATGGGAGACATTTGTTGGTACTTACCAGCCTCCACCCCCCCGGGTATTCCTGTGAGACTCTCTGGATGCAGTATGGCAAGCACCTTCTCCTCCCATTCGTTGAATGTTAGTGGTGGAATTGGAGGGCCACCGCCAGTCCTCTGAGCCAGCTCATGTTTTTTGTTGGCACGCTCTTTCACCCTGCTCTTGAGGTCATGCCATCTCCCCTTGATGTCCTTCAGGGTACGCAGGGTGGTCCGTACTGCATTGACTTTGTTGACTATCATTTCCCACATTTGATTTTTTTCTGGCTACTGGTGTCTGTTGGACCATGCTTCCAAACAAATGTGGTTCTACTCTGATTATCTCATCTACCATCACTGACAACTCATTGTCAGTGAATTTGGGCATCTTCTTCTGTGCCATGGTGTATGATGTGCAAATTGGTGAAAAGTGCAGGTGTGAAGGTGGTGGTGGTGATGTGTGTGGTGTGTGTGTGGTTGTGATGGTGTGATGTGTGCTGATTTGCCTCTCCTTTGTGCTGTGGGGTTGGGCCCTTCAGTTCTGGAGTTGTGCAAAGGATTCTGGGCAGGGAAGGGGATGGTTTTATACTCAGCTATGTGGGTGGGTCAAAATGGAGTATTCATGTCAGGTGTGTTGTCTGGGTTGACCTGGGATTTCTATTTTTTTACTTGCCATGGGGATGTGTCATTGGGGTGTGTTAGATGTTTTTTGAGGCTGAGACAGATATACAGCCACACTTGGTAGCCTTGTTGTGTGGTTGCTTTCGACCGCCATTACTCTTTCCATGCGACCGCGGCGGTCGGAATGCAATAGTCCTTCCGCCGGCTCTCCCATTCATCATTTGTTGCGATCGCGGCGGTCAGAAACAACTGATCGTTCCGCTGGCACCGCCATCGTATCATAATTTCACTTGCGGTCATTCCGCTGGTCGAACGGCGGTTTTTGGTCTTTCCGCAGCAAATCCGACCGCCGCGGACGGATTTTCAGCTTTTACGGATGCTCCCGGCAGAGTTTCGTGGAATCTGTCCGCCGCGGTCTGATTTTTCTGGCAGTGCATCCTAATCTGACCGCCGGATTTGCCGCGGTACATGCAGACGATTAATTTCCGCTACCACGGCGGTCGGAGTGCTTTTCCGTCTGCCATCGTAATCAGCTCCTTAGTTTTTGTTCATTTTGTTGATAGTATGGACTTCCTATTAATAAGTTGTAGTGTTCGGCTACGTCAGTAACTGGAACGTAGGCTAGTGCTATAAGTTTTTTATTTGATATGCAAAGGAGCTATTTGTTGCATATTCAACACTTAGGGCCCGATTCCGATCTAGCTAGGAAAGCCCTCCGTACGACTCGGATCCGGAGGGCTTTCCGAGCGAGACGTGCTCCGGGAGTCCGAACGAGCGAGTACAATGCTGCTGTATGCTTATGGACTCGTTTCGCTCGGACTCCAATTGAACTCTATGGGAGCCCATGTACAGATGCGTACACAGGCTCCCATAGCAGAAAAGGGGTGGGTGGGGAAAAGCGTACACCCTGTGGTGGGCACCCCATGGTGCCCGCCACACTGTGCATGCCTGGATCGGGGGGACCCGTGGGCACCCCCGTGACAGATTCGGAGGGCCCCGTTTGAAGGGGGGCCTGCTACGGCCCCCCCGAAGTACGCTTCCGACAGCCGTTTTGTCTCGCTGAGACCGAGGCGAAGCGGCTGTCCGAATCGTGCATCGCACTCGCTCGGTCGGAAATCGGCTCCATTGCGCGGCACGATTCGTCTACAAACGAGACGTACGGAGCGGTTCGGGTTCGGAAACGATTCGGTCGGCGCTTACGCGATCTTCGCATCGTACTTGGTTGTCCGGACCTGTGTACAATTCGGTCGTAAACAAGGGCTACGAATCGGATCCGGTAAAGCCAAATCCAATTCGGAGGCCTTCCGAACGACATCGGAATCAGGCCCTTAGTGTGTATTTTTGGAGGTGTCTCCAAATACATTGATTAAAATGATAGTAGCAACCCTGAATTGCTGTGTGAGGGTAGGTTTTTAGTATTGCATTTATCATTGCCTGCTCAAAATCAATGATTATTTTTTGGGGGAAATAATTATTGGTTTCCTGTTTTATTTTTGACAGTAGTTCAATATAGGTGGAGTTTTGCTTATTTGGTAGTAAAGCGTAGAGAAAAGGGATGTTTGTGTTTTGGTATAGTGCATGGACAGTATATAATTGATAGAATGGTTTGGGACATATTTTAAAAGTCCCGTCCATTATCAAGTTTCAGACTGTTGGAGTTTTAGTAAATTATTAGCAGTTGCAAAAATAATTATTCTTTTATCCTTTGATTTATTATCATAAAGAAGAAATTGTTCTTCATTATGTGTAATTGAGAGTTCTGGGGGAATTTCTACTTCTTCAAATGTTTTTGGGGCTGGTGTGGTGGTGGTAGTAGTAGCTTTTTTCGTTGTAGCTATTGTTCTTTTTAGGGAAGGTATTGAGGGCATTTGGCCAGTAGCATGTAGTGGTATTTTGGGGAGTACTTCCATAAGTATTTCAGTGGTAGATTTTTCTGATCTAGTGCTAGCTTCCTTTATATTGTCTAAAGCATTTCTAACCTCTATGTCAGTAACGTTAGATGGGTGGTTATGCTCCCTAACATACAGAACAGTTGTTTCCTTAGTTGTAGCCCTCCCACAACATTTATTAGAATAGTATTTACTACATTTCCAGTTTACTTTCAGTCCAGTTTGCTTTTCTTGGATATACACATACCCCATGTAACATAGTAAAAAATTTCCATTTTGTGAAGTTATGAATTGGGCGCCTTCATTTATTGTGATGTTTCTAATGCTAAGGAAAATGTATATAAAAATTACTAAACATATTACTGTATTGTTTTATTTATTTATATAAATATACATTGTCATTTATATACTTACAACGTTGAATTTGAAGTTGTTTTCAATGCTGATGCGCTTTCTTTGCTGTTTGATTTCAGTTTTGATGCTGATATTTCTGTTGGTACAAAAAAAAGTAATTTCAATAATTTTGCTTAATTGTGTAGGAAGTGGGGGGGAAGTTGGGATAAAGTTGGAGTTTAGTTGGGTATTTTAGCTAATTGTTTTTGTATAATTTAGTTTGATACTTACTTTATTTCCAAGTCGATTTTTCACAATGTTCTGTAGCTGTTTGGATGTTTTCAGAATTATCTGTAGAGGAGATATAAATTTAAAATATATATATTAATTATTTTGTAAGTATAAACAGTTGTTATAGAAGATTAGCAGTAGCATCAGATTATAAATGTTATTTTACTTACTTTCTGGATTAGGAAATAGAATTTTATTTAATGAAGCCCTGTGTTCTGGCAGCAATCCGTCAGAGTTTCGCCTTCTTGTTTCTTTTTGGTTTGAGGTGTAAAATAATGATTAATTTGCGTGTCTTTATATAGTGTTTAATTAATAGTTTGCTTAATTTCATTGGTTTATTTTAATAGTGTGTGTATTTCATTGGTTGTAATTTATTGTTTTAATTGTTTTGGTCGTTGCATTCCATATATGGAAAACGCTAATTAAGATTCAGTTATTGCATTTTTTTTTTTTTACTGCTTTATTCTATTAAATGTGAATTATATTGTTTTAGATGTTAAAGAATATGTGCATTTTATTTATGTATAATATTTACATAGTTATTAATAGTGTGTTTTTATTATATTTTATCATAATATATTTAAATAATTTTAAAACAGGTTGTATTAGATTTATTTTGTATGTTGTGTATGTTTATTGATAAATATATATTATTTGGGTTAAGTTTTGTATGTTTATAAATATTTTTAACATGTCGATAATTTTTTTTAAACGATATTATTGCTGTCTATATTGTTGTTATCGATATTATTGACATTTTGTATGTTTTTTAAACATGTTCGATATTTTCTATAACTATATTTTTGTGTTCGATAATACTGATATTGATGTAAGTGTTTGACGATATTTTGGTGTCGATATTAGTGTATTTTCTTAAATAAGTATAGCATGTCGATATTAGTGTGATCGAAATTTTTGTGTCGATAATGTGGTAGGTCGATATTGTGTCTTTCGATATTATGTCAGTGATTCCCTTTATACAGGATGCAGATAGACTTCATTGAGATGCCTGTGTGCAAAGGGCTGAGATATGTGTTGGTTGTTGTGTGCACCTTTTCACGATGGGCTGAGGCATATCCCACAAGAAGGAATGATAGTCTCACAGTAGCAAAGTTGTTGTTGAGAGAGTTGATACAGAGGGAATCGGACCGAGGCAAGCACTTCAATAGCGAAGTCCTGAGGATGCTGTGTGCTGCCTTGCAAGTTGAACAGAGCCTGCATTGTAGTTACTGACCTGAGGCTTCAGGTCAGGTGGTGCGAGTAAATGGGATGAGAAATCAAGACTTGCCAAAGTGTGCGCTTCTACGTCTTTGAAATGGCCGGATGCTTTGCTGTTGGTGTTGATGAGTCTGCGCAGTACACCTGATCGTAGAACAGGACTGTCTCCCCATGAGATCATCATGGAGAGGGCAATGAGATAGCCAGCTGTACCCACAAATGCTCTGGTAAACATTAATGATGATCTGATCTTAAATTAGTGGAAAGGACTGGCTGACGCGGTGCGTTCTGTGTCTCATCAGGTTGAAGCTGCTACAGCCCTGCCACATCAGGAGCAGTGCCACGACCTAAGTCCCAGAGACTGGGTAGTGGAAAAGAAGCACGTATGGGAGTTGTGCTTGGTGCCTCGTTGGTGTAGACCTTACAGAGTCATACTCATATCTACAACTGCTGTGAAGTGTGGATGTTTCCCCAACTGGATCCATGCTGCCCATACTCGCAGGGTTTCATGTCCCCTTGATGAAATAACAGCACCTCTCCCAGAAGAGCCAGTGGTGGTCGAGAGATCATGGGAGCAGGTTAGTCAAGCTGTAGGGGAACAGTCAGAAATTGAAATTGCACTTGATCGGCCTGAGGATGGGTCTGGAAAGTTGAATGACGAAACTGGGGAAGGAGGGGCTAATCTAGTAGTCGTGACAGAGATAGACTCGGACCCAGATGAACGCCTAGTGCTAGAGAAGTGTGAAGGGCAGCAAAAGACTATTGGCCAAGAAGGCAGGAGAGAGGGAGACTGTTCCCACCCACAGAAAGTGATCTCCAAGATTTCCCAGAGGACATAAAGAATTCAGACCTGAGCGAAGGAGGAGAGGAGACAACACTCAGGAGGTCAAAGCGAGCAAGAGTGCCCTGTCAAAAGTACTCATCTCCACTTTCTTGCAAATGACAGGTAGACCAAGTTCTGAGAATTTTGGGATCACTGTGAAAGTTCAATTGAAACTTCTGGAGCTTGATCTCTAGTTTGATCTAACCTTTGAACTTCCTTTGTTGACGAGACTGAGTGCCTTGAGACATCTTATCTTAGATGAGGCTGAATTTTCCTTTTTAGATGCAAATGAGTTTTCTATGTTGGTTGATGTACTGAAACATTTCATATCGGGACTAACAGTGAACGAGTTAGACCCGTTTATCAAAGACATTTCATAGATTTTATAGGGGAAAAAAAGAAGATTAATTAAGACTTTGTACATAGTTTCATTGCACAATTATTCAAACTTGGTTTTGCTGTTTGCACAGGTGGAAACCACCAAAGGAGTCTCTGCACCCACTACATTCCACCCAAGCTTTAGATTCCAACGAAGAAATGGAAGCCGATCCTAAGACTAGTAGGCATAGATTCATCTTCGTAGGCACACTAGTGGCTTTAGTTGTAGCATTTGTTATAGTGCTTATAGGGTCATATTCAGCTACACATAGTACAGTAGAATATAAGTCTACTGTTGCCCCTACCAGGCCACATTCTTCTGATAGTAACATACTTTTGTGGGGGGGTTGAGAAATTGCACTCAGATGTATCAAGAGGGGACTATACCTCGAATGTTTCTTTTAGATTGCTTTATGAGTATATAGATACGATGAGTGCTAGGAGTTGCTATGTTTGCACTTAGTTACCTGCTTCTGCATCAGAGGGAGTTACTTATCACCATCTCCTTCTGACATATGGGATTTCTTGTAGTCGCCTATTAAGTATATTTCATGGAGAAGGTAGTTTTCAATATTATTTTTTGAATTATGACATAGTTCTTCCACAACTTCCCCTTATCAAACATTTGAATACAAATCCTTATTTTAAAGGTGCAGAGCCTGCAGGCAAATATTTTTTTAAGCCTTTAGACACTGCATATGCACACAGACATCATTTTCCTTATTTAATGTTAACCCTGGGCGGAGTTTGTGGAGTTGCACTACGCGGAACACCGCGAAGTGCAAAAAAAAATCTGCTGCACTACGCGGAGCTGCGCAAGCGGCGGAGTACGATAGAAAAATGCCGTTCGCGGTGATTGCACAGTGCTGGATGCTTGTCCGCACTGTGCAATCAGCATGAACGGCACTGTTGTGGGGATTCTGCTCATACACAGAACTATGCACAAGAAAACAGGACCTCAGTAAATAGGGGTGTACCTCCTATCACCTTAGTACCCAAAATCCCAACCGACTAGCAATAGTGCCTCATTCGGTATCCTACAAATATCAAGAAGCTACGAATGTTTAGACAACCCAGAACACGAGCACTCCCGACTCACCTCAGAGTCGCGGGAACAAGACACTCTTTCGCTCTCACGTACTTGTCCACAATAAAAATAATCAGAATCACTAAATAAGTTCAAAATGTTTATTTTGACTATAGTGATTCATGAAACAGTATGCGAACCACAACTAGCAGCAAAATGCATAAGGCAAGAATCATTAGCATTGTTACAACACCATAGAATACAAAGGGAGCCGTCACTACACAAAGACTGTGAAAAAGGCAAAACAACTGGGCCCAATCACCCTCCCAAGGCAGCAAGAAGTTACTCTATACAACAGAAGATCTCCAGGCGCCATTTGCAGACCCCCTCCTGAAAGCCCAAACCCAAGGGTCTACATCACAGGAACAGCAGCGCTCAGCTCCACGGAACGGCCCTCTTCGAGTGTGTCTCAAAAACATGCAACAACGTTATATCAAAGCACGATTATTCCGCATTGCAGCTGTTGGTAACATGTTTTGTCTAGGTAATAGGGACTGACCAGAACAGAACAACAAGAGATATTGTTGACCGACCTTGCACATTATGTTCAGACAGAATTGAAGGGAAGGCTGAGAACGTGAAAAACAATCTGTTATCATGTACAGGGCAGAGGCAAAGTGTCGCGAAAACAAACGCTCAGCAGAGGCGTGCGCAAAAGCAGCAGCATAGGGCAAGCAAAACTCATGCTAACTTAGCAATGTCGACAATGTGTCTTAGGGCCATATAACCCCATATAACACCCTCCCCTGGTAAGTCAGTAGGACATAGACAGAAGAACAAAAACAGAGTTCAAAAGTCAGGCATTGTTTAAAATATTGGTGAGGGACTTTCTAAAAAAAAAGCTGAAGGCATGGTGAGCTTGAAACAAAAGAGTCTGTATGTCAGACAGTGGAGTAGGGACGACCCAAGTAGTCAATCCATGAAGATTTGTGTACAAAGGAATGCAATTCCTTCCAATAGATCATCGTTGTCATTGGTGGAAAAAAAACGATGACATCCAATTTAGTAAGTCGAAGGAACAATCATGTTCCTCACAAACAGGAGCATCCAAAAATAGAAAAGGCACACTTGCGTGATATTCAATGAAACTTCGTTGTAGGAAAGTCTGCGCAGCCACACAGATATCCCATTGATCCAAGATTCCAAGTAAAGCTGCACGTGTCATTGGACCATCCACAGAACAAGCCACGTCATGAGCCTCTACGTGACCCATCAACCGGCTGAAATCAGGGATTGGACACCACGTGTTCGATAAGCAAAGCTCCATCGCCCAGGAGAAATGACATCATTTGCAATGAAGCACTGGTTGCACGCAAGTAAAATAGGCAAAGCGGAATGTCAAGTCGTAAGTTACGCCAAGTGTGGCTAAAGGCAAGCATCCAAAAGCCTCATATAGGCGATCATGATACAGTTGTAGCTGGGCCGGGCTGTGCAGAGCCACAAAGCGAGCAGCCACTGCGAAGCACAAGGAGGAGAAGCAGGACACCAGCAGCCAGCGCCAATATCAAGGGAAACCCTCCGAAAACGCTGGAAAATAGAGAATGAATAAAAGCCGGTACCACCCCGAATACAGTTTGAAAGGAAGAGACCAGGCCAGATCCCACACACCTAAAAAAAATGGGCAAGGCCTGTCGCATCAGATGCATCAAACACCTGGTGAACCAATTCCCCAAAATGAAGTGGGAGGCCAGTGTCAAGAAGCGACTGCATCTCACCCGAGGTCCGAGCCACCCACAGTCCGAATGCCCAACGGGCGGAAGCGAGGGCCACCTCCCGCCGGAACAAAAGGGCTCTGAGCCTGCCCAACCTGCCGAACTCTGTTTCCAAAGTCGGAATGGAAGGCCAAAGCGAAGAATCCAAACTCCCCTGCGAGGGCGGGAAAAGGACATAGCTACAGCAAGTTACGTGCTGGAAAACAGCCACCAAGCATGGGACACCCGCCCGCAAACCACAGCAGTCTCGACTGTCCAAAATGAGACAGCTGCCGTTAGTAAGCAATGCAAAGACAGGCGTGATGGATGGTACTGGGGTCCCTTTCAAAAAGCATGCCAGATTGGGTGCCGACACGTCACACCCACCGTGCAACTCAACGTGTCTGCACACAAGAGAGCGACCCACCACCGAAACACAGTCCTCCCCAGTGAGGAAAACCTCCCTATCCTCCCTCAAAGGGCAGGACCCATAACCCATGCAGAAAAGCAGTGCCAAGCGGTTCAAAGCGGCCAACAGGAAAGTGTTACATACATGATTCAAACCGAAAAAGTGAAAAGGGCAAAGTGACAACGCCATGAATCAACCAAACAGCAGAGTCCGCCTCCCGTACAGAGAATGGCAAAGGCTCCAATTGTTCAACATGCAACAGCGTATACACAGCATCTCTCATGGACATAAACTTCTGTCCATCAGTCAGGTCAAAAGGCAAAAATAAAGCAGCGGCATCCAAGTAATCCCAAGGCACTTCACCCATTTTCAGTGTCTGCAACGTCCAAGCAAATTGCATGACCGACCCCAACTGATTCCGACCATGATACAACACAGAAACATCACCCTGCACAACATCTACTACAGAAGAAACAACACCGTCCAAGGTGTAAATGCGTGAAGAAAGTGTGCCAATGCTGTTGTCCACCACTTCAAGGACTCTTTCCAAGTTTGCCTGGTCAATTTGACGCAGACGGAAGGCGGCTTCCATCTGTGAAAGTTTCCAAACCTCACCACAAGAGGCACAAAGAAATCTCTTAGCCCCCGGACCACGTGGGCCGAGGAGAAAATCAGCCAAATCAATATCACTCGACAGGATGGAAAGGTGCTGTCCGACAGATGCAAGGGTAGAGTGTTCTAGCCACCGCCGGCACAATTCACCCACCGAGCATGCAGTCACAGAACGACGAGGTGGACAACGAGGATCAGGCTCAGTCCGAAAGAAACCAGGTGCAACACCATAGAAACGCAACTGGCATGCATCAGCACTAGATCGCCACAACAACCATCCTAATGGATCAATTTCAGAAACATTAAAGGAGGCATTCTGAAGGAGAGCCTGCAAAGCCTCAATGGTGTAGTTATTATGCAACCGCCAATTATTATATTCAGCTAATGATGGAATTGAGGGGGTATTTTGGTCCTTGACAGCTGCAAGGCCATAACAGGATGCCTGATAAATGGTTTCATTTAAAAACAGCAATTGAGTCGGGATAAGGCAGGCAAGATGCAACGCCCCAGTGCCCTGAACCTGCCATGGCTCCGTGCCCCAGATCGATTCCAAATCTACAGTCTGCCTCCAATGGTCATAACCGTGTGTGGCCAACTGCGTTCTAAACGAGTTGGCGTAAACCAGTCTAGTGTGGGACAACAGGCACTCCGATGCAGGGGACCTCCGAAGCCCAAAACAATAGGATTCAGGATAAGTCCAATCATAGTTAGAAAAACAGGTGAACTCATCCCCAAACGTTCTAGAACTCCCCTGTAAGGGAGTTGGACAATGTTGCCATTGGGTAAAATCAAAAACAGGTCTCATGGTGTTCAATTTGTCTAAAAAATGATGGCCATAATGTTGATAACAAAAAAGATCACCATAATTGGCAGAATTTAAATACAAATCTTCAGCATCAAAGGCAGCATAATATTTTAAGTCTGAAAACAATGCATGAACCGCCTGCACATCCCAACCATCCGAATGCACGTCCCATGTCACCACATCCCCCAATGAGACGCGAAATACGTACGGAACTCTAAGGACCTCTGTCGGGCCATGGATTTCGTAAGCTACTTTGTCCCAAACAATGCCATCATGAACAGGAAAAGCTGAAATATTCACAAAAGTATTGTCACGTTTCATGATATGGGACGACGTGCGAGGAGCCAAAGCTCCACCGACCACCTCTACTGCAGAGCGCTCAGGGAGACAATTGCCACCCATAAGCAATAACAACACCGTCACAAATCCAATTGACATGAAGAGGAACATCAAGATAAGCACCAACCAAATGTAGGTCCATGGGGGAACGAAGTATGTCTTTTTGAACCAGGAGTAAAAGATACGCAACTTAGACTTAGGTGCATCAGGCAAACTGGATGTCGAGGAGGACGAAGCAGAAGAAAGGTGTGCAGGTTCTCCCTCACAGGCACTCACTGGACTTACAAGCAAAGGCGAAAGTGCCGAATCGTCCATTCGCACTCGTGGGCTAGATGGTATCTCACACAAGGAATCAGTAGCCGGAAAAGGACACACAAGATCCATCGCAGAAGATGATTGTCGCACAGGCTGAAGATCAATTACAGTGTCCATCAAATGAGCAGACATCCGTGTGGCAGCAGATGATGACAAAGTTAATGGTGCTAAGGATATTGCGTTGCACGAAACTGCATGTGTCACACTATTCAGAATCGGCCACACGGTGTAACTTGACATTGTCCACAGAGATGTATCTGTTGTCTTTGCGACCTGGCAATGGTGGTAGAATGACAGTACGAGTACCCTTCAGTCCAAGTACAGAAACCGGAGCACGATAAGAGGGACCAAACTCCTTTTTATTTTCAATCTTCTCCCGCACTAGATCTCCAACTTTAGGAAGCCAACCGTTAACAGGAATCAGTTGTGCATCAGCAGGCGAAGATGGAAATTGCTCAGTTGCCAGAGTATCACGGGACGTTTGTAGATCCTGTAACATAGCAGAATGATTATCTACGTCAAACTTAGAGGCAGCCGCTACAATGTCCAGACCATCAAGGTCAGGAACAAACATGTGAAAGCCAAAGAGCATTTTGTAAAGGGTCCGCCCACCCAGAGATCTTCTAGGGAGATTATTTAATGCACGTTGGACCCCATACAAGTGGGACAGCCAGTCCCTGCCAGTACCTAAGACTCTAGCTGTGAAGGATTTCTTTAAGTCACAGTTCATTCGCTCCACAACTGAATTGCCCTCAGGCCTGTATGGAGACGAAAACTGCACCTGTACCCCCAATGACTTCATCGCATCCTTGTAAGCCTTAGAGGCAAACGCTGGACCTCGGTCAGAATGGAAGGTACCACAGGCAAACATCCCGATAAAGACACGCAAATCCCTGATGACATTTTGAGCATCAGCACTACGTTGTGGCCATACCCACAGGAATCGAGTGCACGAATCAACCGCAACCAAGATATACTTGTATGCAGTATCAGAAGAAAGAGGACCGCAGTGATCAAGATAGACACAGCCAAAAGGTCTATTAGAAATACATAGCTGTGTTTGTGGCGGACGCGGGACCAAAGAAGGCTTAATTTGTTGACAAACATCACAGCAAAGAACATAGTTACGAGTCTGTTTATATAAACCACGCCACCAGTAACGTTGCTGAAGAATAGAGACTGTTGCCGACACACCAGCATGTGCCGAAGCAATGCCTTTGTGTGCGGCCTTGATCAAAGCTTTTCTGCGGTCAGAGTTGGGAATCAGCCAATCCCCAACTGAAGGAATGGTAGCATAAGGAACCTGTGCGGGTGTTACATGATAAGAGTATTTAGAAGGGAAACCCGCAGGATAATTACCTCCCTCCCTAGTTGCAGCGACCGCTGCCAGAATGTCATTATCAACCTTAGTCATAGATCTTGTAACTGCTGCTACGGAACACGTGGCTACTGCAGACTTGGCCGCTTCATCAGCCAGAGAATTACCAAGAGCGTGTGTTCCGATACGCTGGTGGCCAAGAGTGTGAATAACATGTGTGAGAGGCAGACGTTGTTTAAGATCTGCCACTCGAACCCAAAGCGTTTTATGTTTAATTGCGCTGCCTTTAGAATCGCGGTAATCATTTTGAGACCAAAAGAATAAGTTGTCATTGAACGACTGGACACAATAGTATGAATCGCACACAATAAGAGTATTCACAAGAGGATCAGCAAACTCTAGAGCTAGAACAAGAGCACGCAGCTCGGCCAATTGCGCCGTGCTGTCTCCTAGTGCCTGTGTGTGCACAATCAATGACTTAAACTCTCCATCCTCAATGGAGCCAGCCACAATAGCACAAGCCGCAGAATAAGCATGTTTGGAACCCGTGGCCGGTTGCGCCAAGCCATCGGTATAAATGATGCATTTGTATTCACTCAGAGGAAGAAGCGACAAAGGAGGAGGATGAACAAATTCATACTGCAAAAACTCCTGAGTCTGAAGCGATGGATCAAAGACAAAAGTGACATCCGAAGATGTCAAAGAAGTAGCCCACTGAATCCAACATGGGTGCAATGCCTTAGAGTTAGGCACACTAGCTTTAGTCACCGCTTCCAAAGCAGGGAAGGGAGTGACCATAAGAATGCGTTTGCCCTGCGCCAGTGAGCGTTCCTTTAGAATCGCCATCTGCACTGCCGTCAAGATTTTTTCTACAGAGGAAAAGCGCATTTCCACCGCAGTGTACAAGTGTGATTTGTATGCAATAGGTATTGTGTCACCTTCATTGACTGTTAAGTACGTGAAACCCACTGCCCTAGAAACGATGCGTATTACCAGGTTGGTGGTGTTATCACAAGTCATTAAGAAGTTAGTCGCAAGCAGATCCGCCTGCAAAGCATGCAGAACGGAAGTATGTTCCGGAAGCCAGCTGGCAGAAGAAAACTTAGGTTGTATCAACGCATAAAGCGGTTTGATACGCTGGGCATAATCGAGAATGTAAGTCCTCCAGAAGTTTAAAAAAAAACAGCAGGGATTGTAACTTTTTCAAAGAAGAAAGTGATTGCAAATGTGCACATTTCTCTAGGAAATGAGGTGCTAGACCCTTTCCCTCATTATTGAGCTCGTAGCCCAAAAAGAGCACTGCCAGATGGGCAATGTGTGACTTTGCAAAATTAAACTTATAACCGTCGTCGGCAAAAGACAATATTATGTGGTCGACTCGGTCAAGATGCAGCGCGAGGTCGTCGTCAGTCAAATAGATGTCATCAACATACGACAAGGCCTCGGGGTCAATGTCATGCAACAAAGACACAATGCATGCCGCAAATGCCCCGGGGCTGTTCTTGTAGCCCATTGGCAATCTTGTGAATTTTTTCTGATTTCCGACGGCACTGAATGCTGTCAGGTCACCACTCGCACGGTTGAGATTGTGACTGTAGAAACCATTGGAAGTGTCAAGTGTCGTTTTGTATTTTTTACGAACAATATTATTCACCAGCGCTGAACTATGTGTGTTTTGTACCGCAAAGGTGCGGCAATGGCTGTTCAAATTTCTATAATCCAATACAATCCGAAAAGAACCATCAGGTTTAGGGACAGTAAAGAGAGGATTATTCATAGGTGATACACATGACTCAATGACCGCCTGATACTCCAATTGTCTGAGAATGTCACAAACAGAAGCCTTCGCTTCTCGTTTGATGGGATATTGAGGTTGAGGTTGTGGCATAGAGCGCAATGGTATTTCATGAGCTGGTGAATCAACGTCCCAACCCACCTGATTGCGATACACCGCTGGGGCTAAGGCCAAAGCCCATTCCTCTGCAAGAGCCTGCGCTCGTTCCTCAGGGACACAATGTGAAAAACTCAGAAGTATCACATCTTCCCCCCGAGAAGAGGATAACACAAAGGGTGGAGGCCAATCTTTCTCTGCCAATAAAATGTCATATGTAGCGGTTAGATTCTCCCAGAAAACAACCTTAATGGGACGCAGTATATCACCTTCAATTTGGAAAAGGACTTCGTGTAGTCTATCTGGGGGGGCAACCCGGGTATCTGCAGTCTCAATGGTAACAAATGTGTCAGTTGCTGTCACATCCAGACGGGGACGTAGAGCCTCCCTGACTATGGTAACTTCCGCCGTGCTGTCGAGCATAGTCACTGCCCAAGTCCAATCCAGGAGTCGCGTCCTCACCGTCTGTGGCATATCTCGCTGTTAAAGCGGCAACCTTTTTCTTTTGAAAAGGAGGACGGGTTCGTGCGGAATCACCCTGCTTGTCCTTGACTTCAAACTGTCGAGGCTGTTCACGAAGTTGTGACGCAGGTTGACTTCTACCCCGATCCTGGCGATCCCCTCCACCGGCTTGTGAGCCTGATGTTTCCTGAGGAGAACGCTGATCAGGAACCTGACATTTTTCAGGAGACTTAATTTTAGCGCGATCGCGCAAGTCATAAGTATGTTCAGAAGCATCAGGGGTCGGTGAACTGGCACGCAAACCCTGTTTCTGTTGTTGGGAACCTTGTTTCTTATTTCTTTGCCAATTCTTTTTAGGAAAGAAAGGGCGCCCATCCTTGTCAGGCTGGGCTTTCTGTTGTACTTGAGACTGCGTTTGTATTTGAGTCGTAGGCTTATTTCCCAGACTATTACGGCCTATGGTTTTGTAAGCCTTTGCAATAATCTTTGGTAATTCTCGTGGTCTGTCAGGCTCCGCGACCGCCTCTAAGCGGTTTGCTACTTGAAAGCTAACGGCATCGCCCTTGACAATCGCAAGGATCATATCAGCAACCACGTCGAACACTCCCACCAGTCTCATCCCCAGCTCAACAGCAGCTTCTGCTCCGTGTTCATCTTGAACGCGCTTAATCACAGAGGGGAGTACGGTAATGGAGGGGGTGCCGAAACACATAGAATATACTGCTGCAAACACCCTGCCCCAGGTGTTACAATCAGCCAATTCGGGAATTAAGTCTTTAGGTAAACTAATAGCTAAGATCCTGTGTTTATCCACAGGAGTGGTATTAGGAAAGACAGCTTCTATCTGTCCAAATTTCTCGGCAAGCCAATAAGGAAATTCATCCTTATTCTATGGGCGCTTGCCCATGACAGAATTAACAATAACAGGACTGATGGTTACGCCACCAGGACCCGCAGGTTGCACCGCAGCGCCAGGTGGTCCCACCTGGACGGTGCGTGTTACGTACTGTATTACAGCTCTATAGACGCGTACCAACGATGTATGTAAGACGCGGAGCTCTGCCAGAGTTGCAGTTGTAAAAGCACGTGGGTGTGGGGTAAACCCAGCCAAAACAGGCCATGTGGCCCCATCTATAGATAAAGGGCCTAAACGGACTACCGTTAATGGGTGAGGAAGGGCGCCATTAAACCAAATACGGTGTTGCCAAGCTGTAAGCGGAATTTCAAGCGCTCTATAAGGCTGATACTGCTGAGGAACAGCGGTGGCAGCATATGTGTGAAACAAATCATCAGTGCCATCCACTGCCGGAAATGTGACCCAAGAGTAAAAAACCTCAAACTGGTGAGCCAGATCGCTTCCACCACAAAAATAAGTGTGGCCCCAGCATCAGGAACCGCATAATGAGTCAAGTGCGCCCTCAGCGCAGCTCTGCTATGAGCTGGAATATCAACTACAGCCATAACAGAGAAGACAGTAGAACAACTTAAAGAGTGGCAGTGCAAACTCGGGTTAGTAGAAAAGAAATACCTTTTAAAACTTCAAGCTTGAATAAACCTATAAAAACGTCAATATAGGAGGCTACTCCGTCACAGCTGTCTCCGGAAACAGAAGTGAGGGTATTGTGGACCAGCACGATCACTACTCAAGCGTCTCGCAGATAAGAACCAGACCAAGCGTTGGCGGCACCATGTTGCGGGGATTCTGCTCATACACAGAACTATGCACAAGAAAACAGGACCTCAGTAAATAGGGGTGTACCTCCTATCAACTTAGTACCCAAAATGCCAACCGACTAGCAATAGTGTCTCATTCGGTCTCCTACAAATATCAGGAAGCTACGAATGTTTAGACAACCCAGAACACGAGCACTCCCGACTCACCTCAGAGTCGCGGGAACAAGACACTCTTTCGATCTCATGTACTTGTCCACAATAAAAATAATCAGTCACTAAATAAGTTCAAAATGTTTATTTTGACTATAGTGATTCATGAAACAGTATGCGAACCACAACTAGCAGCAAAATGCATAAGGCAAGAATTATTAGCATTGTTACAACACCATAGAATACAAAGGGAGCCGTCACTACACAAAGACTGTGGAAAAGGCAAAACAACTGGGCCCAATCACCCTCCCCAAGGCAGCAAGAAATTACTCTATACAACAGAAGATCTCCAGGCGCCATTTGCAGACCCCCACCTGAAAGCCCAAACCCAAGGGTCTACCTCACAGGAACAGCAGCGCTCAGCTCCACGGAACGGCCCTCTTCGAGTGTGTCTCAAAAACATGCAACAACGTTATATCAAAGCACGATTCTTCCGCATTGCAGCTGTTGGTAACATGTTTTGTCTAGGTAATAGAGACTGACCAGAACAGAACAACAAGAGACATTGTTGACCGACCTTGCACATTATGTTCAGACAGAATTGAAGGGAAGGCTGAGAACGTGAAAAACAATCTGTTATCATGTACAGGGCAGAGGCAAAGTGTTGCGAAAACAAACGCTCAGCAGAGGCGTGCGCAAAAGCAGCAGCATAGGGCAAGCAAAACTCATGCTAACTTAGCAATGTCGACAATGTGTCTTAGGGCCATATAACCCCATATAACAGCACCTTGCACAGCGCAAGCGGTCACTGCTTTCCTTTTCTGCCGCTCGAGTAGATTTTTACTCGAGCTGCAGCTTTCTCAACGCGAACGGGCTGTTTCTCAACGCGAGCGGTCGCGAGCATACTCGACCACTCGCAATGAGAAACCTGACCCCCCGCGTTGAGAAATCTCGCCGGGAGGTTGATTTTCCACGCTCGCGCTCGCCAACTTGATGTTGGCGATCGCAAATGAGGAAAAATCTCGCCAGGAGGTTGATTTTCCTCGCTCGCGGTCGCCAATTTGACATTGACGAACGCGAGCGAGGCAAAAAACTCCGCTCCGCGGGGCGGAGTTTTTCGGAACGCCGCGATCTCCGCGTAACGCGGAGTGCGGTTCACCGCCCATGGTTATTTAATGTCAGATGTGGAAAAGAAATTTCTGAATTTGGTGGAGGATAGATGGAGAGACTTAAAGTTCCAAACTGAAACTGATAAGAATCTTAAAATTACATGGTGGAGTACTGAAGAGATTAAACATCAGGAAAAAGTAAATTTACCCACTTTAGTTTTAGACTGGAAACATAAGGGAAAGTTGGGTATACATGTTGATCAGAGTTAAATAGACCCGCTGTTTATAGGGGAGAGTGAATGTAAACATACTTTCAAAGCAAGAGATAAGAATTCTCGTTACCCAGAGGGACAGGATCCTGTGATACCTGGAGTCTATTTTATTTGTGGATAGAATGCATATTTTAAATTGCCTCATGGATGGCACAGTACTGTCAGTTCTCACCTGTTGTTTCTGTGGGAGCAAAATGAAAAACACGGTGCCAAGTCCCAACTTCCTCAGACCACCACAAACACCCAACAATGTCAAAGTATGTTGTGGTAAGAGAGGGGAAGAGGAGAAGAGAAGGGGAGAGAAACAACGGCTGTCCCACGTGGCCACTTCAGTCAGGTAATTATGGTTCCAGGTAATGTGTGTGTATTCTCTGTGTGTAAAGAAAGCAAAAACAGTATCCGTGAAAGTATGGCCTTCTACTGATAACAACCATAGTCTGGTATAGATTCTGTAGCTTAATTACCTGTGTAACTCCCCTCTTCCATAATCAAGGATTTGACTGTATGCCCAGATTATGCACACATTCTATATAGAGACAAAAGCAAAAGAGGGTGGTTATCCTTAGTGCTCAATATAACAGTGATTGTTCCATAAACACTAATATAAGTAAGGCAAAAGCCTACCAAAAAGCATTATTTGTCATGCTTAACAAGCCCCAGAAAAGAAAGGAGTTTATGTTGATTCCACATTGGAAGTAAAACTTCCCTTAAGATAAAAAAAGACAAAAGGGCTAACAAGCCTAAATACCAAGGCTTCATGAATAGTATACTAATGTATATTTATTTTCTTGTCTGCTTAGTTATACGACAAGGCTGGCACAAGAAAAAACTGTGAACCCCCAAATTATGAGAGCCGACACCAGTATCATGACATAATAGAAGAGAGAGCAATAGTGCGTTACTGCTACGAAGTTAGCAATACTTTAATTCTCCTTCTTCTTTGTTGTATTGCAGGTATGGAGATTTTGAGAGGACACCTGGAGAACCGAAAAGACAGAAAACCGCCGCCACAGAAGAAATGGCGACAAGACTCTGACACCAGGACACGATGTGGGAAGACCCGGAAGCAACGTGAGTAAACGCAGGACGGGAGGCACGCACGCAAAGGCTAGAATGTGAAGCGTCCTTCCACCTGCCTTGCCCGATTTTAACCCAGTGCTGCTTCACCCCTACTGCATACGCGGTTGGGAGTAGAGCACTCTCTACAGTACACCCCCCAAGACAACCTCCAACAGGTTTGGGTTACCAGGGTATCTTCTGTGAAATAGACGCAACAGATGAGGGGCATGTATATGTCCAGCAGGCTCCCAAGTACGATCCACTGGTCAATAACCCTTTCAATGAACCGAGTACTGAAGCCTGTGACAAACTCTCCTAGAATCCACTATAGCTTTCTACTGTGTATTCAGGGCAATTATCGACTAATACTGATGGGGGTTTGGCAGGAAGTTGAGTACCAGCTGCTACAGGTTTTAACAATGATACATGAAAGACTGGATGCATTTTTAATGTGAGAGTAAGTTCCAGTTTCATAGCAACAGGATTTATCACTTTACTGATTTTGTAAGGACCAATATAGCGTGGTTTAAACTTACAAGTACCCTTGACTGAAAGATTCTGTGTAGATAACCATACCATGTCCCCAACCGAATACGTAGGACCTGAGCAACAATGTAGATCTGCATTTCTCTTGTACACAGCCTTAGCCTTATTGAGATTATCCTGAGCATTTGTCTGTACATCGTATATGTGGTCTATCAGGTCTTGAGCAGCAGGGGTAGAAGAAATACCAGTAGAGGGTTAAAGGCAAGAAACGTGGATGGAAACCATATTTACAAAACAAAAGGAGAAACACCAATAGAAGAATGTAGGCCATTGTTAAAAGCAAATTCTGATCCCCATAGAAATGCATCCCAATCTGAACAGGAATGCAGCAACTGACATCTCAAATGCTGTTCAAGACATTGATTCACGCTCTCAGTCTGAGCATCCGTTTGTGTGTGATGGCCAGGCGAGAGTTGAATGCCCATGTGTAACAAAGTGCCCAATCCCTTCCAGACTTTAGATACAAACTAAGGGTCCCTATCTGACACCACAACAGAGGGGAGACCATGCGAACACACTATCTGCTATAGAAACACTATGGACAATTCTTCAGCAGAAGGTAAGTCTTTCATAGCGATAAAATGGGACATTTTGGTCAACATATCTACCACTACTAAAATGAATGTGTATCCCTGTTTAGGTTTTGGCAATTCCATGATAAAATCCATAGAAATGGAATGCCAAGGACTTGGAGGTGTGGGCATTGGTGCCAATAAACTGGTAGGAGCCTGATGACTGCTTTTGTTTTGAGCAAACACATGACATTTTTGTATATATTACTTAGCATCTGCTGCCATTGTAGGCCACCAAAATTCTCTTCTAAGAAGATCAAGAGTCTTCTTGTACCCTGGATGCTCCGTAAGTTTGTGTGTATGGCACATGCCTAAGGCGTGCTGTTTCAGATGTACATTAGGAATAACTAAACGCCCTTGTTTGTAGAGAAGGTTCTGCTCTCTCATTCTGTTATGTTTTTGTGCAAGGTTCTCTCCTTCCTTGGTTTTCTGTGCCTGTAATATCTCTTACTGATTTTAATTGCTTAACCGTGACAAGGCATCTACTTTCCTGTGTTTCCTTACCGCTTGGAATTGAATCGCGAAGTCAAATTCACTGAAGTACTCAGTCCAACACACTTAGTGCCCTAGCTGATTTTAAGAACGGTTAATTTCTGTGATCAGTAAGAACAGTGACAGTATGAAAGGCTCCCAACAGGTACTGTCGCCATTCCTCAAACACCTTCTTGATGGCAAGAAGTTCTCTGTCACCGACTGAGTAATTTTGTTCCACGGGACTCAGTTTATGGGAGTAAAAGGCAACAGGGTGTAAACACCCTGACTTTTTGTCTTGTCATGACAAGACACTTCCAGTTGCTACTTGAAAGGCATACATCTAGTATAATGGGTAACCCAGTGCCCCTCAGAGCCTGGGTGTGAAGATACAGAGAAATATTGGTTCTGTCAGGTATAGAATTGCTTTTTTTCTTATTGAATAAGAAACATTAGTGAAAAATACAGTTATTCAAACATTTTTGTCATAGCAGTTAATGGAAAAAATAGGGAAAAAAAACACAAAGAGACACACCAATCATGAATAAATCAAAGAATTATTTTGAAGAAAAGAAACACTTTTTTTACATTGTATAAATGACACTTAGGGGCTGTCACAAGTAATAAACTAAAACGGCACAGGTGCTGAAGTGACAAAGTGCAGACAAGTGCTGGTTGTGAACAAGATATATACAGTGTTGTATTGCTGGTTGCGATGCGGGAAGCCCCGGAAGCAACGTGGGTAAACGCAGGACGGAAGGCACGCATGAGAAGACTAGAATGCAAAGCGTCCTTCCACCTGCCTTGCCTGATTTTAACCCAGCGCTCCTCCACCCCTACAGCATATGCAGTTGGGAGCGGATCACTCCAGACAGGTACCTGTTGTCTTGGCATAGTTTTCCCGAAGAGTTATCATGTGGATCATTTTAATGATGGTTTATGGGAAAAGAAACCAGAACCAAATGAGTTGTTATTGCAGCAGAAGGAGTAGGATGTATTTTTGGCACTATAATCCCGTCTGTAGGGGTGATTATGAATGACTTTAAAATTAGAAAGCTATCTACCATAATGGACAGATTGGCTACTAATACCGCAAATTCCGTTTTACTTGTAAATACTGAGAGGGTTGCAATAAGATCTATGGTCTTGCAAAACTATCTTGCGTTAGACCTTTTGCTTGCAAAAGAGGGCGGAGTTTGTCAGATGTTGAAAGTTCAGCAATGCTGTGCTTATATCCCAGACGAAAGTGAGGATCTGGAGAAGTATATTAAGAATATATCTGGGTTGACAAAAGATTTTAAAGAGTTAGCACTTGGGAAACTATTGGAAATGGGTTTGCTTCATTAGGTAGGTAGTTTGGGAGATTGGGAAGTGGAATTTTGGGCGCTATTTTGAAACCCCTTTTGATAATCGCCCTTTGTGAAATATTCCTATATTTGATCTTTAAGGGATATCAGCATGCACAAGTGAGACAGGGAGTGAAGAGAAAGAGAGCAGATGTAGAGTTAGAAGAAGGTCAGAGCAGATATTATGATGACATGAAGCGTCTGGAGGAGTCTAGATGAAAGATGCTCAAGGCTACTAGGTTTTGATTGGTCTAATCTGATAATGATCTGCTTGCAATCTGTGATGGCTTGATCGCCATCAGAGGGATCTTGGAGTAGCATAATCTTTGGCTCTATCCTTTATGTTTGGCTAGGCCCCTTATGTATTTGCTTTTGGCCTTATGTACTTGTGTGGTGATGAGATCTGGTGCACTAAAGGTATAGAAAAGTGCATCTCTTGTGTAATTTGATAAATGTATATGTGCTTATTAATCCTTTTCAGAGACATCTGGATTGCTGTTTTTATAGGTTTAGTTGTAAGGTGGTGCACTAAAATGCATTTAATGCAGTTCATTAGCCAGGGATTAGCAAGAATTAATCTTTATCAATTGTGACTAGACTGCCGTGTTTGCTTAAAAATTACATGTATTAGAAGATGTGCCACATATAAGAGTACAACACAATATAGCTTGATTCATTATTAAAGACTTCATTTGTTGGATTATATGTAAGCTGTAGAACTAATATGTTGTAAAGAAAATGTTACGTTAGCGTGATTGTGGGCCTTAAGTTTGCAGTCTAGATAGTTAATATTAACGTGCAAGTTGTTTTTCTGCACCCCCCCCCCACCCTGACAGTCTTTCGCTCCTGTTTCAGGTGTCCCACATCGTTAGGTCCTGATGAGACCCCTTATCTGCCCTTGGGGTCGAAACGCCGTCGACACGCAAACTAAACGAACCACTTCCAAGCCTTTATTAATGTGTTAAAAGGCTGTTGATACTTTGTATATGTGTAATTGTGGTCGTTATAAACTTAAAACCTATTGTATTCCACACACTGTCACTTTGCCACTCCCTTCTTTGTTTAGGTTTCAGCCACTTGGGACACCGAGCACACTGCTTTTGTAATTATTTTCAAATATGTCAAAGTAAAAATCTCATAAACTTCATCCTTGTGTGGTCTTGCTTCTCGCTCTGACATTTCGTTCCCACAAGGTATATGCCATTGAGCTTGTCTAGTAATTAATCTTTTCCACTTAGTCCACGGGAACCACTGTTCCTTGTTACATACCTAGTACCCTGGTTCCTAGTGAGTAGGGTGACCCCTGTCCTTCCTTGCACTTAGCATTCCTGATGAGCATCAATACTTCTTGCACCACTGTTTCAAAACACTAGGGGCCTCATGTACAATAGAATGGCGCAGCATGCTGCCGCAAGCAATTTTGCAACGCCGCACTATGTCATTCTAAAAGTGGAATGCACCGTATTTGCAAGAATACTGTGCATTCCTGTACTGACCCCTGTGCCAGAGCTAATAAAGCAGCCTAGCGCCAACGCAGGCACCCTGTCGCCATGTTGCAAGGGTGCCTGCGTTGTGGGGTTGATTGAATTTGTGCAGGAAGGGACACCTTTCTGCACAAAATCAATCACTGGAGGCAATTTCCTCCTTCTATGTGTGCTGCACAATGCAGCACACATAGAAAGAGGAAAAATGAGGAGAAATAAGGATATGTCTCCTCGTTCCGCCTCCCTAGTGCCACCCCTGGGGTGGCGTTAGAATCTGACGCATTCCCAGGTTTACGATTTCTCGTAAGTCTGGGAATGCTTCAGATTCCATCAGTGTTGCGTGAGAACACCCACAGCAACACCCAAGGAACGCCCCTTTCACGCAGTGTTCTGCGTGAAAGGGGCTCATATTCACACGGCCATGAAAAGCCACGTAAAGTGGCCTTGTAAATAGGCTGCAGCACATTGCGCCACCCGAACGTCAGAATGTCGGACCCCGGGGGAAGCAGGGTCGCAGACCAGTCTTCCCCCGGGGATCTTCGCGCAAGCGGAAGGACAAGGTGGGGTGGGAGTTCATTGGGGTGGGATTAGGGGCGGACCAGTGGGCTATAAAGGTGCTGGGGTGAGAGGTTCCGGCCTCTTTCTCAGCACCTCACACCACCGGGATAGGGTCAGGCAGGGAAAGTTTTATGTTAAACTGATCAGGGAAAGTTTTATGTTAAACTGATAGTATCCCTTCGGGACGGGTAGGCTAGATAGGAACGGGCTCACGAGGATCTAACGCCGCTGAGCATTTTCTACGCGGCTGCCTCTTATTGGGACTTGGCAGGGCTGGCGCCGATGCGGATGCGGTGCGGGAGGCACTGCGCGTCATCGGGCAAGCGGGCCGGGTGGAGCTCCTCCGTCCCGGCGCTGTGGCAGAAGCGTGGGTCGGCATGGTCCGGCCCACGCGGTCCGCGTCAGCGGGTGTGGCTGCGGCGGTCCCGGCATGCACGGGAGAGCCGTCGACCGCCAGGAAACCCCCTGGGCCCAGGGGGCAAGGTCCATCACACGCGAGGCACGGCAGCAGGAGACAGAGCCTGCCCGCGTGTTTGTTAGCGGCAACCGTGGCAGGTGAGGGGTTAGGCGGGGGTGGAGCCTCAACGCGGCCTGGCCAGGTTAATGGATTTGAGTGCCGGGCAGGGGGGGCCAGATGACGATGGCATGCCGTTGGACCTTTGCTCTAGCCCCAAAACGGCTGGGGGGAGGGATGAGCCCAACATGCGGGGTCCTGCCTTAAAACGGCAAAGAAGCGTGGGCATCAGGGGTAGGCCCTATAGTGGTTTCATGCTCCAAGGACCAGGGCAATGGGGTCACTGCTGCAAGGTGGGGGGGGATGCACATCCCTCAATTCTGCCACGATGGGCAGGGCTATCCCTGGAGGATAACCTTAAGGGACAGAGGCGCCTGAGCCAGGAGACAGAGGGCAGGTGGGTGGTCAGGTACGATGCCAGCAACAGGGCGGGCCTGGGGGACACTGAGTGGGAGGAGGAGGTAGTGAGGGAACCTGGGGAGGGTGCTCCATTTCCGGCGCAGGACCAGGGAACGTCAGGGGGTCAATGGGTGTGGGTCCCTGCCGAACGGCAGGTAGATGAGGGGTCAGGGACAGCCTGCACGGCGGTGAGGCTTGGTGGTGCGGGGACCCTCCAGGTTGGAGCAGCCTGGGGGGGTCTCGCCCTGCAGCGGAAGCCGGGAGGGAGTGCCGGTGGGGCGCAACACGGCTCCGTCACGTCGGCCAGAAGTAGCGGGGGTCCGCGGCGGCCATCCTGCCACCGAGGGAGCGCGCAACGCAGGCGACTGGGGGGAAGGGCACCAAGAAGACTGACGGTGTGGTGCGAGAACAAAAGTGAAGGTTGCAGGAGAGAGTGAGCGAGCAATTGGCGAATGAAGGAGAGTTGGGGTTGGACTATCAGGAGGAGAGTGATGAGTGGGAGGAAGGGGAGTTGCATGATGAGAACGAAGGGGATAGGGTCCTTCCGGGGGGCCTTGGGGGGCAAAAAAGAAACTTGATGTTTTTCAGGAAAAGCTTCGGACAGGGGGAAGACAGTGCACCAGCAGAAGACCAGCAGCAGAAGACCAGCGGCAAAGGGACACCAGGAGGACCCTCAGGTACGGGGGTGTGGTGGTTGGCCTGGGGGGATGGGAATGTGGGCACGAAGGGGAAATCCTGCCGGTCGGCAGGTGTGGGAGAAGGGACGGTGCGGGATGTGGTCCTCATGGTGGAGGCTGCGCCGAAACAGAAGGCCTGCGAATCAGGTGAGGGACAGCCACGCTTGGTGGGGACAGGGGTCCAGACGGACAAGCTAGTGGTGGCCGGTGTCCAGACGGACACACGGGGGGGCGGACGACAAGACGGGGGACAAACATCAAGAAAACCTCATATATGGGGTTGGTGAGGCCATTGGGTTCCCATTTGTCGGATAAGACCCGTACCAGGATATGGAAACAGGAATATGGAGATGTTTTCAAACGACTACACCAGGGGATACAGTCTCAAGAGGGCTCAAAGGAAAAGGGCTGGGAACTGACGAGACGTCCGAGGGTGACCATTAACATGGGAAACGGGACCTCAGCGTTTTTGATTTTCGCTAGTATATACTGCGGGAAATATCTGGACAGGGTATTAGCTTTGTTGAAATACATGGACATAATCAGAAGAGCTCAGATGCACGTGGGGGGCTCAGCGTGGCTGAGCTAGGACGAGGACAACAACAGGGGCCTGCTGGAATTCCAACAAGGGGTCCGGTACAAGGCACCCTGGTAAATTTAAGCACAAATGCTCTAAGTGCGGGGGCAGGCACCCACGTGTCCAGGGTTTTTACCCTGGCCACACCAAGCGAGCAGTGGTGGGCAACTAAGGAAAGGGGGCAAGCTGGCCCAAACGGCCCCTACTCCAATTAAGCTGGAAGCCATGGGCCCATGCCTCCCAGTTTACCCCGACAGAGAGGCGGCTCTGCGCTGCAATGGGGTTTCAAGAAAGTTTCGGGTGGGTTATCAAGGTCCTAGAGTCAGGCGCTGGGCGGATAACTTGAAGTCAGCCAAGGAACTACCCGCAATAGTAGCAGCGAAATTGAGGGAGGAAGGGAGGTTGGCGGGACCCTTTACGGACTGGCCATGTGATGACTTAATCGTGTAGCCATTGGGGGTTGGTGCCCAAAAAGACCCGGGGGAGTTCCGAATGATTCATCACCTCTCATGGCCGGAGGGGGAATCGATGCAGTTTGAGGGGGCCATCTACGTGGACAAGGTCCGGCCCATGGGGTGTGCCATATTCTGTGCGCTGTTTAAGATGTTCAGTACAAGTTACAACGGGTGTTAATCAAGAAGAGCGGTCGCAAGGAGGTGTCACATTATCTGGACGATTTCTTGTTCGTGGGTAAAGGGGGCCCAAGGGACTGTGGACGAGCGCTACAGCAGTTTGAGGAGTTGGCACAGGCTTTCGGGGTAACTCTAGCACCTGAGAAGACAGCTGGGCCCAGCTGTCGGTTGACATTCTTGGGCATGAAGATCGGCTCTGTGCAATGGGTGGCACGTCTGCCCCAAGACAAAGCAACTGACAGGCAAGAGTTCCTGGCAACAGTGAGAGGGGAGAAGATGATCGAACTGTGGGCAGTGCAGCAGTGGCTGGGGCTTCCTGAACTTTGCGGGCAGGGTGGTGAGGGCGGGGAGGACGTTTTGCAGGCGGCTTGGCATGGCCATGTCAGGCGCGGTGTTGCCGCATCACAGGGGGGGATTTCAAGGGGGGTCAGGGAGGACCTGGGGGTGTGGCAAATGTTTTTTGAGTTTTTCAATGGTGTCTCGTTGAATTCTGGGGATGACAAACACGGCCTGACAGGTGCAGATAATGTCAGATTCTGCGGGTGCTTCCGGTTGTGGTCTGTTGGTGGGATGGACGTTGGTGTGCGGGGATAGTGGCTGGCACACTGGTTGAGCCAAGGCCGGAGCATTGCCTTTCTGGGGTTCTTTCCTTAATGGTTGCATGGGTGGGGTGGGGCAGGGAGCTGCAGAACCGGACGGTTCTTTTCCACGTGGATAACACCACGGTGGTGGAGTTGGTCAATGGGCAGAGGGCGAGGGATATGCGAGTTTGGAGACTGTTGCATAGGTTCATGTTGAATTGTTTGCGGTTGAATATGGTTTTTCGGGCCAAGCACGTGCCTGGGGGCAAGCAATGATATGGCGGATGCTTGGTCTCGTTTCCAGTGGCAGCGTTTTTGGACTTTGCCTTGGGAGCAGAGCAGTGCAAGTCATAGTTGTCGGACGACATCTGGGCCTGGGGGGAATGAGGCGGATGGGTCTGGCTGAACAGTCATTGGCAGACTCGACGCATCAGAGTTACAGGCTGGTTTGGGCTTAGTTTGGAGAATCCCTGGGTCCCGGAAGGGCGTCGCTGAACATTATCGGTCCGGAGGCGGAGCAGGGAGTCCTGAATTATTGTGTTGACTTGTATTGACAAGGGGCTTTCGCAGACCACCAGAGCTGGGAAGTGGGCAGGGATATCCTTCCACAGTAAATTGTATCTGGGTTTTGATCTGGCAAAAGAAATATGTAGTAGAGCGATGAAGGGTTGGGGGAGGGAGCGAGGGGCGGGGTCTGTGAGGGGGGCCATTACTTTCGAATTGTTGAGGGTTTTATCGGTGTTGTTATGATACTATGGAGGCGCATTTATTCAGGCGATGCACGATATGGATGTTTCTTTGGTGCCTTTCGAGTGTAGGAACTGTTGGGTACCTCACGAAGGTCTGGTTTGTTACACGGTGAGGTGACTTTGGCCCACGAGAACCTTGGAATTTGTTGAGGCAATCGAAGACGGATTGGGCGGGGAGGGGTTAAATGGGTATGGTTGAAAGAAAGTGGATCCAATGAAGGTGCCCGGTGCGGTAATGGCAAGGGAGCGCATTGCGGGGTCAGCGGAAGAGTGGGGAAATATTCCGATATGCCTCTGGGGAGAGAGTCACGCCTTTTCAATTGGTGGCGGTGTTGCGTAGGACGCTCCGGAGGGTGGGGGAGGGAGCCGGCGGATTATGGGACACTTCCTTCAGGATAGAGGCAGCTACCTCTACAGCGCAACTGGGGTGGTCATGGGGACAGATTCGCAAAATAGGACGTTGGCGTTTACGCTGTTGTGAGAGGTATGTGAGTAAGTGAAGATGGAATGAAGGGCTCTGCATGGATGGCAAAGGAAAAGGGGGTTGTGTGAGGCAAGGTGTTTTTCTAGAAGTTAATGCTGCTTTCTTTATGTCATAGGATGTGTGGGAGGACCGGGGACCAAGACGGTCACCTGGATCGTGGGACATTCGTTTGTTCATTGGGCAGCCAAGTATCCAGACCAGCAACTCTATGGACGAAATTTGGGCCTGAGAAGCAGCCATCATGAAGTTAGCTGGTGGGGGAAAGGGGGAATGCGATGGGGTGCGCTGCTGCCGTGGCTTACCAAGAAGGTAGCTCAGAGAGGCTGCCCAGACATGCGACTGATCCACTTGGGGGAGAATGACTTGGTGCGGCTGTCAGGCCTGGCATTGCTGCATGACATACAGGGGGATTTGGAGGCTCTGAAGGAAAACTTTGCAGGGACATGTCTAGCGTGGACTGAGCTAGTGCCAAGGAGGGTTGGAGAGGAGCTGCCAATCATGCAGCGATCGTTAAGGCAAGGAGGAAACGGAACCAAGCAATGAGAGTTTTTTTTTTTGCTAACCACAGAACATTAAGTGATTGCTCTTGGGGGTATGAGGCTTGAAGAGCCGGTCCTATTTAAGGACGATGGGGTGCACCTTTCGAGGATGGGTACTGCTTATTACATGATGGGGATGCGGGATACGATCAGCAAACTTTGGAATGAGACTATCTGGTGTCATAGGGAAGAGTGAACGAAAGGTGCACCAGGAAGGTGGGGCAGGTAACCGCCCTACGGGGGTTACCTGGTTGGAGGATCTTTGGAGGGGTGGTGAGTCACGGACGGGCGGAGCCACCCCTCGGGGGGGTGAGGTACACAGGTGAAGGAGGGCGGAGCGCAGGATGCAAGGTGCAGCAGAGGGAAGGAAAAAGAGGATGCTTAAGAGGGTGGGAAGGTGAAGAAGGGATGTATGGAGAGGTTTACAGCAGGAATGGGGAGGAGTGAAAGTGGTGAGACGGATGGAGAATGGATGGATGAGGGGTATGGGTTGTTTATTGGTGATTAAAGTTATGGAGTTGAATTGTTATGTTAATAAACGTTGAGAGTTATGATAACCTTGTCCTAATAAAATGGCCTTTTACGCTTCAAGCCAGCGTGGAGTGTAGTTATTGCGCGATGTCAGCCCCTGGGGAAAGCAGCGTCGCAGACCAGTCTTCCCCCGGGGATCTTCGCACAACCGGAAGGACAAGGTGGGGTGGGAGTTCATTGGGGTGGGATTAGGGGCGGACCGGTGGGCTATAAAGGTGCTGGGGTGAGAGGTTCCGGCCTCTTTCTCAGCCCCTCGCACCACCGGGATAGGGTCAGGCAGGGAAAGTTTTATATTAAACTGATCCACCCACCCACCCTGCAGCTAATAGGGCGAGGGGGTGCGACCGATGCATGCCAGTTTAGGACAGGTTATACAGCTCCATAGGTTGCGGATCTTTGGAGGGGTGGTGAGTCACGGACGGGCGGAGCCACCCCTCAGGGGGGGTGAGGTACACAGGTGAAGGAGGGCGGAGCACAGGATGCAAGGTGCAGCAGAGGGAAGGAAAAAGAGGATGCTTGAGAGGGCTGTGAAGGTGAAGAAGGGATGTATGGAGAGGTTTACAGCAGGAATGGGGAGGAGTGAAAGTGGTGAGGCAGATGGAGAATGGATGGATGAGGGGTATGGGTTGTTTATTGGTGATTAAAGTTATGGAGTTGAATTGTTATGTTAATAAACGTTGAGAGTTATGATAACCTTGTACTAATAAAATGGCCTTTTACGCTTCAAGCCAGCGTGGAGTGTAGTTATTGCGCGAAAGTGACAATCTAGCGGTGCAAAAGTTCCGCCAGGGCCTCGTAAATGAGGCCCTCAGAGTGAGAACAGGCCGACAAGCTCTAATAGCATGTTTGGACGGGAGAAAAATAAGTCTAAACGTGCAGACAATTAGGTTTCTAACACAAGTCGTGAAAAATCTGTATAAAAAAATCTAGATCATGAGCCTCGCGCCTGCTGTGTAAAATGGCCGGTTTGTTCCAGCAACATGATTATTTTAACTATGCGACTCATAGATTAATTTTGCTGTCATTTACGAACCTCATGCCCATTGAGCAACATTGCCAGTGATAAGCAGCGCATTTACTTGCAAGACTTTTCTAAGGATCTGTTCTGTTTAATGTAACTTCAATGATGAATTTTATTGTGCAGTTTATGCAATGGTTTTCAGTACTAAGCATAAATAAATAAATTTGAAATTTGAAACATGTGACCTGCAAATTTCACCCCCATATCTGGGAGAGTCCCTCCAAGCCACGAGCTGTCTTGTCATTTGACCACAGGAGCTACGGATCTCACACTTGTCTCTGCAACAGTGCTATTAGCGCTCTGAAATATTTCAAGAGCGGAGATCAGAAATGGAGAGAGGAGATTGTGAGACTTCCTTCTTTGTTGTTGCCTCTGACATACCATTAGGGCTGGTTAGGAGTCAGCCATATGTCAGGAGAGTCCAACTCAAGTTTTTATTCTTCCGAGGTCAATAAAATTTGTACCATTCGTTGATATAGTAGTAATAATATGCTATCCTGCTACCCCTGTCTGCGTCCCTGAAAAGTATCCATAAAACAAGGGCTCTGAATTAGCCTTCCATGTTGTGAGGTCGATAAAACAGGACTCTATATAATGAATAATCGAAATTGGTATCAATAATGTATTCAATAATTAGAATGTGTATTTGGGGGGGCGTGGTTTCGGCGCCGGTCAAGATGGCCGCCTGAGGGGAAAGCTCCGTGACATCGGGACTTCTGAGGAACCGCCGGTGCGTTATTTCGCACCCTTTCCTCCCGGAAACCTCTGTTTCAAGTTTCGGACGATGTCGGGATCCTGGTGAGCTGGTTCCCGCTTTAAGCACACTACACTTTCATTATTTATAGCCGTGGACGGCTTCTCTACAATGCATCCGCCATTTTAGATGCTTGCCGGCTCCTCCGCATTCTAAATCATGAACTGCCTGCATTTTCTTTCCTTAATCCTTTTTTCTCAGCGCTCTGTATCTGACTGAATGCCCTCATGCCTGCAGCAAGTCTCTGGTGAGAAAGCGCACTATATATTCTGCATTACAACGTGGGCTGACCTCTGCTCTGCTATTTATTTCTCAGCGCTCTGTTTCTGACTTAATACCCTCATGCCTGCAGCCAGTCTCTGGTGAGAAAGCGCAATATATATTTTGAATTACAGCGCGGATACTCTGCTGTTTATTTCTCTGCGCTCTGTTTCTGACTCAATGCCCTCATGTCTGCAGTCAGTCTCTGGTTAAAAGCGCACTAAATATTCTGAATTACAGCGTGGGTTGGCCTCTACTCAGCTGTTTATTCACCTCAGTGCGCCCTCCATTTTGTCCTTAATGTTCTGTCAACTGCTTTACTGAATGTGATGCAGCGCTGGGTTTTTCAAGTTATCTTTCATCTTCACGGGGATTCCATGATTCTTCCATGACTTTTCTGGCTGGAGTTTGCTGCCTTACATTTCTTGATATAATTTTACTTGCATCATTTTTGGCGGGCTTCAGTCTGGTTCTCTCCAGCTATAAGTCATACCGTTCCTTACATCATATGACAAGTGTAGTCAATATTTCAGCTATTTCCAGTGGATATCCCACAGCATTTCTCTTGTGAATATTTAAATACCACGACTTTTGTTAGTTCGTGCAACGACCTCTGCACTACTTTGGTGACTCTTATATATGAGTATACTGCGCAAGCCGCAATTTGTTTTTGTGCCTAAAGGACGTACCTCATCAACGTCTTCTTTTCCTGCCTCTGCTCTGAACTCATCTTTTATCGCAGGATCGATGGCTGGGGTGTCTTCCAATCGCACTTCCTCATCACAGTCTTCATCTAAATCATCTCCGCTGTCTTCAGCTTCTAAACGTTTGAAGCAGGGTCCTCCTTCTCCTGACAAGATGTCCCCTCCCATCTCTATGGAGCTGCTGTTGGAGGAAATTCGCGCCTTGCGACCGTTTGTAGAGGAAACAAACAATAAGATGCTATTCCTAGAGGAGAAATGGTCTACAATGGAAACTAGAGTGTCTTCAATAGAACAGCAACTTTCGGTGGTCCAGGGTAACTCCCAGAGACTCTCTTCTTTAGAAAAGGAAGTTCGCAATTTGAAACAACATACTGAGGATTTGGAAAACCGAAATAGGAGGAATAATCTACGCATTTATGGTCTACCTGAAGCTTTGGAGGGTGACGACCCTGTCTCCTTTTTTACAACCTTCTTGCCGAAACTCTTAGACATGCCTTCTACCACATCCCTCAGCATCCAGAGAGCACACAGGCTTGGCCCTCGTCCCCCACTCTCTACATCTCCCGTCAGACCAAGAGGAGTTATCATTCTCTTCTTAAAATTCACGGATATGCTTTCAGTCCTCTCTGCTGCTAGAGCCAAGCGACAAATCTCTTGGCTTGGTCAGAAAGTGTTTCTTTCTCAAGATGTCTCCAACGCTACGGCAGCTAGGAGGAAGGAGTTCCTAAGTCTTCGTCCGCCTCTTCGATCTCTTGGTGCCAGGTATGGTCTTTTCCATCCCTGCATATTTAAGGTGACCTTCCAAAATCGAACTTGGTCCTTTGAAGATCCTGCGGAACTCAAACATTTTCTTCACTCGCATTCTGCAAGCAACATGGACACTGCTGGCCCCTCTAATGGTTGATTCGTTTATACCCCTTTAATTGTAATGGTACTTCTTCGATACATTTGAAATGTTTCATGACATGCTTTATTCTGTTGGTTTAGTCATACAATTTTGGAAAAAAATTCTGGTTATGTAATGCATTGCGCGGACCCTCCTTAGGGTCTATTAGCTGTCTCTTTACTGCTCTCTTTGTGTTTTACTTATTTATTTATTGAAGTTCTTTCAATATTGTTCAATTAATGTTTTACCTGGTGCTTATATTTGTCTCTCTTGCTTATGTTAGGCTCAATAGTCGTGCAGTTTTTTCTTGTATACATGATGCTTACCGTCTTCCTTTTGTTTTCCTTCATAGGTACGTCCATTCGTGTTCCATACCATGTTTTTGTTTCCCTTCTCTTCCCTGTACCGATGTGGCTCGGACTCCCTGTGTTTGGGCGTCTCATCTTTTCGTGTGTCGTCCTTGCCTCAGTTTCCCTTCGTTTTTTGTCCCCTCAGGTATGTTTTTTCAGTCGTCCTTTTGGATATGTACTGTCTCTTCTTCTTGTTGTTCTCTCTTTTTTCCTTTCCCCTTATTTCCTGTCCTCTTATCCTTTCTTCTTTTGTCTAATTCTCTCTTCTTTATATCCAGTTTTCTTCTTTCTTACTACTTTTTGTTTCCTCTTTTACAGATGCTGGAAGACTTTGCTACTTTCTTAACTATCCTCTATTTTCCACCTTTCTCATTTCATTTCTTTATTCTTTATTATATCACCTTATTACTGTCACCTATTTCTCCCAAATTTTCAATTGCTCATTCTTCATTTTATGCTCATTTGCATTTTTCTCAATATTACACTGCTGTTTATACGATGTTAATCTTTTTCATTCAGAGTTATCACATGGAATGTAAAAGGTTTTAATAACCCTATAAAGAGGCAGAGAATTCTTTCACATCTAGCCTCATATAAACCTGATTTAGTTCTGTTACAAGAAACTCATCTATCTGAAGCTGAAACTCTCAAACTCAAACGTAATTGGGTTGGCTCAGTATTGACCTCTCCTACTAACACAAAAAAGAACGGGGTTGTTATTTTATGCCATAAAAAATTGAAATGCACTGTTGTTACACAAGAAACTGATTCCGATGGTAGGTGGATTCTGGTTAAACTATTAATTAATAATATCCCTCTCACTGTATTTAACCTCTACGGTCCAACTCAACCCGATTCTTCTTTTTGGCGTACTATTACAGACAAGTTTTTTCAAAATAAGGATGAATTTTTTCTACTTGGAGGCGACTGCAATCAAGTTGTTGACCCTTTTATTGACCGCAAATCTCAGATACGTTTTATTCCCCATAAAACCCACAAACAATTTCTTAACACCATCACACAGACTCAACTAGTTGATGCCTGGAGGTTATGTAACCCAGACCAATCAGAATTTTCTTTCTATTCCCCTCCACATGGATCCCTATCTTGGATTGATTACATTTTTCTTTCTAAATCCTTGGCCCAAAACCTCGTTTCCTCCTCGATTGAGCCCATTTTGATTTCAGATCATGCTCCAGTGGTCGTTGATTTCGATTTACTTCCTCCTCATTCTAAAATGTCTAGGTGGAGATTCAATAACTATCTTCTACAAGATCCAGTTTTTTCTTCTTCTTTCACCTCCTTTGCTGAAGAATTTTTCTCTATTAATGAAGATACCTATATATCTCCTGTTTCGGTTTGGGATAGTTTTAAAGCCGCTGCTCGGGTTTTATTATAGATTTTGTTTCTAAGAAAAGAAACATTCCTTTAATAAACATACAGCTTTATTATCTTCTATTAAACACTTAGAACATCAATTTTATACTTCTTCATCGGACTCTACTCTGCAGCAACTCATTCGTGCTAAGATGGAATTTAATAAAATCTCTACTGATAACGCCTCCTTCACTATGCTTGGGAGCAGTGCCAGATACTGCGGTGGCCGAAATAAAGTTGGCTCACTTCTTGCTAATTATTTAAAATCTAGAAAAGAGAAAACATTAATTGAGTCTATTCAATCTACCGATGGTAAACACCTTTTCAAAGATAAAGATATTTTAGAAGAATTTACAAAATTTTACAGCGCTCTATACACTCCTGAGTCACCCCCAACTAATACACTCATTAGTGAGTATCTTAGTACTATTCCTCCTCCTTCCTCTTCTGATCTAGATTTCACCTCTCTAGACACGGATCTTTCATTACAGGAAATCTCCTCCTCTTTGAATTCCTTAAAAAAGAATAAATCCCCTGGCCCTGACGGTTTTTCTGTAGAATTTTATCTTAATTTTTCCAATCTGTTATTACCAAAACTTTTTCACCTTTTCCAACATTTTTGCTCTACTGGTGCAGCAAGTGGTACTTTTCTAGAAGCCTCTATTTGTCTTATTCATAAGGAAGGCAAAGATCCCAAATTTTGCAAAAACTATCGCCCCATCTCCTTGGTAAATGTTGATTATAAGATCTTTGCTAAACTTTTAGCATTGCGCCTTGATTCCTTCCTCCCTCATTTAATAGGCCCCGAACAGTGTGGATTCGTTAAAGGTAGATTAACTTCTGATAACTCTCGTCTATTTTTCAATGTTCTCAATAAAGCTCCTTCTTTATCTTTTCCTCTTGCGGCGATCTCCATCGATGCGGAAAAGCTTTTGATAGGGTGGATTGGTCCTTTTGTTTGAATCTCTTCGATGGCATGGTTTTGGTACTAAATTCATCTCTCTTATCTCTCTTCTTTACTCTACTCCCTCCGCTTCTATCATCGTGAATGGTCAAATCTCGCAGCATTTCTCACTCCACCGGGGTGTCAGGCAGGGTTGTCCATTATCTCCCCTTTGTTTGTTCTTTTTCTTGAACCTTTTCTTTCCCGTATTCGCCAAAACCCCTCTATTCTTGGATTTTCATATGGAGATCATCATCTGAAATTATCTGCTTATGCTGATGACATTTTGCTTTTCATTTCCAATCCAGATTCTTCTATTCCTTCGTTATTACAGGAAATCTCTGATTTCTCAACGGTATCAGGCTATAAGATCAACTCTGATAAAACGGAAGTTTTACCACTCACAAAATTCTGCCTCAAACAACAATTTGAATCTGCTGGCTTTCACTGGAATAGCTCTAAAATCAAGTATCTTGGTATTTGGTTTTCCAAATCTATTACTGACTCCGTTAAGTTGAACATGAATGTAGCCCTAGATCGTATTTCCAAACTCTTCTCATCCTGGAATCCTCTTTTTCTCTCCTGGTGGGGTCGTCTAGACTCCATTAAGATGATGATTACTCCTATTTTATTATATTATTTTTCAATGATTCCTATCCATATCCCCGTAACCTTTTAAAAAAAAAATAGACTCTCTTCTTTCTAAATTTCTATGGAAGAACAAGAAATCCAGAATTTCTTTACTTCACCTCAGAAAACCGAGAATTGTAGGAGGGGTAAACTTTCCAGACTTTAGATTATATCATAAAGCCTTTAGCTTAAAACAAGCTTCTCATTGGCTTCTTACAGAATCCTCTCCTTTTACTCCTCTATGGGTCACTATTGAAAGTTGTATGGTTACTCCTTTCTCGACCAATGAAGTCCTTTCCTTTACTGCTAAAAATGCCCTCACATCCCTTCCACTATTTAAACACACTTGCTCTTTGTTAAAACCCCATTTTCAGCCAAAATTAATATCCAGAAATGCTTTTCTTCATTCTCCCTTGTGGCATAATCGTCTTATAACCATCAATAATAGACCTCTGTACTGGACCTCATGGAGAGTGAGGGGGATTGCCTGGGTTAACGATTTATTTGATGGCACTTCTCCTTGTTCTTTTCAAGCTACATTTAATGGTCCTCGATCTTTTTTACATAGATTTTCCATGCTTATGGAATTACTTGTAAGCATGTTTTATTCCCTTCCTTCTGATGACTCTTCAACCACTCAGGACTCACTTCTTAAAATCTTAGCATCAATTCCAAAAGCCTCTTTAATTTATAAATTCTTTTATTCCACAAATCCAGAACGAGACAAAACTAAGGTGGAACTTACTTGGGAATCAGACTTAGGTTTTCAATGGAGCACTGATATATGGAATAAGATTTGGGCTCGATCGCTGAGGATCTCGAGATCCGCTTCAACCACTCAATCTATGTTTTTCTATACCATAGATTATATTTCACTCCCATTTCTATAGCTAAGTTCGCACACATAGACAATAAGAAATGTTGGTCCTGTGATTTTCCATCAGCAGATCTCTCACATCTCCTTTTTTCATGTCCCCCTCTTATTTCTTTTTGGACACAAATTTGGGATCGTCGGTCTAAAATCTTTCGGATTCAAATTCCTATATCCAATATTCTTCTCTTTATGGGAAGTCTATCAGATCCATTCCTTTACCTTCCTATGAAAGAGGTTTGTTTGATCTTATGTTGGCTTTAGCATTTCAACAAATTACGATGAACTGGAAATGTTTGACCAAACTTTCAATTAAGTCATGGTGGAATACTGTATGTCAATACCGTAGGTTGGATGTGGCATATGCTTCCCAATGCAATCCACATGTAAATAGAGATGTTTTTTGGTTGCCATTAACTACTTATTTAAATATGGTTTCAATTAACAATGTTTCTCATTATCGTTCTGAAAATTTCCAACCCCCTTGAATTCCTTCCTTTTTGTTTTATCTTTCCTCTTCCTCTACTATTTGGCGAAGTTTTTATTCAATAGTTATTTGTTCTTTACATTTTATGATTCTTATGAGCATAGTATTGGCATCTATTTTAGTGTTTATGATTATAAATATACTCTATACCCCGTCTTTTCCCTTTCCCCTCTTTCCTTTCCCTTATTTTCTCAAAATGTAAATAGCTTTCTACTGTGATTTGCTGCCTACTCTATTTTTGCTTACAAGGTATTCTATGCATTGTTATTTACTAGGCCTTTAATGTATGTTTATTGATTTTTATGATTCAATAAAGCTTATTAAACTTTAGAATGTGTATTTGGTTGTATGCTTTACACACCTGTGGTCCCTGCCAAGCTCTGTCCTGGAGAAACAGGTGCTATTTATATAATAGAGGGCGATGCTAATGTCTGGCGATTGTGGCCAGGTTACAAGGTAGAGTGGAATGCACCTCTCTCAAAATTATCTAGCATTTGAGAGTAACCAAATGGCGAGAGTGCTGTGGTTCCACTTTGAAGGTGTCTATAACCTGGGGGTGTGTGGGGGGGACACCAACCCAGTTGTAGAGGTTATAGCTTGCGCCCCAGTGGTTTTTACTCTTGAAGAGGTTACTAAGGGCATTATGGTCTTGTCATGCGTCAAGGCTCCGGGGCCTGATGGGATTCCACCTGATTTGTTTAAGGCTGATGTGGAGGTTTGTGGTCCACTCTTGACCCAGGTGTTGAATGCAGCTGCCCGGGAGGGGGCATTGCCCTCTTGGTCGACAGCTGTGATTGTCCTGGTTTTCAAGAAGGATGACAAGGACAATCCCCAATGCTACTGCCCCATATCTTTCCTAGATGCAGTGGTATAGGTCTTGATGAGGGTATTCTAAACAGGCTGTGGGAATGGGGAGGGGAGAATAACATTATGAGTGATGTCCAATATGATTTTAGGTCAGGGATGCCCACCTCTGATCAACGTTTGAACCTCCACCTCATTATCAATAGGTACACAGTTGACCGTACTGAATCTCTGCATTTAGCATTTATGGACCTAACATCCGCATTCAACAGGGTCAACCGGGCTAAACTTTGGGCCCTGCTTTGTGAGATGGGGGTTGATCCGAGTATTGTGGCCCTACTAGCCAATTTTCATTCAAATACATCTGCTTCTGTGACTTTTTTCATGGCGCTTCTTGCACTTGCTCATTCCCCACTAACAGCGGTGTCCGCCAAGGGTGCATTCTCGCCCCTTTCTTGTTTACTTTATATGTGAAAGGACTGGAGTCCGCTTTACTATCACCTTCGGCGGATTGCCCTAGGGTTGGAGCTAGATCCCTACCAGTTTTACTATATGCGGATGATGCGGTTCTTATGGCCTGCACAGCCCGGGGGTTGGATCTACTCTTGGCCAGGTTTGTCTCATTTATGGGGAATCTGGACTTATTAGTTAACTTTTAAAAGTCCTATGTCATGATAGTAGGCCCAAAATCCTCAAGCAGTTAGACTTTTAAGGTTCCCTTACTTGGGAGTCTTACTTATTTGATGCCAAAAATTGTCGGAAGGCGTTAATCGAGGCCAAAAGGTTTGAGCTTATTAAACCCATGGGGGCAGTACCCAGCTTTTCATGTAGGCTAGGTTTGAGGGCGCCAAGGGCACTCCTTAAAACACATCAGGCTAAATGTGTATTCCAGCTCCGGAATGGTAGTGAGGTTTGGGGTTACGTAAACTTGGATAAGATTCAAGCCACAGAGAATAAATTTTTACGTCAGATAGTACAGGTACCACCTTCTACCCCAACATTTTCAGTGCAGTTGGAGCTTGGCCTTGGTCAAGTGACGGATATGGTGTCCTTAAGCCCTCTACTGTGCTGGATCAAGGTTTGGATCAGGGAAGAATTAAAGTTACATTGGTTGGTCCTTGCGGATTGCTTGGCCTTGATCGAGCGTATAAAATACAGTGGATAGCCTATGCTAAGGCAGCTTTTGCCTCCTAGGCGAGGTCTGATATCTTTGATGCCCCTACTTCCTTGGTAATGCGAGAGCTGTGGTGTGTTAAAAGGTTGTTTATGGATCAAGCCCTCATGGAGAGAGAGCACCATGAGCTGCAGAAACCATCGGTGCGGGGTCACATGTTACTGAAAACTGTGCAGGTTATGGAGCCGTATCTAGCTCAGGTTCACCTTCAGCAAGATAGGTTTCTCCTGGCCAGATTCAGGTTTAATTCACTTCATCATCTTTTGGCATCCTCATGTGGCTGGGCTTTGCCTGATGCCAGGTTGCCCTGCGACTGTGAGTCTCCACAGAACACCTTGCATTTTGTAATATTTTGCTCCTATTTTAGCTGGCCCAGGAAGCGTTGTTTAATTCCCCTATTGAAGTCTTTGAATTTCTCCCAAGTAAGGCCACCCTTCATTTATGTCCAGCTGCTCCCCAATGAATGTGTTATTTTTACTGTCTTATCTTTGTTGTGAACTGCTTTGGTGTCTAGGAGGTGGTGACCTGATTAATTGATGTAATGTTCTGGATGTGTGGATCATCTCTGTTTTATAGATTTTTTATATTATGTACATTTTTAGTGATGGTTTTACAATGATGTCGTTTGTATTCCTTTATGGCTGTTTTAACAACCGAATAAAGATGTTATGATGGTAAGTGCTGTGGTACACATTAAGAAGGACTGATTTACTCAGGTACTGAGGGCCAGATGTCCGACCCTTCCAATTTGCGACTCGCAAAATGGAACTTACAACAGTGTCTCAGATACTGTTTGCGATTCCTAATGGGGTCGCAAATTGCCTACCTCAATAATTAATTTGATGAGGCAGGTGCAATTTGCGACTCCATTAGGAATGGCTAGCACTCCCAGGGATGGTGGCCTGCTGGGGCCAGCAGACCATAATGTCTGTGACTGCTTTTTAAATGAAGCAACTTTTTTTTTGTATGCAGCCCGTTTTCCTTAAAGGAAAATGGGATGCATTTAAAAAAGAAAAATGAAACGTTTCTGTTTCATTTTTTAAGAGTAGGTAGTTATCCGTGGGACCACTGCCTGCTCTTAAAAAAATATTTTCACTGCCAGCCGCAAAGGGGAAGGGGTCCCTTGGCGACCCCTTCCCGTTTGCGAGTGGCGCACCCCCCATTTGAATTGGGTGGTAAACTGCGAGTGTTGTGCAGCCGCAAAACAATCTTACATTGACGTATGACTCGCTATTAGGAAGGGACGCCCTTGGCATGCCCCTTCCTAATAGCAAGTCACAAACCCTATTTTGCGAGTCGGTAATAGGTTACCGACTCGCAAAATAGGGTTTGAACATAGGGCAGACCTATTTTGCGGTCGCAAACAGGCCGATTTCCGTTTGCGACCATAAAAAATGGTTCTACATCTGGCCCGAGTTCTTTATTTGGATCAGGACTTATCTTCTCTCAACAAAGCATATATTGAGATTCTAGTTTCATTTAATTCACTGCGGGCTCCTTTCCAGCAGGTCTTTCACTGGAGTCATGACTTCTTATTGTTAATGATTTACTCCCTTAGATTGTGTTTTGTCTTTCTTGACCATGTCCATCACTGGCATCACTGCTTCATTTCTGTGTTCTCTTAAATCATCAGGTCCTTAAATTGCATTTTGAGTTCTAGCACCAAGTTCTTCACTGGGATCATGACTTCACTACTGTCACTGGGTTCTTCCCATAGATCATGGGTTATCTTTGAATCACCAGAACTTCAACTTCTCATCATGTTTTTCAAAGGTAAAATTGTTTTCAGGTTCTGCAGTGTGATTTTTGGCTCCCCTCTCATGACGTAATTCACCATTATCCAGACTATTACCAGTTTCTCTATTGGTATCATGGTATCATGGCTTCTCTTGCCGTTGCGTTACTAGCTCATGGATCAATCCACATCACCTCATTTTTTATTGGTATCATGACTTCTATCAAGCCACTTTGCTCATCTCTAGGGCCAGACCTCATTTTACATCAGTCACACTGGAATCATGTCTTCATTTATGCCAATGCATTCTTTGCTGGTATGATGCTTACCCTTCCAGTGCATGTTTCTTCACTGGAATTGTGACCACTTTTATACCACTGCATTCTTCACTGGTATCAAGATTCCCCTTCGTCTCCTGTTTATTCAGTGCAATCATGGCTATGTTCATGACACTGCTATCTTCACTGGAATCGTGACATCCCTACTGTCGCCTGTTTCTTCACTGGGTTCATGGCTACTATGATGCCACTGCATTCTTTACTGGTATCAAGAATTCCCTTTCATTGTCTGCTTATTCACTTGGATCTTGAATTCTCTTTGAGTAGTCAGGTCTTCGCTGCATGTATGGCTTCACTGCTATCACCGGGCTCTTTCTGGGAATCCATCATGAGTTTTCTTTTTCGACCGCCCAGTATGATCAGGTGAATTACCATTCTTTTTTCTCTGGTATCTTCATCATGGCCTCTTTTCCAAGATAATGTGATTCATTCTATCATGGCTTCTTGTTCAGCACCATGTTGCTCATTATGATTCTTCTTGCACATGGATTGCACGTGGCATTATTTTGTTCATTTGGGGTGTGGCATTCCAATGACCTGCCTTACTTTAGATGGCTTTTTTGGAAAAGGGCAATAACCCATTCAAACCACATTACACACAGACTACGGCATAGTTCTATATCTCCATGGATGTCTGCCTGAAAAATGCCTATGCGTCCCTGCCCAGAGGAGGGTGTAAATGAAAATCTGAAAGCTACATTCCTAGAAACATTTATGTATGCAACAAAAAATATTGGAACATTGAAAATAACTTGGCCACAACTTTCCAGCATATGTTAAGGAAGAGTTGTTTCACTGTTGGCATGGTTGTGAGCTGTTCATTCAACCGTGCTGGGCAGCGTCAAGAAACGAGATGGCCAAAATTTAGCAGTGTTGAGAAGAAAATGAAATATTTTCTGATATAAAGTTCCACATGCTGCCAGTTGCTACGTGGTAACCCATTGGCGCATAGTCATAGATTGTACAATGCTAGAAATTATTTTCTGGGAAATTACTTTTGCACATTGGTAGCAATGCACTTCATGCATGGCGGCATCAGCTATACCAGGCATGCAGTTACTGACCAAAGTGCTCGGATGTCAACGGCTCATTTTCAGTCTGTTCTAGAGATAGCTTCAGCTGTCTCGCCAGCCTCATGTTTTCCAAACAAAGCCCAATAAAAATATATATACATTACACAGTGGTGATTGTCCCAGTGTAGTTAAAGTTAAGTTGGAATTTCCATAGGAAGAGCATTTTTTGTTTCGCTAATAACTTTGGCGCTATTTTCAGAAATCTGCATGAAACTCTCCTAAGAATGTTTATCCACCTGATCTCCTTCAAAGAACATTTTGCACTGATCTGTCAAGCAAGGGCCAAGAAAAAGGGGGGCCTATAATGTTTACTCGCCATCTTAATTCCCTTAGGAAACTTTGCACTACAATACAGAAAAATTACTGAACAGAATGACACCAAATTTTGCTGAAAGGTAGAGCTTCACTTGTGATACAGTGTAAATCCGTTCAGCGATTTTTAAGAAATTAGTGTTTAAAGAGGGGCTCTGGTTGGGTTTGAAGGGGTTAATAATGCTAAGAAAAAGTTAGTTATATCTGGACGACTGGTACTGCAATGCTCCTGCGCAATACTCCTGCTGTACTGAAAACCTTTTAAAAATAGGACTTTCTGATTGACTGGGGAGCTTTTTCTCCTGTTGCCATTTCGTACTGCCACAGTACTGGTGCTAATATTGTGGTATAGAGTGATCTGATTGACTGTCTGCAACTGTGAACAACTTGTTGCAACCACTATTACAGCACTCAGTCCCTGTGTCCTAAAAGGTTTCAGGAAAAAAGGGCATAAGCGGTAGGGTAGGAACACCTTGACCCCCAGGCACCTTTGTTGGGGGACGGGGTCATAGAACCACCCCAAGATTAAAATGAATAGAAGATTTGGGGCACATATTCTATGGTAATCTCCCAGGATGGTCTTTACGTGAGGTACTGCCGTACTCCAATGGGAACCGCTGTTCAGGCTTCAACCCCATGTTACTGCAGTACCTTGCAAGCTTCCCTGAGTACCATGGGGTTGAAGCATATGTGGTGGGCACCGCAGGACTACTGTGGTACATGAAAAAATGACAAAAGAGGAGAAGAGCATGCGGGTTGGGCGCACATTGCTGAAGGACATGCGCCGTGGTGTTTGAGCCCAAGTTCTGGCCGAAGATCAGGGCTGCAGGCAAACCTTGCTCAGCCATGCCCAGTTGGGTGTGGCTGCATGTAGGGGGTTGGGAGCATGGCCTTGCCAAAGGCCAGGCCCTACATCCAACCACTTCTGCGCCATGTGCAACAGGAGTTGGCTACTGGTTATTTGAAATCAATTATATAATTTAGTATGTCACGAGTAATGTAATATGCGAGATCACAAGCAGTGCATGCCTGAGACATAATTTATAGTTAGCTCAGTAATCTATAACTTGTCAAATTAAGTGTTTTTCGTTTGTTAAGCATTAGTTTTTATCCCATTTCAACATATAACTATAACATCACTTTAACCTTTGTTTTTTCAGTGAGAAAAAAATATATATAGACATATGTATATCTATATATATGTGTAATATTTGTACATGTTTGTGTGTATGTATGTATATATGTATATATACAAAAAAGAAGCAGCTAACTCTGGGTATTTCCCAGATTAGGTGGAAAGTAGCTCCTGTATGGAGCACCCTACAACACCAGTGACACTCTAAATTTGCTCACCTCAAATGTCGGCTTTTCTATCAAAATCTTTAATCATAGTATTAGCACAGAGCCATTCACACTGGGATAGAAAGGGACAAAGTCTTTTGCCTACTCTACAGCAAAGTCTTTAGGCATAGGATTAGCACAGTGCCATCCACGTTGAGGTGTAAAATGATAAAACCCTTTTACCAATCCAGGAGCAGTATTACAGCTTTGGATTGGTAAAATATCATCCAAGCCAACCTGGAATGAGTAAAAGCAACCCCTGACACGTGTTTCACTATGACTTTAGCTCTTCAGAGAGATTTAGCTTTGTCCAGACACAAGGGAGAACCCAGTATAAGTCAAAACAATACCCTTTCAGACATAGAGTTCTGCATAAATTATGCAAAAAAGAAGCAGAGAACTCTGGGTAGTTCCCAAGTTAAGGTGAAGAGCAGTTCCTGTATGGAGCACCCTACAATGCCAGTGACACTCTAAATTTGCTCACTTCAAATGTCTGGGTTGCCATCAAAGTTTTTAAGCCCAGGATTAGCACAGTGCCATCCACGCTGAGATAGAAAGGGGCAAAGTATTTTGCCATTTCCACAGCAAAGTCTTTCAGCAAAGAATTAGAACAGTGCCATCCATGCTGAGCTGCAAAATGAAAAAATCATTTTACTACTCCAAAGTTGTAATACTGTGCTTGGAGTGGTAAAACGCTTTTGTCATTTTACAGCTTGGTGTGGATGGCACTGTGTTTATCCTATGTTTAAAGCAGAGATATGCGTTTCGGCCCCTTGGCGTTTGTCAATGACATTGACAAAGGCCAAGGGGCCGAAATGCGTCTTTTGTTGTTTGTGACTTCATAAACATCTTTGAAGAAACATTCACAGGAAATGCTTATATATATGTATATTTGATAAAGGCTGGGACCAGCCGAAACGAGTCAGTACGGACAAGATTGAATAAAAGATTCATGATCAATTACCTTGCCTGGAGTGCCCACCTCTGCTCTTTTCTGCCAGGAGAGTGTTGAACAACCTCCTCACTAAAGCCCCCTGATGGTAGCGGTGCGCGTTCGGATGTGAGCTCCGAAATTACATCAGCACTTCCCCTTTCCTAGCTTGTGGAAAAAGCTATGTGCACTCCAGCGTTGCTTGCACAAAAAGTGTATTCCATTGGTGAAGTTGATAGTGCCCAAACTCCCTCATATATATATTTATATAGTGCTATATATATATATATATATATATATATATATATATATATATATATATATATATATATTATCTACTAGCGGTCGCCAGTAGATAGTTATAGTAAGGACCTATTTTCCATAGGAAATCCGCAACATTCTATTTGAAATAACGTTGGCGCCGGTTGACGAATCTTCGCGAAAGTTTCCAACTTGTTGGGGCGCTCCGGTCCGTTCCTATCCTGAAAGTCTCGAGGTGATTCGTCAAGCGGGGGCCGAGAAAAAAGGGGGGTCCCAAAACACGTTTTCCCCATTCATTTTTCCATAGGAACCTTTAGTCGCAGCTACAGCCCAAACTGCTGAACGGAATTACACCAAATTTGGCAAATAGGTAGCCCTTGGTTCAGTGTTGTGCCTTTTGCTTAAATGGTGTAAATCCGTTCAGTAGTTCCTGAGAAAATCAAAAGTAAAGTCACATATATATCTATGGCCGAGTAGGGTCCGCGTACTCTCCCGATCACGAGCTGCATGCTAATTGGTTGTCAAGTGGCTGTCAACACTCCAAACCAGGAAGTGTTGGCAGCCATTTTATGCCTCGGTAGAACCGAGGCACAGAAACAAGTGCGCAAAATGCACAAAGGGGGCAGGGTAGAAACACCCTGACCCCCTAGGTCTGCTTAGGGGTCCCACAAGGACCCCCTGGGCAGAAAAAGCATTTTTTTAAATCGGCGGGATGCGCTTAGGGTGCGCGGATCCCGCCGTGATTAGAGGCACAGAAACACGTCGCCAAATGCAACAAGGGGGCAGGGTAGAAACACCCTGACCCCCTAGGTCTGCTCAGGGGGTCCCACAAGGACCCCCTGGGCAGAAAAAAGCATTTTTTTTTTATTTTTTAAATTGGCTGGATGCGCTTAGGGTGCGCGGATCCCACCGATAAAAAAAAAAAATCGAAGCGCGGTCTCCCGCGCCTCAAAGCTATTTTGCCCCCGGGTGGCCCAAGTCCCGGTGGTGGGTTTATATTTTATGTGGGGGGCCTCTAAGGCCCCCCAAGCCATGGCGACCGCCACCCCCCGGGGCTTTAAATAAAAAATGGTGCGGGAGGGCTCTCCGCCTCCCGCAGCCCCGGGACCGCCACTTCCCCGGGCTTCTTTTTTTCTTAATTACCTGTGTGGGGGCTCCAGCCCCCCACATGCTCCGGGACCGCCACCTCCCGGGGCACTTAGAAAACAAATGTGGGGTCCGCTTCGGACCTCGAAGCCCCGGGGACCACCACCTCCCCGGGCTGTGCAATTGAAGGTAGGGGGCCACGCGGCCCCCTCCTGGAGCCTGTGGTGGCCCTGGGGACCGCCACCCCCAGAGCCGGCTCCTGCAGTGTCCCGGGTGCCTACCCCCGAGACACTGTAGTTTGCTATGACAGGACGGAGCCTCGCGGCTCCCGTCCTGTCATAGCAAACTGCTTTGGTTTTGGAACAGAGAGCAGGAAACCTGCTCTCTCGTCCAAAAACCAAAGCACATTGCTTTCCACACGGGAGCTGCATGTTAGCAGCTCCCATGTGGAGAAGCAATGCCGGCTCCCGCAGGAGGCGGGGAGCCGGCATGGTCCGTGGGGGAGTTGGGGTCCCCCCACGGACCCCAAAGGATAGGGCCAGCCCCGGGGGATGGGGTCCCCGGGACAAGTAGTGGCCCGGGAGGGGGGCCACGCAGCCCCCCTCCACAAATTAGGAAAAAAAAAAAAAAAGGCCGGCCCCGGGGGATGGGGTCCCCGGGGCCTAAGGAGGCCTGAGGAGGGGGGCAACGCAGCCCCCCTCCATGAAAATAAAATTTTAAAAAAAGGTGGCAATGACCCGGGGGATGGGGTCCCCGGGCCAAAATTGGCCACGGAAGGGGGGCCCACGCGGTCCCCTTCCCGTTACTTTAAAAAAAAAGGGGGTCAGGCCCTGGGGGATGGGGTCCCCAGGGCCCAAAATAATTAAAAAGATGGGGGGCCACACAGCCCCCTTTTAAAAAAAAAAAAAATTGACAAAAATCCGGCATCGCGCCGGAGGCCACGCCCCCTCCTTGGCAGCACTCTGCAAATGCCCCCTCCTTGGCAGCACTCTGCAAACACGCCCCCTGGCGCGTTTGCAAAGGGGGAATGAATTCCCCTTGAATACTGGGGGTCCCTGGGGGCCAACTAGCCCACCAGGAACCTCCAGTATGTGCCAGGGGGCTGCGTTGCAGAGAGGTGTTCTGAGGCCACGCCCCTTTTACACCTCTCTGCAACGCAGCTCTGTGGCGCTTAATGGAGGTAGCTGGTGGGCTAGTTGCACCCCAGGGACCCTCAGGATTCAAGGGAGTTAATCCCCCGACTTAAAACGCACCACGGGCGCGTTTGCACAGTGGTGAAGGGAGGGGCGGGCTTGAGGAGACATGTGTGCAAACAGGCCCCATGGCGCGTTTTAAGATGGGGAATTAAATCCTCTTCAATCCTGAGGGTCCCTGGGGGCCAACTAGCCCACCAAGGTACATCCAGAAAGCGCCACAGAGCTGCGTTGCAGAGAGGTGGAAAAAGAGGCGTGGCCTCAGAACACCTCTCTGCAACGCAGCCCCCTTGGCGCATATTGGAGGTTCCTGGTGGGCTAGTTGGGCCCCAGGGACCCTCGGGATTGAGGAGAAATTAATTCTCCAACTTAAAACACGCCACAGGGCGTGTTTGCAGACATGTCACCTCAGGCCCCACCCCCTTCCTTCACCATTGTGCAAATATTCCTCTAAAATCAGCCGAACTACGAATTCCGATTTACTCACCTGTTATCAGGAGAGAACCTAGTGCTGCATCTTTAGCTCAGCACTGACCCTGAAAAGTAATTCTAACCGTACTTACCAGTAACTTGTATTTCCTTCCATAGGAATCCATTGTCTGGTTTTCAGCAGAAGAGTTTCAAAGTGTCGATTTTCACAAACTACAAATATTCCTTAAAAATCGCCTGTATGACTTTAACGCATTCTTTCAACTGTTTTCAGGAGATGCACCAGTGCTGGATCCAGGATTCACCACTGAGTAAGAAAAAGTAACGATAACACTACTTACCTGCTAAGTGAATTTCCTCCCATAGGATAACATTGGTGATTCTATGTGAAAAAGTTTCTAAGTGTCAACTTTTAAAATACAATAATATTCCTTAAAAATCACTACTGTAACCAAAACGCTTTTACTCAACTGTTTACAGGAGATGTCCCAGGACTGAATCTAGGATCCAGTCCTGTGGTTAGAAAAGTAATCCATAAAGTAACTAATTGCATTTAACTAGAAATTCACATTGAGCTCAATGTTGCATTGTGTTTGAAATTGTGTTGCCCATTGCAACAACTGTAACTACTGTACTTAAAAGTCTATTGCCTATTTGCAAAGTATTTCAACTAAAGTAATTCATTCTGAGAAAGTATATTTTGTAATGTAATGTATAATGTAATTACAATGTAATTTAAAAAATAAAATATCTAAAAATAAATAGTTTAAAAAAATGTAGTAAATCAGTATTAAAAAAATAAATATAACAATTAATACATTTAAAAATTGTCATTTACAAAACCTTTGAAATTCACTGAAAAAAACCATAGGTTTCAGATATGTTATAGTTAGGAATTAGCATTTAAAAACCTTTGAAATTCACTGAAAAAACCATAGGTTTTAGACACGTTATAGTTAGAAATTTGTATTTAAAAAACCTTTGAAATTCACTGAAAAAACCATAGGTTTTAGGGAAAGTTATAGTTAGTTGGACATTGCACTCGTACAAAACCCGGAAATTCCCCGTTATAGTTAGTTCAGCTAACTATAACTCGCGCCCCGCAATGCACTGCTGATGACGTCACATATTACATCACTCATGACATGGTCAGTGACATCACTGATGAAATCACTGATGACATCTCAAATGACATCACTGATGACATCATCCATGTGATAATTTCATGCATCTTCTCACACCCTAATATAACTTTTGATACACCCACTCTAAATTACAGACTGCCATTCTCAAAACCATACACATTCCAATACCAATAACTACATACCCACTCACTGATTCTTAGGTCTACACACACACATCTACTCACTCACCCGTACAGTCACTCATAATTACAGTCACTCAGTACTGGATTATCATATGCACTCAAACACCTATATAAACACTCACACACCGCCACTTATCCATAGAGGTACTCATACACCTAGTCAGTCATGCAAATAATTAATCACACTCCCATTTACTCACCTATACAGTTATACACACCAGCTCACTTACTCATACAAATACTAGCACATTCTTACGCTGCTATGCAATCACTGATGCAAGCACACACTCATCCATATAGCCACTCTCACAATCACACACTCTCACTTATAGCCATTTATATACTCCAACACACATATATACTGCCTTTCACATATGTAGTTACTCACACATGTACCACTGAGATATACATTCAATCACTAACACACCAATACACACACTCACCCACCCATACAGTCCATCACAGATGCACTCTTCAAATCATGCACCCAGTGAATCACCCACTCACACATCTATGTACAGAGTCACACACACCCCACCCACACAAACACTCAGCCACCCATACAGATACTCAGAGAACCAATCAATAACCCATATAAACACTCATGCAGCTATTCGCAAATCCATGCATCCACTTACACACCAACAGACAGACGGATACAGACATTCACACAGTTTAGTCAGTAACACATGCATTCAGTAAGATACGTTTAATCACTCACTGGTAGAGTCAGTCACGCACCTACTCAATCATCCATTGAGACACTTATACACCCACTCATTCTTCAATACACCTTTGCCTATATATATTAAACTTATTTAAACTTTACAGAAACACACAGTCACTGCATGATGTCATCAGTGATGTCATTTGAGATGTCATCAGTGATGTCATCAGTGATGTCACTGACCATGTCATGAGTGATGTAATATGTGACATCATCAGCAGTGCATTGCGGGGGCGCGACTATAACGGGGGAATTTCACGGGTTTTGTACGAGTGCAATGTCCAACTAACTATAACTTTCCCTAAAACCTATGGTTTTTTCAGTGAATATATATATATATATATATATATATATATATATATATATATATATATATATCACGATCCTTGCACAAGTCTGGTCGTCTAGTCACATCCACCAAACGGGGCCAGTGCAGAGAAACGGGTGCAAGTCCCATTCAAAATCCACAGAGTAATGTGTCTGTGTATTGACACAAAAATCTCTCATTCCTCAGTTCAAGTTTCAAGAAAGAGTTTATTGGCAATACATTTCAACCAGATGATCTTCCTCACGGCCTAAAAGCTGTCATGCATCACCACCTTAAGACAGGTAACATAATCAACAGACATAAAAGACATTTGTGCTCTTTTACAAAAAGTGGAAGTTGGTGACTGCCCTCAAAATAGAAGAAAACAGACTTGCAAGTAACTTAATATTACACGGGAGAAAAATATTTTTTCTGATCAGCAATGATTTGCATAATTTATCCACATTAACATATGCAGGAAAAATTAAGAGGAAAGGAGATAAAAGTTTGTTTCAAATTTGAGACATTGCAGCTTGTTTGAGGAAACTCAAACAGTAGAAACAATGTTTCATTGAGGTGCTGTGACACTGTAACATCCAGATGCCAGGTGACGGAGTGCAGACAAAGAGGCCAAGTGGCCTGCCCACCGCCTATTGTGACAAGTGTTGTTGTTAATTCCCAATATTACAAATACTATGGCAGAGGCATGCGCCACAAAATGCCTATTTTGTAAGCAGTGAAAAGAAAGCTCCCTACTAGTTACTCGTAAATAGCCAAGTGGCTCAATACAGCAAAAGCACCCCTCAACCCTATCATGTTTGACCCAATGATGTCATGAAAACTGAGAGAGAATACTTCTTACAATGTTCAAATTTGTCTATCAAAACATCTGAAGGAAGGCATTTAGACATTACTATCCTCTTCCAAAAGCACACAGCAGTCATGGCATATGTAACAAACACCAATGGAAAATGTGCAAATAATATATCAAGGTACAACAAACAGACATATACCCCCGGGAAAAATCGCATCCTATTCTGAATGTGTTTCTCAGATTTTGAATGACTACAAAAAGTCACCAAATCACCGTCAGCGGCAGCTGATAAAATGGAAAAAACAAAATTAAAATTAAAATATGAGACATAACTCAAATCAAAACAAAATGCCAGGAAATAAATTGTATCAGCAAAATGGCTTTCCAATATCAGAGTTCACATCAGCCGATGTGCACAAAGAGCTCCTCATACACATTCAGGCCTCCAGGAACTTTCTATTCAGGAGAAGTAAAAACTCTGGCTCACGGAGTCTAAGCTTCTTCTCTCTGTCACCACCACATAGATTCTTGGTAATCCTGTCAATTCCCAAAAATTAGAAAAGGTCAGGATTCTGGTTATGCTCTTTTGACCAATGTCTGGCTATAGGGTAATTGAATTCACAATTCTTTATCGCCCTGAGATGCTGCAGTATCCTTTTCTTTACTGGGAAAATGGTGCTACCAACATATTGGTTACCATTCGGGCATACCAAGACATACACACAGTAATCACTGCTGCAGGTGATACATTTGTTGATGTCGGCTGTCCTACCTGTGGGTAACTGTTATATTTCCACACTTGTAAAAACCTTGTTGCTCCTTCAGCCAGCCCTCCTTCCTTCTCTGTGTGCCCGTGTAGCTGTGCACCAATATGTTCCTGATGACTTTCAAATTGTGATATGTCACCAGGGGTTGCGGGAGCAATTTCCCTCCTATCACTGGATCTGATCTACCAAATGCCAATGTCTTGTGAGAATGAGCCTAATGTTGGTGGATTTACTGTTGATTGTGGTAATGAGTTTTACTTTATTTGGGTCATTCTTCTCCCTACAGTCGTGGTGAGGAGACTGTCTCGGGTCAATTTGCTTGCTTTCTCACTAGCAATTTTGAGAATCTTCAGAGGGTAACCCCTAGCCCTGAATCTGTGTGTCATCCTTTTCTCTCCCTCTTGGAAGGCCTGCAATGTGCTGCAATTGTGTTTTGCCCTAAGGAATTCTCCAAATGGAATACTCAATTTGAGGTTCTTGGGGTGGTGGCTGCGAGCATTAAGGACACTGTTTCCCACGGTATTCTTGCAGAAAAGGTTAGTGTGTACGGACCCTTCTATGATCTTGGCATATACGTCAAGAAGGTCCATCTCACTTTCATTTATCTTGTGTGTAAAAGATAGATTAAGATTGTTTTCTGAGATGTATGCTAACAACTCATGTAACTGATGTTTGGGACCATCCCAAATGATAAAAGGTTTGTCAATGTACCTGATCCAAAAAGTTATATGTTTATTACATTTCTCAGTCACTTCAGTCCACACATGCTGTTCCTCCCACCAGCCCATGAAGATACTGGCGCAGTTTGGAGCAAAGCAACTGCCCATCGGAGTGCCGACCAACCGCAGTACCACACATCATGGAATAAAAAGAATTTGTTCTCTAATCAAAATTCCAGCGTTTCAAGTTAACATCATGGAATGGTGATACATATATATTGCCTTATCCCAAAAGAAGTGTTTGCATGCCTGGATCCCCAGACTACGGCCAATACACATGCAGAGTGGAACCATATCCATCGTTACCAGTATGTAGTCTGCCATCAAGAAATCAGTGCAGTGCTGTATGTTCGAGGAGGCTGTTGTTTGCGGAAATAATGGGTCCCCCCGGTGGTCTCTCCCTATCTTTATGAACTTTAGGCAACATAAACAAACAGTGTGCCACAGGTTTGCTTACATGTAAAAAATGATATTCTTCTGTGCTCAAAAGGCCCTTCTCCCTCCAATTCCCTAAATTGTGTGGTATTTAGAGATGGTTTGTTTGCAGATGTCAAAAGTGGTTACCTACGCTTAAATACTATGATAGAAAAGCAGACATTTGAGGTGAGCAAATTTAGTGTCGCTGGTGTTGAGAGTGCTCTACACTGGAGCTGCTTTCCACCTAAACTTGAGAACTACTCAGAGTTCTCTGCTTCTTTTTTTGCATATATATATATATATATATATATACAGCAAAGATTGGTGGAAGTATAAAAAAAATATATATATTTGTACACACTTGCCGGTCACTGTCACAGACTCATGTACGCACTCACAAACTCACTCAGACACTTATACACCCATTCAGATATCGGCTCACACACTTATACATCCAGTCACATACCCAGTCAGATACTCTTGCACCCACTCACATACCCATTCAGGTACTCATGCACCCACTTACAGACTCACTCACACACTCACGTATGTACTCACAGACCCACTGAGATACTCACTCACACACCCACTGACAGACTCGCTGAGACACTCAAACACTCACTCATAGATCTACTCAGACACACATACACCCACTCACACACCCATACAGTCTCTCACACACTCAGTCACAGACCCTCTTAGAGACTTATGTACTCAGTCACTCACTCATACATTCAGAGACTCACACACCCACTCACAGACTCACTCATATAAACACACACCCACTTACTCACCCATTCAAAGACTCACACATCCACTCACAGACACACCCAGACACTCACCCTCCCAGTCACAGACCCACGCAGACACTCTTGCATGCACCGATTCACTCACCCACTCAGGGACTTATGCTCTCATTCACAGACCCATTGAGACAATCATACACCCACTCACAGATCCACTCAGACACTCATACACCCACTGACAGACCCACTCAGATACTCACACACCCATACAGTCACTCACACACCCACTGACAGACTCACTCAGAGACTTATGCACCCAGTCACTGATACACTCAGAGAATCACACACCCACTCACAGTCCCACTCAGAGACCCATGCACTCACTCACAGAACCACTCAGACTCTCACACTCCCAGTCATTGACCCACTGAGAGACTCATGCACTCACTCACAGACCCACTCAGACAGTCATGCACCCACTCACTCACCCACTCAGACACCCACTTAGGCACTCATATATCCACTCGCGGATCTAGTCAGTCATATACTTACTTTCAAATGCACAAAGGCTCTCATGCACCTACTCACAGATTGACTTAGAGAGTCTTGCAGCCAATCACAGACCCATTGAGACACTGATGCACCCAGTCATAGGTGCATTGAGACAGTCACACAGTTCATTACGAAACCATAGATAGACTGATGCACTGTCTCACAGATCCACTGAAATACTTATACAGTGAATGAGAGACTTACTGATACAGGGATGTATGCAGTCAGAGGTTCCACTGAAAGAGTTATACACTGTGTTATAGAGATATTAAGGGAGTTATACATGCTATTATAGAGTCTTTTAGATAGTAGTGTGTTTAGTGTGGTGGTTATAATCTATTTTGTAGTTTTAAGTTTTGTATGTGGTAGTGGCTATTGAATGTCTGTTTTGGTTTTGTCATTTCACAACGTATTCTTTGTGATCGCGGCTACCGTTATCATCGCGGCGCCCAGCATCATCGCGAAACTTCAACTTTAAACAGTGCAGTACTAAACCGCTAGTGTCTAAAATACTGTAAAATGTGTGCTTATATGTCTTTTACACCTCTTAAAAAAGGTGCGATCGATGCAATTTCCAAAGGCATTATGAATATCGGTGTTATCGCTAAGACAGAAAGTTGGGTTCAAACGCAGTTTTTCAAAAAACTTACTAGAAAAATATGTGTACAAACATGTTAAGCAGTGATGTAGTTAGTAATGTGTGTATTGTAATACTTAGAATGAATTTTTTAAGTTACAATTTTGGAATGTTATGGTGGTCGTTGAATGTCTGATTTTTCATTTGTGATTTTGCAACATGATCACGATCATCGCGACATCGTGGCAAATTTCAAAAATTCGAAAAAAAACTATTTTACAAGAAATGAACACAATTTTGGGCTCTAGGGTGGCTCTGACAAGAGCGTTTGTGTTGACAGTGTGCATAAGACAGTTACAGATAAGACTGTATGCAGAGTATAAAGTTGCTTAGAAACACCCTGTTCCCTTCGTCTTTAAAGCGAACTCCATCACTTCTATAGATTCCATGCAAGCTAAAATGCAGGTTGTTGTTGTAGATAGAGCCCATGTTAAGGTCTCTGAGGAAAGCAGAAACAGTTTTATTACCATATTTCCTGGCTTTGTCAATCAGTGGACAAAATTGATTTCCATTTCTGTCTTTGGCATATGTTAGAGTACACCAAAACAGTGTGTGGGAAAAGCATCATCAATTCAGCAAAGGTATCCTTCATTAGGATTTCCAGTCCTACTCCTGTTAATGTGCCTAGGTCATTGCCACCACAGTACACACTCACTCTCAAAGGTTACAGTTACAGTTACCAAATAACATTAAAAATCCATAAAAATTTACTGAAAAAAACAAAGGTTACAGGGGCATTGTAGTTAGGAAATAGATTTTGAAAAACCATAGAAATTCACTGAAAAAACCAAAGGTTACAGGGGCGTTATACTTTGGAAATAGATTTTGAAAAACCATAGATATTCACTGAAAAAAACAAAGGTTACGGGGATGTTATAGTTAGAAAATAGAATTAAAAACTCCTGTTATAGTTAGGCTGACATTTCACTTATACAAAACCAGAGAATTTCAGCAGTTATAGTTAGCTGAGCTAACCATAACTCGCGCCCCTGCAATGCACTGCTTATGATCTCACATATTACATCACTCATGACATGGTTAGTGACATCACTCATGACATCATCCACAAAATCACTAATGCACCCACTCACACCCACATAGAGCCTTTCATACACCCACTCCCACACAACCATTCACAAACCCATTCACAGACCCATACCAGTACTTACACACCCACACACTGATTCATAGATCTACACCCAAATACACTCACTCACCCATACAGCCACTCATAAACCCACTCAGTCACTAATACATCCATAGACATATCCACTCATACACCCATACAGTCACCCATAGAGCTTCTTACACACTTACTCACTCACCCATACAGTCAATAACACAGCCACTTACTCGCCCAAACAGCTACACACACACACACCCACTTACTTACTCATACAGATACTAACACATACTCTCTCACCTATACAGTTAGTGACGCAAGCTCACTCACTCATAGAGCCACTCTCACATTCACTCACTCACCCATACAGTCACTCATATACCCCATCACTCACAAATATTGCCTTTCACATACCTAGTTACTCACCCATAAACTACTGACACATCCACTCACTCATTGACACAGCCATAAACACACTCACTCACTCATAGAGCCCCTCACACACGCACTCACTAACCCATACAGCCACTGACTCACTCCTCCATACAAAAAGTCACACACGCCATCACCCACCCACACAGACACTCAGATACATATACAGGTACTCAGACAACCAATCACTCACCCATACAGCCACTCACGTACCCGCTCACACACTCATAAAGCCACTTAGACACCATCTGACAGACTGTTACGGACATTCACACAACCAGTTACTCACCCATACATTCACTGAGACATTGGGAGCTTGATGGAGGATGTGAATACCCATATGCCAGTGTGTGCAATTGTTTTGTGGACTGGATTCATCTGTTATGTAGTTTTTATCTGTATATATTTTTACAAAATGTGCACACTCTACTAGGTATTGGGTTATAAAGGTGCTCCTTGAGATCTCCGGGAGCCAGGTTGTAGGAAGTTTTAGAATTGTATACATTTGACCTGGCACTTTATTACCACTCCCCACTTTTCCTCGAACTCATGGCAGCTATCATCTTATGCACTTTTCTAACGGTGAACATTTTTGGCTCAGCTATTCTTCCTTCCTTACCTCCCCCTCTTTTGAATTAGAATTGAACAGTTGGAATTAATAGAAGAAAAAAGGAAAAACTAAGGAAGTAAAGGAAAAACCAAAAAAGTACAAAAAAGTCACACAAAAAGAAAACAAAATGTAAAATACACAAACAGAAAGACTCACACTAATAAAATAAAGGTAAATAAGGGATGGATGAGTACAATAGGGGGAAGATTGCAAAGATTTAAATAGGATAGAAAAATCAGGCCCAGTACATGCCAAGTACAGGAAAGCAGGTAAAACTAAATGACCTTCCCCATGCAGAAGGATTGGTGCAGTTCATGCTGATTTTGCAGCATGAAAGCCCGCATCGCGCTACTCACATGTAAAAAAGCAGCGTGAACGAGCAGACGGACGAGCACTTCTGCCTACTCGTGGAGTTCTGCAGAATCTTAGTGAGTTTTTTTGGCACTCTGCGGAATTTCACGGAGCATAACTCTGCAAGTTCCTCCCGGGCCTAGTAAGAACCTTTGCTTCAGGTTGTCCGAAACAAGTCTATCCCTATGTTAATTAACAGTTCTTGCATTCTTACTCTATCTCATTTGATTCCCAGTTTTTAGAGACAACTGAAGGGAGACTGCATTTTCTCTGGTACTGTTCCCACAGTTGGAATGCCCTTTGCATCAGCTTCAACTCATTAATCATGTTTTATGTTATGAATCTTTAAACCTGTTTTTTCACCAGTGCATTTGATTACTTTTCCATCTTCTTTCTAGGGATGTGCAAAGTTGTGGAATCTGCTAACTCACAACTTTCCACATTTCTTTAAAATCTTTGCAAGATTTGAACTTTTAGAAGCCTGTAAAGTTAAAAATTAAATAAAAGGGAAATTTTGTAGAAATTAGCCTCAGGTGCATTGCTGGGTGAGTGGAACTTTGCCTTGTGAAGTCAAGTAAAGTTAGGAAACTTTGAACGCTATTGCTGAGTAAAAGATCCCCATCTTTGCTTGATGTCACACACTAAGGGAAAACCTTTGCTGGTCTCACTCTTATCCAGTCCTTTGAATTCCGATGATGCAAATGAGATTTATAAATTGTCTGTAGTTGTAACACTTACCCATTAATGGAATTAATACACTTCCTAAGCCGGAACTATGTAGTTCATGCACCAGTTTTTAGACAAGAAAGTCAGATGAATCTTTATTTCTATAACTTTTAGTCTCAGACAATGTGCAGACATTTTACACAAGGATCCATAGCTGGAATCTCCAAACAACTTCTACACAGTCTCCAGACCAACCAGAACACCATGCAAGACTCATACTTAAACTCCCTCGCTGCATACACAACACACCGCACCTCAGGAAGCTTCACTAGCTCCCCATTCACAAGCGTATCCAATTCAAACTTCTCACTCAAACATACAAAGCCCTACACAACACAGTACCAGAATACCTGAACAGCTTCATACAAGTTCACCAATTCACCAGACACCTCTGCTCTGCTTCATTCTCACTTGCACTTATTCCTCGCAACCACAAAAGCAAAACTGGAGGTCGCTCATTCTCCTATATCGCACCCAAGACATGAAACTACCTCCCTCAGCACATCAGAGTCTCCTCACTTCTTGAGTTCTGCAACAAGCTGAAGATCTGGCTCTTCGTATAAACACCTTGGGGACCACACACCTACACACGTGCCTAAGCACCTGGATACCCTTTCGGGTGATTAGTGTGTTATACAAATCAACATAAAATTACAGCATAATTGTTGAACAATAACATTTGAAGGAGCAAAAAACCTTCATTTGTTGCTGTCATAGCTAAAACGTTGGCACAACTGGTCATAATCTATTCTTTTTAGGGGTTACTTTTACTATTTTCCAAAAGTGACTAATACAGGTGCATTAAAGTGATACACGATAAAATTACAATAAGCTTAAAATAAATCATAATGAGGTCTTGGCTTAGTCATTAAGGTTGAATAAAAGGCCCCTATGCAGTGTTAAACAGGGAAGACAATACTTGTATTTCAAGGACAGGTGAGAGAAGGAAAGAGAGTCAATGAAGGAGGAAACAGCAACATTCTCAATTTCATGGCTTTTAGAAATACATTACATTTTATATTAAATCCGCTTCAAGAGGAAAAGTGTAGATGTCCTCTAAAGTGGCTATTCACAGACTTGTAAGCATGAGTCGGTGACTGCAAGAAGATCACACACAGATAGATTCTAGACAGAAGGGCTTGTTCATGGAATGAATGTCCAAAGGAGCAACACTTGGGCAAGTCAATAATGGTGATGCTAAGGTACTTGTGCTGGAATGTAACCAGGGTCTATTTTCATCGAGATTGTCTGCCAAGAACTATTTTAAGGTGAGGTCAGGCATGATGGAAAACAGAGTAATTTGCCAGCACATTGACTGCTATCTTTTTGAGAAGATGGGTAAGATATGGACAATTCATCAGTGTTCACAGGCTAGTGGTGTGGTTTTCTTCTACATAGTTATTACTGCCTAGATAGCAATGACCAACATAATGTCCAAGAGGTTTGTTTGGCTGGGGGGGGATAGAACTTTGACTGGTGGAAGAGAGAACTGCACATTTTCTTTAGTGAAACAAAAGATTTTAGTCAACAAGGTTTTGTGGGTCACAGTGCAGATTTTCTTCAAAAAAAGCAAAGGATGGAGCTGGGATAAGCATGTGTTCGAGTGAGGCACCACAATTATCACACCTCTTAATTTTGTCTCTAGTCAAGAGGTCAGCATTTGAAATGCTATCGGAAGCCATAGTGTGCCTAGAAGAAAGGGATCTGGGTCTGATTTAGAAAATTAAAAGATTCTCTCCACTATAAATGATCCTTCTCAGCAAGGAAGAGGGGGGAGTCATGTTTCTGAAGTTGTCTAAAAATGTTTTCAGGTTTTCCGAAGCATGTGGTTCGTTTATTGCCCATTGCTGTGGTGGCTTGCAATTTTGTTTATGGAAAACTACTTGATTGCTTTACTGGCCATAGACATCTCTGTATGATTGTGTTGATATTATCATAAAACAACTTTGGTGGTTGCAGTGGGAGCATTGAGAATTGTAATTCCATTATGGAAGTTACAGCCATCTTAAAGTTATCTATGTAGCCTCAAGATAGTTTTAAAGAGTTCAATTTCTCTAGTGCAGTGTTAAACTAGGACCTTTCTGCAGGGTCATCCCTAAACATTTTGCCTTCACCCTCCTGTTTTCTGAACTGGCTTTTGTTAGCTTTTAGGACTCTGTGCACTTTACAACTGCAAACCAGGGCTTACATGCTTGTGCTCAATCCCTTAAACATGGTGAAATTGGCTTACACCCAATTGGTACATTCAATTTACTTGTAAGTCCTTAGTAAAGTAGTGCTACATGTACCCAGGGCTTCTAAATTAGATGCTACTAGTGGGCCTGCAGCAGTGATTGTGCCAGCCACTCAAGTAGCCCTTTTAAACGTGTCTCAGGTCTGCCACTGCAGCCTGTGTGTAGTTTCAAACTGCCATTTCAACCTTGCAAAAAAGACCTTTTGCCAGGCCCAAACCTTCATTTTTAGGTCGAGCTAGACAGCGCAGCTGTCTCTTCGAGACCTGCTGTAATCGGTCTGTGGGCATCAAGTCCATCCCCTTTGTTAACATTGCTTGTTATTTGTCTATATCATTGTCCTTCAAAAATCCCTGCTTGCTAGTGGTCAGTCCTGCCTCTTTATCCCTCTTTTCTCTCTTCTGTTCCTCCCACAGAGCAGTGATTTAGTACTGTTTCATTCCGCTATGCTTCTTTAAATGTTATGTGGGGGTCTATTTTTTTCTTGTTTTATTTGTCCTCTAGCAGCGCTCCTGCTCAGCAGATGGCTTCCTTCTCTTTCTTCAGTGCGAGCTTCAAAGTAGGCCCCTTCCATGTTCTATTGCTTTCCCTCTCCTGGTGAAGCCCTTCCTCCCACCCCACCTCCCTCCCAGCAGCAACGCAGCGTTTCCCTCCTCCCACCGTTTTTGTGTCCATTTTGTCCAGGCGCTCCCTAAGGCTAGTGCTCAGCTAATGGTTGCCTTTCATTTTATTCAACTGGCGCTGCTTCATTTTTATTCCCACTACAGGATCCCACCTGGGAGCTTCAAAGCTGTCTGCTCTCATGAAAATTGCTTTTAGCCTTCCGAATCGCGCTGAGCCCCCCAGCACAAACGCAGCGTTTTACTCCCCCCCACCCTTCCCATTTGCATCGAGTGAGGCACTATCTGTGTCGTTATGTGAAAGGAGGGAACATTTACGATCTTTTTTAAAGGCGATGGCCAGGGTATAATTTCATCACATCCTGCCAGGAAACTAACTTCCTGTGTAATGAGTCATCCACTTTCGGATATTCAGGGTGGAGTTTTTAAACTACATGAACTCCCCAGTTCGTTTCCCTGAAAACTGACAGCTCCATTCGATTTTTTTTTTGGTAAGTGGACAGTGATGTGGACAAATTGTTGTTGAAGACAGCAGCAGGATTTGTAGTTTTCGAAGGGTGCACGTTTGCTTGTTTTCATGACCTCAGTACGTTTTGTATTCATATATCTTTTGGTGCACGCTTTTGCTAAAATAAAAACATGGCATGTGCTCAGTGCATTATGCACGTTTTGCTTTACGTTTTTTTGTCACCTATTAATTGGCCAGACAGCTTAATGTGTCCAGAATAAAGGATATAATGATGTCATTGGGTGTTCGGGCCATCCGGAGTCCTCTTCTGAGAACACTTGCTGAGGGGACTGGGTTCTGAACAGCAAATGGCCACTGACAGCTGATCCAGCACTCAGACATCAATAAATTTGCAACTAAACAAGGCCCAATTACATTACCCAACTAAGGGGGTCATTATGATGTCGGGCGGATCGCCACCGCCCGACCGGCGGTGGCGATCCGCCCGACATCTTTCCCCGCCCGCCCTCCATTTACCCCCCGCCATATTACAATGGCGGGGGGGACAACGGCGGACGGAAAGACCGTTCGCTGCATTTCCGCAGGCAGGCAATCGTTCCAATTGCCTGCCGGGCGTAACTCGGGCCTAATATGGTGGCGGTGTCTGGAAGACACCGCCATCCATATTAGGATGCCTGGCGGTGAAGGCCTTTCCATGGCGGCATCGCCGCCATGGAAAGGCATGCGGGAATTGCTTTGGGGGCCCGTTGCAGGCCCCCGGGGGGGTGGGTGGCTGCACTTGGGGGGTACCTATGGTACCCCCCTACATTGGCATGCACAAGGTGGCAGGCACCGCGCTGTGCCTGTCACGTTGTGCATGCCAATGCACTGCATGCATTTTTTACATTGCGGCGGGTGCTGCTGACAGCACCGCCCACCGCAATGTAAACAATGCGGGATGCGACCGCCACGGTGGCGGTCGCACCCTAATGGGCACAGTGGGACCGCCGCACCTCTGGCGGTCGGTCCCGTTTACCGTTACGGTGGCGGGCGGACTTTGTCTGCCCGCCATCGTAATGGGCCCCTAAGTCCCTTCGCGCTGGGTTCAGTGTGAAATGCAAAGTTCAGACCTAACTTACCAATCTCCAACCGAACCTGCATTACTCATAGGAAAAATAATAACACGATGGCATCTTTTTATAGTTGATGCCAATAATTAATAACACACCCTGAATAAAGACGAACACAGTGTGTATATTTATAATGTTTTATCTAAATAATGTGAAATAAATGCTCATTAAGTACCAATACACAGTACAAACGATGGAATATATCACTGAATAAACAATTAGCAAAGAGAAAATGACAAATCACATCACATCGACAGTGCATTGAAGGAGTGGAAAGGAGAAGAGAGAAAAGTTTCAGAGACAAAATACATTTGCAAATTATCATGCAAAGTCAGGTTTCTATCTATACTAACCCAAAGTATTCAGGAAATCTGCTCCCTGGCCAGGGGAACAGCAGGGCCCCTCAAGAAGATTTGTAAGGGCAAAGTCTAAGTCAGGAATCAGGCACAGGAAAAAGAAACGGGTAGGCCTCTACAGCAAACCGACGACAGCGACGATCACACCTAACGCCATCAGCACCTCTCGGAACAGGAGCAATGCTAGCTAACCCCTCCCACCAAGGCACCTCAATTATACCCTAAAATCCAAATGTCCAACCCACACTTGTTTCATTTCATTTCAGAGTTAAAACTACATCGTGATTGGTTAAGGAAGGGGGTGTACTGTTACTAGGGGTCTCAATCCGAGCAGGTTTTATTTTTCGAAAACCCTGCTGCATCACAGCTTTCTGTGGGACACACAGGTCTAATTAAAATGGTCATTCTTTCGATCAAATAATATTCTTTCTGATACTACACAGCAGAGCTAAGCTAACTCATAAATATTGACTTCTATCACAAGGCCTTATTTCTGGTGAGTCACACTTTGTTTTCACAGGCACAAGTCACTTAAACTGACAAGCAACTGAGAGTTTTAAGACCACTGCACCAGAATACACTGGGGTCACTTTGAAGTGCAAACAGCCGTGATACTTTCAAACTCTGTCATGTGAGCGTGCTACCACCCATTACAAAAGCAGCTTTTCAGGGTAGCTGAGGCCCTCTTGACCCTTCTTCCGTTTTTGCTAAGTGCAATAAGCACCTATATTTATGTGTTAAAATGATTGTAGTTCAGGAAAAGAAATAAAACATGGCATTTGACAGCATGTAGTAAATTGTCATGTATATGAATACATTTTCCTGAAGGACAGCGGTGCCTTGGAAATGTTAGGGCCTGGGCTTACTGCGCACTCTTTCCCCCGATGACATCCCCGTCCAAAAGAAAACCAAAAGCAAGAAATAGGGCACACTGACTTATTTCAAAATATGGTGATTTGATAGGTGTCTTTTGATGGCTTGGATTGTCTTTGTGTGGGTGATGTAGGCCCTTTGAGTTATTATGGTGCCATACAGTGTTCCTTTACAATTTAAGTCGCACACTGTCTGATATTTACATTGTTTCTTCAAACTCAATTGATATTATTGCTTGAAAAGAACGTAACCTGATTAATCAGATTAAATTAAATGTATACAATTACCAGAAAAAGAACATAATATCAAATAACGGTCATAAAGTTACAGACTGACAGCGTCATTGCTTTGCAATAACTATTCATAGGATTTGAATGATTTCTATTCTTTGAAGTTATGTTCTTTTCAAGGTTTTTGTTAGAATTATATTATTGACAAAATATGTGTCGATTGTAACACACAGACAATCTTGTCATACTCTTTCTAGTAATTATATGAATTGAATTTGATAAATCAGGTTCTGTCCTTTTCAAGCAATATCAATTGAGTTTGAAAAAAGAATACAGTTGATTCTAACTAAGTGGCTATTTGTCACATGTATTATGTAAGGAGTGTTTTTGCTCCCCACTGGATAATGTTGTAGTGTAGTATTGTAAGCAGCTGGCCTAACACAACAGCAACCAGTTCATGATGCCTTAATACAATCTGGTGACTCAACAGTGCTCTTTAACTTTAACCCCTTCGCTGCTAGGCCTTTCCCCCCCCTGTGCTAAGCCTTTTTTTGGCTATTTGGGGTAGTTCGCGCTTAGGCCCCGGTAACTTTTTGACCACCTAAGGTATCCACGCCACATTTGCGTCCTTTTCTTCCAACATCATGGGGATTCTAAAGGTACCCAGGGTTTGTGGATTTCCCTGGAGGGGACCCAAAAATTAGCCAAAATACAGCTAAATGTTTTATTTTTTTTTGAAAAATTGGAAAAAAGGGCTACAGATGAAAGCGTCTGATTTTTTCCCTGCAAATGGTATCAAAAAAGGGGTTGTGGTGCTGAAATCACCATCTTACCAGCTTTCAGGGACAAGCAGACTTTTGTCAGAAAACCAACATTTTTTACACAGTTTTGGCATTTTTCTGGGACATAGCCTATTTTTGCTATTTTTTGTGCTTTCAACCTCATTCAAGCTAATGGTAGAAATGGGTATGAAGGCAATAATGGATCCTGGAAAGCTATACAATTTAGAAAAGTAGACAAAATTCTGAATTCGGCAAGGGGTCATTTGTGTAGATCCTTCAAGGTTTCTTTATAGAAACTAACTGTTGAATATAGGAAAAATTGATAATTAAATGGAAAAAACAGCCATTTGTGTCAACGTTTTCACCTGTAACTTCTTCTAATTATGACAGCTGTTTGAAAGCAATATACCGTTACATCCGCTGGACCTTTCTGGTTGTGGGGATATTAGGACTTGTAGGTTCACCAAGAACCCGACGAACCCAGAGCCAGTAACTGAGCAGCGTCTTGGAATGTTTTTTTATTATGTACCGGATATATAGCAATTCATTTGGGAAAATATATACATGGAAAAATCGGTATGAGAGACACCTATGTATTTCTGAAATTGGAACAAAATATAGAGTTTAGAAACAGTAGATATTTGCACATTTCCGAAATTGTGAGTACCCATACTAGCATGAGAATTATAGGTCATTTTTCAAAATGACTTCTTTTTTACACATTGTCTTTCATTTGGAAGGCAGAAATGCATCGAAAGTCAATAGGTAATAACAGTTGCTCTAAAATTCTGTGTTACCCTAAGTCTCCCGATAAAAATGGTACCTCACTTGTGTGGGTAGGCCTCGTACCAGCGACAGGAAACGGCTCAAAACGCAACGTGAACACACTTTATTTTTACAGTGAAAACTGACCCTTTTTTTGCAAAGTGCCTAGCTGTAGATTTTGAACCCTAGCTCTGCCTGCACCTAGGGAAACCTAGCAAAACTATACATTTTTGAAAAGTAGACACCCAGGGGAATCCAGGATGGGGTGACTTGACTGGCTCTCACCAGGTTCTATTACCCAGAATCCCTTGCAAACCTAAAAATGTGTTAAACAAACCACATTTTCCTCACATTTCTGTGTTGGAAAGTTCTGGGATCTGCGTGGATCCACACAATTCTACCCACCCTGTGTTCCCCAAAGTCTTCCAAGAAAAATGGTACCTCACTTGTGTGGGTAGGCCTAGAGCCCGTGACAGGAAACGGCCCAAAACGCAACGTGGACACACCACATTTTCACAGTGAAAACTGACCCTTTTTTTGCAAAGTGCCTAGCTGTAGATTTTGAACCCTAACTCTGCCAGCACCTAGGGAAACATAGCAAACCTATACATTTTTGAAAACTAGACACCCAGGGGAATCCAGAATGGGGTTACTTGACTAGCTTTCACCAGGTTCTGTTACCCAGAATCCCTTGCAAACCTAAAAATTTGTCATAAAAAACACATTTTCCTCACATTTCTGTGGTGGAAAGTTATGGAATCTGCGTGGATACACAAAATTCCACCCACCCCGCGTTCCCCAAAGTCTTCCAAGAAAAATGGTACCTCACTTGTGTGGGTAGGCCAGGTGCCCACGACAGGAAACGGCCCAAAGCGCAACGTGGACACACCACATTTTCACAGTGAAAACTGACCCTTTTTTGCAAAGTGCCTAGCTGTACGATTCCAACCCTAGCTCTGCCGACACCTAGGGAAACCTAGCAAACCTATACATTTTTGAAAACTAGACACCCAGGGGAATCCAGAATGGGGTGATTTGTCTGGCTCTCACCAGGTTCTGTTACCCAGAATCCCTTGCAAACCTCAAAATGTGTCCAAAAAAACACATTTTCCTCACATTTCTGTGGTGGAAAGTTCTGGAATCTGCGTAGATCCACAAAATTCTACCCACCCCGTGTTCCCCAAAGTCTTCTGAGAAAAATGGTACCTCACCTGTGTGGGTAGGAATAGTTCCCGCGACAGGAAACGCCCCCAAAACGCAACATGGACACATCACATTTTCACAGTGAAAACTGAACCTTTTTTGCAAAGTGCCTAGCTGTAGATTTCGAACGCTAGCTCTGCCGGCACCTAGGGAAACCTAGCAAACCTATACATTTTTGAAAACTAGACACCCAGGGAAATCCAGGATGGGGTGACTTGTCTGGCTCTCACCAGGTTCTGTTACCCAGAATCCCTTGCAAACCTCAAATATTGTCCCAAAAAAATCAAATTTTCCTCACATTTCTGTGGTGGAAAGTTCTGGAATCTGCGTGTATCCACAAAATTCCACGCACCCCGTGTTCCCCAAAGTCTTCCGAGAAAAATGGTACCTCACTTGTGTGGGTAGGCCTAGTGCCCCTGACAGGAAATGGCCCAAAACGCAACGTGGACACACCACATTTTCACAGTGAAAACTGACCCTTTTTTTGCAAAGTGCCTAGTTGTAGATTTTGAACCCTAGCTCTGCCGGCACATAGGGAAACCTAGCAAACCTATACATTTTTGAAAACTAGACACCCAGGGGGATCCAGGATGGGGTGACTTGTCTGGCTCTCACCAGGTTCTGTTACCCAGAATCCCTTGAAAACCTCAAACTTTGTAAAAAAAAAAACACATTTTCCTCATATTTCTGTGGTGGAAAGTTCTGGAATCTGTGTGGATCCACAAAATTCCACCCACCCCGCATTCCCCAAAGTCTTCCGAGAAAAATGGTACCTCACTTGTGTGGGTGGGTCAAGTACCTGCGACAGGCAAGGGCCCAAAACCTATTGAGGCGACATCAAAATTACCTATCACAAAACAACCTGGTTTTGCAAGGGGGGTCCCATGAGTTTTTGGCCCCGGGGTCAGCGGCCATCTAGGGAAACCTACCAAACCCACACATTTATAAAAATTAGACACCTGGGGGAGTCCAGCAAGGTATGGCTTGCATGGGTCCCCCAACATTTCCCTACCCAGAATCCCCTGCAAACCTCAAATTTAGCTGAAAAAATCACTTTTTTCTCACATTTCTGTGTGGGAAAGTTCTGCAATCTTCGTGGATCCACAAATTTCCTACCACCCAGCGTTCCCCCAAGTCTTCCAATAAAAATGGTACCTCACTTGCGTGGGTGGGTCAAGTACCCGCGACAGGCAAGGGCCCAAAACCTATTGAGGCGACATCAAAATTACCTATCACAAAACAACCTGGTTTTGCAAGGGGAGTCCCATGAGTTTTTGGCCCCGGGCTCGGCGGCCATCTAGGGAAACCTACCAAACCCACACATTTCTGAAAACTAGACACCCGGGGGAGTCCAGCAAGGTATGGCTTGCATGGGTCCCCCAACATTTCCCTACCGAGAATCCCCTGCAAACCTCAAATTTTGTTGAAAAAATCAATTTTTTCTCACATTTCTGTGTGAGAAAGTTGTAGGATCACCGGGCTGACACAAATTTCCTACTAGCCAGCGTTCCTCCAGGTCTCTCGATAAAAATGGTACCTCACATGTGTGGGTAGGCATAGTGGCTGCAACAGGAAATGGCCCAAATCGTACTGTGTAGACTTCAAAATTACCTATAACAAAACTACCTGGTTTTGGGATGGGGGCACCTGGTTTTTTGGCCCCAGGCTCGCCGCCATCTGGGGAAACCTACCAAACCCACACATTTCTGAAAACTAGACACCCGGGGGAGTAAAACGAGGTATGGCTTGCGTGGATACCCCAACGTTTCCCTACCCAGAATCCCCTGCAAACCTCAAATTTAGCTGAAAAACCCACATTTTCCACATATTTTTGTGTGGAATCACCGTGCAGCACAAATGTTCTACCGGGCGCCGTCCGACGCATAAGTTCTAATGTGCATCGGACGGCGCCCGCGTGTCCGACGCATGGAAGGGGTTAACAAAAGATCCCATTATGAAGAACGCAGTTTGGAAATTATAAATAGGGGCCAATCACCCAATAGAGGGCTTGACTCCAAAGAAGTGGTGGTCTTGATAGATGCACAACGGGATCCAGAGATATATTGGGGGAAGTGGTGTGGGTAGGGCCAGGGCAAGGGGACAAGAGGTTATAGGAGATGTTCTGTGTGTAGGATATTGAGCCCAGGGATCTAGCACATTGCCCCATGCCGCTATGTATAATAAGATGCACATATATGCATCTTGCCTAAGGTATTTGATGTCTTCATGTTTGGTCTTGGGCAGTCCAATTTTATGGTGTATTTCCAGCCACACCCTCGGGAATGGTCTTTTGGCTGATTACAATAAGGGTGAAGAGCATGATCCATTAACATGATTACTAAGGCAAGGTTCAACAAAGGGAAGAGTCACACCACATTAATTTAAGCAGGCACCCCGAATTAGGTAACACAGCATCTTCTAGTCTTGTAGACTATTTATAATGTGCTTGTGTGTTGCAAGATAGAGGAGCTCAGTTAACCACTCAGTTTGAGAGGACATTTTGGCTGATCTCCAGTGACTAAGAATACAGACCTAAGCAGTAGAAAGTAATGTAGCTATCCATCTGTGCGCTTGGGAGAAAGTGTCCTCTAAGTTGGAAGTGTTGTGTCAGATGGCAAATGTAGCCTAGGGTTTGAAGAGACGAAAATCACTAGTGGCATGCAAGACATGCCAAACTTCCTGCACGAATGTTGACAGTTGGGGCAGAAACTAAGTGTGTGCAACAGGTCCCATCCTGGGGGATTTGCATCTCCAGCATTGCTCATTCATACACAGTGCTTCACGTCTTTCTCTTTGTATTTTTTTAAATATGTAAGTTATTTCCGTTGTTTATTTATTGGCCATGGTTTCTTTGCTTTGTTGTTGCTCTTTACAGGAAAGACTTCATTCAAAGTAAGTAAACATAATACTTTAATATGTTCCAAATGGACCACAACCACAGAGTTTGAGTTTTACATGTCTTATTTTGCATGGTACCCATCTCACGATCGCTGTGCTTTATCTATTATTGAAAATGATGGATTTAGGCCCAGATCTCTGTACTGGGGTGAATGTACGACATTGTTCTGCATTCTGTCCATCAATTGTTGTTTTTGCATTTGTCACCCCGAGTGGGACGGGTATGCCCAGACGTGGGTCCCGTGCTCTCCATGCCACTGGAGTCAAGCTATCCTGGCTGATGAGGGCTGAAAGCCCAAAACCAGTCCTAGGATGCTTGTTTCCAGTCCAGGGAGGACCTGGCCTGGCAGTTCGGGCTGGACTGTTCCCATTGGGCGCAGGGTCAAGACTGATTTGCATATGGCTGGGTCCAAACTGGAATGGCATGGTGAGCAAAAAAACAATGGATTTAGGCCCAGATCTCTGTATTGGGGTGAATGTATGACATTGTTCTGCATTCTGTCCATCAATTGTTGTTTTTGCATTTGTCACCCCGAGTGGGACGGGTATGCCCAGACGTGGGTCCCGTGCCCTCCATGCCACTGGAGTCAAGCTATCCTGGCTGATGAGGGCTGAAAGCCTGAAACCGGTCCTAGGATGCTTGTCTCCAGTCCAGGGAGGACCTGGCCTGGCAGTTCGGGCTGGACTGTTCCCATTGGGCGCAGGGTCAAGACTGATTTGCATATGGCTGGGTCCAAACTGGAATGGCATGGTGAGCAAAAAAACAATGGATTTAGGCCCAGATTTCTGTACTGGGGTGAATGTACGACATTGTTCTGCATTCTGTCCATCAATTGTTGTTTTTGCATTTGTCACCCCGAGTGGGACGGCTATGCCCAGACGTGGGTCCTGTGCTCTCCATGCCACTGGAGTCAAGCTATCCTGGCTGATGAGGGCTGAAAGCCCGAAACCGGTCCTAGGATGCTTGTTTCCAGTCCAGGGAGGACCTGGCCTGGCAGTTCGGGCTGGACTGTTCCCATTGGGCGCAGGGTCAAGACTGATTTGCATATGGCTGGGTCCAAACTGGAATGGCATGGTGAGCAAAAAACAATGGATTTAGGCCCAGATCTCTGTACTGGGGTGAATGTACGACATTGTTCTGCATTCTGTCCATCAATTGTTGTTTTTACATTTGTCACCCCGAGTGGGACGGGTATGCCCAGACGTGGGTCCCGTGCTCTCCATGCCACTGGAGTCAAGCTATCCTGGCTGATGAGGGCTGAAAGCCCGAAACCGGTCCTAGGATGCTTGTTTCCAGTCCAGGGAGGACCTGGCCTGGCAGTTCGGGCTGGACTGTTCCCATTGGGCGCAGAGTCAAGACTGATTTGCATATGGCTGGGTCCAAACTGGAATGGCATGGTGAGCAAAAAAACGATGGATTTAGGCCCAGATCTCTGTACTGGGGTGAATGTACGACATTGTTCTGCATCCTGTCCATCAATTGTTGTTTTTGCATTTATCTATTATTGTGGCATGTTGGTCAGGTGTATTTAGGTTGGCCAAAGGATTAATAATTTTTCCAAAAACCTACTCCAGGATATGTTGTTTGCCAAGCTGCTTCTTTTGAAGAACGGTAATATTTTTATTTTAAAGGAATAACCCTCAGAGGCAACTTTTTATCTTTACAATGTATCCTAGAAACTTCGAGGTAAATATGCTGAGAGTGTTGCCCTAGTGCTGAAGAGGCTGCTCAAACGTTTTACATTTTATGCAGCTAGCCACTAACAAAGGACCACACTTCATAAAGATTATTGCTAATAAAGGGTTAAACTCAAAGGTCCATTATTCTTTATCAAGCTTGGCAGGATGAAAGACTGCATGGCCCCACTGGAAGCTCAACCTGACACCTTCAGTGTACACAAAGAGCTCTGCAGTCGATGCACTGGTTTAACTGCTGTCTCGCGGGCATTCATTACGTTACCCACAATCTCCTCCTCTTCTTGGGGTGTCTTCTGCGTACACAGGCTGTCCCTCTTTATGCGTCTGTGGCCTGCTCTCCCCTTCTTTCTCTCTTTTTCAGACACTCTTTCTGCTCCTCTGTCTGAACTTCATTCATCACTTCGTGCACAAACTACTTATACCTCTCTATCTTCTTTTCTATCTATTCTGTGCAGCTCTCATCCCTATCTATTCAACATGCCACATAATTTCAGTACACAAATACACTACACACCACACAAACCCACCCCACACAATTCCACAACTAACTTTTCCAATTCAACCCACATAATTCCACCCCAAACCACATAAATCCACTTCACTCAAAACCAAACAGATGGGTAAAAGACATTGTCATTTACAACACCAATAGCTCTAACTCTAGCACATGCGAGACCTATTGCATTGCAAATGCTTGTTAATACATGTAATTATCCCCTAGGGTAGGCCCTAAACACCCCATAGGCCAGGGTGCAGTCTATTTAAAAAGGTAGACATATACTTTTAACTTTTATATGTCCTGGTAGCGAAAAACTCCTAAATTCGTTTTTCACTACTGCAAGGTTTACTTCTCCCATAGGATAACATTGGGTCACCTTATTACTTTTAATAAGTGATAACTTTTGATTGGTAGCAAGTAGGAATATGGAGTTTGGTGTCTAAAGAATTGTAATTTAAAGCCTTCTTTAACGGTAAAGTTGTATTTTAAGTCACAATTTTGAAAATGACACTTTTAGAAAGTTGGCATTTTATTGTCCCAAGCATTTGGTGTCTGCAGCCTGTATCATGGGTCACATGACTAGGTGTAGCTGGCAGTTAGACTTTGTGTATTGCTGTCTAGCAAAAAAGGAGGGACTTAGAGTGCATCAAGGCCCAGCATACATGCTCCAAACAATCTAGATAATGTATAAAGGGTATGCAGTTCCTAATGAAGTATGAGTGTCTATGTAGGTCAATGACTGTTCTGCAGGGTTCGCTGGGAGCGTGACTCTGCAAGAATCAAATGCCCTCACACACCTAGATAGGTGTCATGCTTCATCATAGGGCGTTTGGTCCTCATCGGGCCGGCACTGCAATGCCCGACGGGCACCCTCAATGGGGGCTCTTTGCCAGAGATTTCTTGGCCGCCGTTTGGTGAAGTGCGGGTGTGGGGGCTTAAGGAGTAGATCGGTGTTAAAGTGTGAAGTTAAAAATAGGAAAAGAGGTACTTCTCAGGAAAAACTTTAATGAACAAGTTCTCTTACCGATATTAAAATGTGTGATGCTATCTATTAGACTTTAGTTATCTTAGATAGCTATAGGTCAACATGTTTCTGGCTTTCGTGTAGTCATAACAATGATCTAGTAGCTATTCGCCAGGACCGATATTAACCTAATCTACTTTGTCAATGGAGTTTTAATGTATAGGTTCATGGATTTGCTCCCAATCACACATACCTTAGTTTTGGTATTGATTTTTTAATTATTTAGCGATGACCCCGATTGGGTAAAATTCGAGACTCTTCGAGTCATGCACAATGGCACTCCGTTTGCGTGAGTTTGATCAGGACCGGCTCTCTGGACGACCTACCCTAGTGTGCCGACTCGGAAGTCATTTGTGTATTGCTCCCATACAGTGAGACAAAGGGGTTATAGGTTGTGGCATAATGGGCCGGCCATCATCTCTGACTTGATGAGAGGGAGGAGCTGTCACTTACCACACTTACACATCACAAAGGCTCCGCCTGAGCATACTTACAAAGGGTTTGATGCTAGTCTTTTGTGTCCACAGACAGGCTGGGGCCAGGGCAGGGAGGCAGGAAATTCCAAGCACCTCTGGGGGTGGAACCCTCTAGAAACTTCTCTTACTTTAAAGCTGGCACCAAGGATAAATAGTGGACTCTAAGACCCAACTCTTCAGTACACCACTGGACCTGTAGAAGGCTCAGACGGACTTCTATGCAGCTCTGCAAGAAGGACTGCTACTCTGTTGCCCTGCTGCCATGCTGCCTGAGTGAAAAGGACTGGGCCTACTAGAACCCAGGACCACCAGAGTGACTACAAGGGCTAGTTGACTGGCCTCCTGATCAGAGCCTCCAGGACAGAAAAGGCTCCAACCACCTTGAACCCAGCACCTGGACTCTCTCTGCTGTGAGTACTACCCCCAGGTGGTACCACCACAGTCCTGGACCCTTGGAAGTAGCCTAAAGGTGCTCTGCCAGCCCAGCTGTGGTTTTGTGATCAGAACTGATGCTGCATGATGCCTCTCCTCAAATCCGCATCAGAACCGCTGCTACAAGACACATCTCTGACTCAGGACCTCACATCACAGCCTGCAGCTTCCTCAGAATATCTGCTGCACTATGCATTCTCGATGCAGACCTTCACATCGCAAGCCCCTCGTCGATGGCATCCTTGATGGTGACTCAGGACTTTGGATTGCAGCCCCTCAGAGCTGTCGCTGGCCGACGTATCTTCAACGCGAGATCTCGCAATGTGCCGCAACCAGGATTTAAGGTACTTTGTTCAGCTGGCCTAACCTGGTTCCTATATCCAGCCCACACTCCATTGCGGTTGGTCTGAGCTTGTGACTTTCCATAGTGGACGCTGTGTGCTTGTAGGCACTAATTTCACTTAAATCTTTTAAACTACATATCTCCGGTTCTACTGATTGGATTTTTGTGGTTGTGGTCTCAAATAATTTATAAAATGTCACTCTATTTTTCTAAATTGGTGTAGGATTTTTCTTGTGTTGTATTTTCACTTTATTATTGTGTGCTTCATAAATACTTTACACATTGCCTCTAAGTTAATTCTGACTGCTTTTGTGCCAAGGTACCATAGGGTTAAGCACAGGTTAATTTGGGGTTTGCTTGTGTTTCACCCTGCCAGATATTGTGGTTGCTGCTTTAGTAGGGTTTCCCCCTCAACCAGTAATCCAATTTCCTACGAGCAGCAACCATGTTCTTGTGTCTTAATTTGAATTTATATTCTAGGCTTTCAGTGTGCCACCTTTTGAAGTGAATATCTAGGTACTTAATTGATGTCAGGTTCCAACTAAGTGCAATATTGGACCTTTTCACCTTTTAGTATGCCCCTACTGATAAAAGGAGGACAGTTCCAATTTCGCCTCCCTGCAGATTTATTACGTTTTCATGCAACACAGTGCAGTAACCAAATTTGCTAACTGTGGGGAACAAGTGGGGAAATCACAGCTCAGAGCCATATCTATTAAGATTGACCTGCAGCTTCTGTCATCCCCCTGCGGTGATGCACAGGCTTGCAGAGGCCAGTGTGCCTGCCTCATTTAGGATTTGCACTGGAAACACACGTCTCTAATAAAAATTCCTATTTCTAGATGTACATAGAATAATCCCATGCACGGCACAAATAGAATGCCTTTTTTTTTAAAATGTTGCGTAACATAGTCTAGCTATCTTAGTAGACAGGGTTGTGCATCAAAACCTATGGATGTTTGTGCTAATCCATCCAAGGATCCCTCTCCCCCATCCCCAGGAATGCCCCCTTTGCGGAAAGGGTTGCAAAGCAGCACAAATTAGTATTTGCACTAAAAAGAGACATCTTTCCGGGACAAATACTTTTGCGCTGGAAAATAATTAACAATTACCAATTTGCCGCTTTGCCTGGCTTTCTATCTCTTTGCAAGGGTGCAAAGGTTCATTAAATCTTTGTTATCTTCCTACTTAAACACTTTGCGAAGTTATGCATGGAGCAAAAAAAAAAGTGAACATTTGCAAGTTGACCAGCAGGTGGCAATGTAACACTACAATTGACCATGTGCGCATGAAAGTCCAGTGGAAAAGCTTTGCTTAAAATTGTTACGCAAGGATATCATTACACCATAATATATCATCAAAAATTTTGTGTTCAGTCAATGTGAATATAATACAGGTAGTAAAAAGATGTGTCCATAGATACATTTGGTAAACTTAAGTGGAAAACTGTACACAATCTGGAGACGGGAATTAGATATTTTAGTTGTACTTCCGAGCAGAATATACGCACTCATGTTTGTAGAGCGTATTTTAGATTTTTTCAAAAGGCATCCGGCCGCGTTGCACGAGTTCTTTATTGAAAATGAACACTTTAGTTTTCTCTTTTCAATTATTTATTTAACAAAAATAATACCAGCTAGTATGTTGTTAGTAATACGCAAGTCTGTTTTTATGTTTTCACACGTCTATGTAGCCGCATAAACATTTAGGGGCAGATCTACAAGAAAGTGCCGCAGCGTGGCGCTGCAAGCCCTTTGGCTGCGCCACGCTGCGGCACTTTCAGAGCACAGGAATGCGACATATTTACAAGAATATGTCGCATTCCTGTGCTCTCCCCTGCGCTGGCGCACAAACAGTTGCCAAGAGCCGGCGCAGGCACCCTTGCACCATGGTGCAAGGATGCCTGCGCCATGGGGAGATTGTTTCCGTGCAAGAAGGGGCACCTTTCTGCACAAAAACAATCAGTACAGGCTTTTTCCTCTTTCAATGCGTGCTGCAGAATGCAGCACGCATTGAAAGAGGAAAACGAGGAGAAATGAAAACATTTCTCCTCGGTGCGCCTCGCTACGCCACCTCTAGGGTGGCGTAGCTTCAGACGCATCTCCAGAGTTACGATTTCTCGTAATTCTGGAGATGTGTCTTGTTCCATGGGTGCTGCGTGGGAACACCCACAGCAACACCCATGGAACGCCCCTTCACCGCAAAGTGCTGCGTGTGAAGGGACGGTATTTACAAGGAGAGGAAAAGTCACGCATGGTGGCTTTTCCTCTCCTTGTAAATATCGAGGAGCCTTGCGCCACCAGTACGTCACGAAAAGTGACGTACTGGTGGCGCAGGGGGCTTGTAAATCTGCCCCTTAGATGGCATCGCGTTTGTTGTAACTGCGTTGAACCTTCTATCGAGACAAATGTCCACAGGAGTGGTCACCGCCCAATGGGCAACCTACCGCCAACGTAGGCACCCAAGGGTGCCTGCATTGTAAATGGGGATTGTTTTTGTGGGGGAAGGGACACCTTCCTGCACAAAAACAATATTCAAAATGCAACACTCCTAGGGGGATATTCACAAGAACGTGCGCTAAACATCTCCAAAAAATGTTAACGCAACTTTACACATCGCAGTCTATCGCGGGAAAATAACCCCGTGTTCACGTGGAATTCACAACACGGCGGTACCATGCGATAGTCTCCCGAAAACGCGGACAATGTCCGCGATACAACAACCGCGACAGTGATAAAAACCCAAACCCCAACGCAAAAAAACATGCGATGGGCCAAACCGCAATGAGGAAATCAGCGATAAGCAGCGCCAGGCCTGCAATACACACACAGCAGGCGGGAAAAGCACTACAAAAGTAGAAAAATCACACAAACACAAAATAACCAATACCGAAGCACCATGGAGGCAGCCGGAGCAGGCGCAGAGGACGAGCGGAACCCCACAAGCACCCCGGACGACCAGCCTGGGACCTCGGGGACAGAGAAGGGCAAGGACAAGAAGAAGAGGAAGACGAAGTTCAGTCCGCAGGAGAATAGGATCCTGGTCACGGAGGTGATGGAACACCATCAAGAACTGTTCGTCACCTCCAACGTGTCATTGGGCACCAAAAATGGAATTTGGCGGTCCATCATGGACAAGGTGAATGCCGTCGGAGAGCACAAGAGGTCAATGGACGAGGTCAAGAGGTGATGGATTGACATCAAGCGCAAAACCAAGGAGAAACTCGCAGGCAACCAGAAGGCAGCAATGCAGACTGGAGGTGGGAGCCCAGCGCCACAGCTGGAACTGGGTGACATGGAGGAGCTGGTGTCGACAGTCATCAGTGTGGAGACTGTGGCAGGAGTTGGGGGAGCGGACACTGCTCGACACAACACAACACAACAGCAAGAGGGTGAGTAACCACCAGGTACTGGGGGGGCGGGGGGGGAGATGGCCACAATGGCACACATGCACAATCAAGCAGAGCACAGTGCACACCCACAATGACCCTGGATCATGGCCCTGATCCACAGACTGACACAATGTACATTGCCATGCTGTCTGAATGTGAACATGTACCATGCGGCTACATACATTGTAATACAGCATCTCCCCTTCACATTGCAGGGGCACTGTAGGAGTAGGATCTGCCTCTTATGGTTACCCCCACTTTTTGCTGATGCTTCACTGTTTTTAGACTTTAGTCTGGCTGGGGCCCTGCTATCCAGGACCCCAGCCTAGCTGCTTCCTCTCTAAATGGATTCCTAGTACCTTAGGTACACTTCAGATTGGATTCTGGGGTGCCCTTATAAGTCCCTAGTATATGGTATACTATGTACCCAGGGCATAGGTACCCAAGAGGCCTACCAGGGGCTGAAGCATGTATTATGCCACCCCTGGAAGGCCCTCCAAAATGACACCACAGGCCTGCTACAGCAGCCTGAGTAAGGTGGTGCATGCACCCCTTACAGAGATATAGGTTCACTATATCTCACCTATCACTGCACCCCTATGGCAGGCCTTATCAATCCTGAAGGCAGGGTGCTTGGTTTTATGTGAGAGGGTGCCCCTGCATGAGCAGAGCCCCTCTGCAGCCTTCGGAATCTCCTCTCCGGGGTGCAGCCTGACCATATACTCTTAAGTGCATTATACCTTAAACGGTAAATGCTAACTTTGGGATGGCTGCGCTGAAACATGTTGTGTTTGGTGTCAAATACCTTGGAATCATACCCCCACACCAGTAACTGGTGTGGGAGTATGATCCCACCCTTCTAGAGGGAGAGACATGACAGCACCGGTATACCCGGTAGAGACTTTACAGAGCCTGGCATCACAAAATGGATGCTGCAGCCACAGACAGGAGTCTGACCTCCCACTGCTGACCGAACCTCCGGCAGGGGAGGCCTAGACAATAGGTTTCCTGTCGTAGGGAGGTGTTACCACCTCCCAGACAGGCGTTAGTGTATTGGGGCTGGGTGGGTGCACTCTCTGAGTGCTTTGAAGTCCTGCACTGGGGGCACATTTGGTGTCCTCATGCATACCCCAGTTCAAACCGGTTGCAGGGGCTGCCAGCCCCTGCTCTGGCGCGAAACTGGACAAAGGAAATGGGTGTAGCATCCCTCTTTCCAAACCCTCCCATAGGTGGGTCCCCAGAGTTAGTCCAAACCCTTTCTTAGGTATAAGTAAGGAACCCATGGCAACAGGACTTTAGATACCCCTGGACGAAACTCTGCAACTGAATCCTGGAGCTTCGACGCTCTACTAAAGACTAGAGGACTGAAGAAATCTCCCTTGGGGTCAAGGAGTGACTCCCCTGCTTGGCAGGCACCAACAAAGCATTTGCCGGTCTGCATCTCCGAAGCTCCCGCCGGACTCCGAAGAACCTGCAGCCCAGGAAGAGGATTTCCAGACTTCTCAGAGGTCGACCCGAGTCCCCAGCAAAGCTGAGACCCGCAGCCTTCACGAGTGACGTGGAACCGGAACTCCTGGACACCGTACACATTTGCTAGTGCATTGACTTCTCGACGTCTCTTGAAGTCCTGCTTTGGGTTACTTATAGCTCAGGCCCCGAGCACCATTTGCACTGAAGAGTGTGAGCCTACACTCCACGAATGTTCAGTGGGCCCGCTTCTTGCATTTCCACTCGAGGCACCTTCGCGATCCCTGGTCCATCGACTGGTGGGTCCCTGTGAAGGCAACTCTGATTTTATTTGGGTTTTCCTGGTTGCTCCAGACGTGCCCTGACTCCCCACCAAGTGGTGAGTCCCTCAGACCTTGCTGGTCTGCCCCGAAGCATCTTTCTCCTTTCTGCATGGGTTGCTGTTGCCAAGGCTTGTTGTGTTCAATCCGGACACCAACGCTGCAGCACTCGACATCCTTTGTGGGACAGCTCGAATCCAGCTCCTGGTTGTCGTCGACGTCTCCAGGGCCTCGTGGCTGAAGAGTCAAGCTTCACCTCTTTTCACCTGAAACACCCGACATCGGTGGGCATCCGCCTATCATGCCCATGTCACTACCTTTGGTGGTTCCTTGGGGTCCCAGCGATTCTACAGGCTCCAGGCCTTGTGTCTTATTAAGTCGTGGTTCTTATACCACTTTCTTAATATATGGTTTGGTACGCCCCTAGGGCTAATCGTATATTGTGCTAATTTACTGTGCTATTTGACTTGTAACTTGTGTACTTTGACCTCTAGCCTCATAAAGAGACTAGTGGGTAGTGTTTAGTAATAAATACATATATTTTATATATATACCTGGTGTGGTTCTCCTTTCATTTGGTCATTCATGAGATTATAGACTGGTAAAACAATTAGCTTTACACTCCTTCAAGACTTAGCCTGAAGGCTGCTCTCCATAGCTACCACTAGGATAGCTTTCAATAAAGGTTGTCTTTAAACCTATCATCAATAAAGGTCGTTTGGACTGGTGCAAGGTGCCCACTAGAACTAGTGGACAGCATATGCCAGGCCAACTTCTCACATTGGTGTGCAGCAGTGGGATTCAAGCTTGCCTTTGTTTTACCAGATAATCTCAAGTGTATGACTAACTGAAAACCACTAAAGGTACCAGAGGTACATATAAATTCAAGCTTAGAAATACAGTAAGTTCTACTGAACCTAGAGTTGTGTGTCAAGGGCTTAGCACACCCTTTCCACAACTCAAGAGAGTTTAGTAGGCCACACTAGAGTAGGTAGTGCATGCACCACACCTCACTAGTGATGTCTTCAAAGCCAGGAACCACTGAGTCCCTGCCAGAAGCCACTGGGCTTCCCCATCCCAGTATGACAATCTCCAATTCTTGGAATTGAGAGCATTGTGCAATGCTAGGAAGATGAAGCCAGGAAAAACTGCAAACACCCAACGCCTCATAGAGATGCTAGTGTTAGATGATCTCAGGCAGGCCTCAGGGTCTGAAGAGGTAGGCAGAGGGGGTGGAACAGCACCAGAGGAAGGGCCCAGGGGTGAAGAAACCCAGGACCTGACCTCTGAAGCTGGCCAGGAAGATGACAATGATCTTTCCCTGGAAAAACCAGCTCCTCCTGCAGATGAGGAGGAGGATCAGAATGACCTGCCCTTTGTCCCCCCAGGAAGAGTTGTGAGGGTGCCTAGAAGGGCAAGATCTCCTTCAGAGGAGTCTAACCATTCTGACACCTCAATAGGGACCTCTGTTTCCTCTCATAGGAGGGAATCCTCTCATGAAAGGAAAGAGAGACTGCTCAAGTATGAGGAAGCTCAGCTGAGGATCAGAAAAGAGCAGTTGGCTATAGACAGGGAGTCCCTAGAGCTTCATAGACAAAGAAAAAAGTTGGGAGTAGAGTCCCATGGTGGCAGCAACTTCCCTAGGGATAGGGAAAGGTCTTATGACCATAGAAACCTGAGCAAGATTGTCCCTCCCTACCAGAGTGGGGATGACATTCACAAATGGATAACTGCACTGGAAAGGGCCTGTAAAGTTCAGAGGGTCCCCAGGAGCAGTGGGCAGCAATCTTGTGGCTCTCCTTTGCAGACAAAGGTAGAGACAAGCTCCTCACTGTAAGAGAAGAGGATGCTGATGATTACCATGTCCTGAAGAGTGCACTGATAGATGGGTTTGGCCTAACCACTGAGCAATACAGGTTAAAGTTCAGAGATACCCAAAAGGCACAGACACAGGACTGGGTGGACTTTGTAGATTGTGCTACCAAGGCTCTGGAAGGTTGGTTACTGGGCAGTAAGGTGTGTGACTTCAAAGGATTGTATAATTTAATCATGAGGGAGCAGATTCTTAATAACTGTCAAAATCAGCTGTTGCATCAGCACCTGGTAGACTCTGATCTGACCTCTCCCCAAGAATTGGGAAAGAAGGCAGACAAATGGGTCAGAACCAGGGTGAAGCAGAAGGTACAGAACCAAGGTGGTGACCAGAAGAAGCAGGATACCAAAAACTCTGACAAGGGTGGGGAGAAGGGTAAAGACCAGAAGTCTTCTCAAGGTCCCCAAAATCTGCATCTGGTGGGGAATCCCAATCTACTAAAGGAAAAGGCCAAAGGAAACCTTGGTGCAAAATCTGTAAGCAGAAAACTCACTGGACCAGTGACTGCACCAAGGCCAAAGACTCTAATCCAGCCACCATTGCCCCTAAGGCAACTGTTCCCCCTAGTCCAGCTACAAATGGTGGTGGAAGTACTCAGAATAAGGGTGTAGTAGGGTTGACCCTGGGTACTGAGATGGACTCTGGCCTAGTCAGAGTGCCAACTCAGGCTGTCCTAGTCTGTGATGGGGGCATGGATATGTCCCCCTTTGTGAGTCCCAATAACTTGGGCAAATACAGACAACAGCCTTTAATTAATGGAAGAGAGGCTTTGGCATTCAGGGACACAGGAGCAAGTGTCACAATGGTGACAAAAGATCTTGGGGATCCTTAGCAGATTATACTTGGTGAAATGTACCAAGTGACCAATGCTAGCAATGTCAGAACAGACCATTCTCTGGCAGTTGTTAACTTCTCCTGGGGAGGGGTAACTGGCCTTAAGAAGGTTGTGGTGAGTGTAGATCTACCAGTCGAATGCTTGCTTGGAAATGATCTTGAAACCTCAGCTTGGGCAGAGGTGGAGCTCAGGACACATGCAGAAATGCTAGGGATCCCTGCACATGTCTTTGCTGTGACTAGGTCACAGGCAAAAATGTCAAAAGCTGAACAGGCCCTGGATTCTGGAATAATGGACCAGGTGCCTTCCAAGAGGAGGAGCAGTAGGGTTAAGGCAGTGCCTTCCCCCTTGGCTCAGGAGGAAGATCAGTCTTTTGAGGAAGATGATCTCAGGCCTGAAGAAGGAACTGTCCCAGAGGAGCTTGAACCTGATCAGGTTGCTTTTTTGGGGACAGGGGGCCCTTCCAGGGCAGATCTGAGCCAGGAGCACCTGAACTGCCCCTCTCTTGACCCCCTTAGACAGCAAGCTGCTGCTGAGGCTGCTGGGAATGCTAGTGGCACCCATAAGATATATTGGGATGATGGACTCCTGTACTCAGAGAGTAGAGACCCCAAGCCTGGAACAGCCAGGAGGTTGGTTATACCTCTGAGGTTCAGGGGCTTCCTATTGACACTAGCCCATGATATTCCTTTAGCAGGTCACCTAAGCCTGAACAAGACTTGGGACAGAATTGTCCCTCACTTTCACTGGCCCCACATGTCTGAAGACACCAAGGAGTTTTGTCGCTCCTGTGTAACCTGTCAAGCCAGTGGGAAGGCAGGTGGCACTCACAAAGGCCCCCTGATACCACTACCTGTGGTGGGGGTTCCCTTGAGAGGGTGGGTATTGACATAGTTGGTCCCATGGATCCCCAAACAGCATCTGGGCACAGATTTATCCTGGTGGTGGTGGACCATGCCACCAGGTACCCAGAAGCCATTCCCCTTAGGACCACTACAGCTCCTGTGGTGGCCAGGGCCCTCCTGGGAATTTTCTCAAGAGTGGGCTTTCCTAAGGAAGTAGTATCTGACAGAGATGCAAACTTTATGTCCAGCTACTTGACTGCACTGTGGAAGGAGTGTGGAGTGAATTATAAATTCACCACACCCTATCACCCACAATGCAATGGTTTAGTTGAGAGATTCAACAAAACCTTAAAGGGCATGATTAAAGGGCTCCCAGAAAAGCTTAGGCGAAGATGGGACATACTCTTGCCCTGCCTTTTATTTGCATACAGGGAGGTGCCACAGAAGGGGTTGGCTACAGCCCTTTTGAACTTTTGTTTGGCCATCCTGTTAGGGGTCCATTGTGTCTGGTGAAGGAAGGTTGGGAGTTACCTCTCAAACCCCCTAAACAGGACATAGTGGACTATGTACTTGGTCTCCGCTCCCGGATGGCTGAGTATATGAAAAAGGCAACCAAAAACCTTGAGGCTAGCCAGGAATTACAGAAAGCCTGGCATGCCAAAAGGCTGTGCTGACTGTTTACCAGCCAGGGCAGAAGGTATGGGTGCTGGAGCCAGTGGCCCCAGCAGCCCTCCAAGACAAGTGGAGTGGCCCCCATACCATTGTTGGACAGAAGGGAGAGGTTACCTATTTGGTAGACCTGGGAACTCCCAGGAGCCCCCATAGGGTGCTCCATGTCAACAGGATGAAGCCATATGTGGACAGGGCTGACATGGGCTTGCTCATGGCAACTGATGAGGGACAGGAGGAAGAGAGTGATCCACTCCCTGACCTGCTCTCACAGAACCCTGATGATGGGTCAGTAGATGGTGTAGCCTTGGCAGGCAGCCTCACTGCCCAGCAGCAAACTGATTGTAGACAGGTGCTCAATCAGTTCAGACACATGTTCTCTCTGACTCCAAGTCAGACCACCTGGTGCACTCATGAAGTGGACACTGGGGACAGTCTGCCTGTTAAAAGTAAGATTTACAGGCAACCTGACCAAGTCAGGGACTGCGTCAGGACAGAAGTCCAGAAAATGTTGGAACTGGGAGTCATTGAGCCCTCAGATAGCCCTTGGGCTAGCCCAGTAGTCCTGGTGCCTAAACCTCACACCAAAGATGGTAAGAGAGAGATGAGGTTTTGTGTGGACTACAGAGGCCTCAATGCAGTCACTAGGACTGATGCCCATCCAATCCCCAGGGCAGATGAGCTAATAGACACTTTGGCCTCAGCCAAGTATCTAAGCACATTTGACCTGACAGCTGGCTACTGGCAGATCTGACTAGCTGATGATGCAAAGCCAAAAACTGCATTTTCTACCCCTGGTGGGCTTTTACCAATTTGTGGTGATGCCCTTTGGTTTGAAGAATGCACCTGCCACTTTTCAGAGGTTGGTGAATACAGTCCTTACAGGTCTGGAAGCCTATAGTGCAGCATATCTAGATGATATTGCTGTCTTTAGCTCCACCTGGGAGGATCACCTGGTCCACCTCAGAAATGTTTTGGAGGCCCTGCAAAGGCAGGCCTAACTATCAAGGCCACTAAGTGCCAGATAGGGCAGAGTCAGGCTGTGTACCTGGGCCACCTTGTGGGTGGAGGCCAGGTTCAACCATTGCAGAGCAAAATCCAGACCATCATGGACTGGGTTGCTCCAACTACCCAGACTCAGGTGAGAGCCTTCTTAGGCCTGACTGGGTATTACAGAAGATTTGTCAAGGGGTATGGATCAATAGTGACACCCCTGAATGACTTAACCTCTAAGAAATTGCCAAAAAAGGTTCAGTGGACAGTTAGATGTCAAAAGGCATTTGATGACCTGAAGCAGGCCATGTGCACTGCTCCCATTCTGCAAAGTCCTGATTACTCCAAAAAGTTCATTGTGCAGACAGATGCATCTGAGTTGGGGGTAGGGGCTGTACTATCACAGTTGAATGATGAAGGTCAGGATCAGCCAGTAGCTTTTATTAGCAGAAGGCTGACCCCCAGAGAGAAACGTTGGTCAGCCATTGAGAGGGAGGCCTTTGCTGTGGTTTGGGCTCTGAAGAAGTTGAGGCCATACTTGTTTGGCACTCACTTCCTTGTTCAGACAGACCATAAGCCCCTCTTATGCCTAAAACAGATGAAGGGTGAAAACCCCAAACTTTTGAGGTGGTCCATTTCCTACAGGGGATGGACTATACAGTGGAACATAGACCTGGGAGTAGCCATGCCAATGCAGATGGACTCTCCAGATATTTCCACTTAGAACATGAAGACTCAACTGGTCAAGGTTAGTTTAATGTCCCTGCGTTTGGGGGCGGGGGGGTTGTGTAGGAGAGTAGGATCTGCCTCTTATGGTTACCCCCACTTTTTGCTGATTCGTCACTGTTTTTAGACTTTAGTCTGGCTGGGGCCCTGCTATCCAGGACCCCAGCCTAGCTGCTTCCTCTCTAAATGGATTCCTTAGATTAGGTACACTTCAGATTGGATTCTGGGGTGCCCTTATAAGTCCCTAGTACAGGGTATACTATGTACCCAGGGCATAGGTACCCCAGAGGCCTACCAGGGGCTGAAGCATGTATTATGCCACCCCTGGAAGGCCCTCCAAAATGACACCACAGGCCTGCTACAGCAGCCTGAGTAAGGTGGTGCATGCACCCCTTACAGAGATATAGGTTCACTATATCTCACCTATCACTGCACATAGAAACCTATCAGTCACCCCTATGCCCCTTATCAATCCTGAAGGCAGGGTGCTTGGTTTTATGTGAGAGGGTACCCCTGCATGAGCAGAGCCCCTCTGCAGCCTTCGGAATCTCCTCTCCGGGGTTGTCTGTGGTGCAGCCTGACCATATACTCTTAAGTGCATTAAACCTTAAACGGTAAATGCTAACTTTGGGATGGCTGCACGGAAACATGTCGTGTTTGGTGTCAAACACCTTGGAATCATACCCCCACACCAGTAACTGGTGTGGGAGTATGATCCCACCCTTCTAGAGGGAGAGACATGACAGCACTGGTATACCCGGTAGAGACTTTACAGAGCCTGGCATCACAAAATGGATGCTGCAGCCACAGACACGAGTCTGACCTCCCACTGCTGACCGAAACTCCGGCAGGGGAGGCCTGGACAATAGGTTTCCTGTCGTAGGGAGGTGTTACCACCTCCCAGACAGGCTTTAGTGTATTGGGGCTGGGTGGGTGCACTCTCTGAGTGCTTTGAAGTCCTGCACTGGGGTACATTTGGTGTCCTCATGCATACCCCAGTTCAAATCGGTTGCCGGGGCTGCCAGCCCCTGCTCTGGCGCGAAACTGGACAAAGGAAATGGGTGTAGCCACCCCTCTTTCCAAACCCTCCCATAGGTGGGTCCCAGAGTTAGTCCAAACCCTTTCTTAGGTATAAGTAAGGAACCCCTGGCAACAAGACTTTAGATATCCCTGGACTGAAACTCTGCAACTGAATCCTGGAACTTCGACGCTCTACTAAAGACTAGAGGACTGAAGAAATCTCCCTTGGGGTCAAGGAGTGACTCCCTGCTTGGCAGGCACCAATGAAGCATTTGCCGGTCTGCATCTCCGAAGCTCCCGCGGGACTCCAAAGTACCTGCAGCCCAGGAAGAGGATTTCCAGACTTCTCAAAGGCCAACCCGAGTCCCCAGCAAAGCTGAGACATGCAGCCCTCACGAGTGACATGGAACCGGAACTCCTGGACACCGTGCACATTTGCTAGTGCATTAACTTCTCAACATCTCTTGAAGTCCTGCTTTAGGTTACTTGTAGCCCAAGCCCTGAGCACCATTTTCACCAAAGATTATGAGCCTACACTCCACGAGTGTTTAGTGGGCCTGCTTCTTGCATTTCCGCTCGAGGCACCTTTGCGATTCCTGGTCCGTTGACTGGTGGGTCCCTGTGAAAGCAACTCTGATTTTATTTGGGTTTTCCTGGTTGCTCCAGACGTGCCCTGACTCTCCACCAAGTGGTGAGTCCCTCAGACCTTGCCGGTCTGCCCCGAAGCATCTTTCTCCTTTCTGCGTGGGTTGGTGTTGCCAAGGCTTGTTGTGTTCAATCCAGACACCAACGCTGCAGCACTCGACATCCTTTGTGGGACAGCTCGAATCCAGCTCCTGGTTGTCGTCGACATCTCCAGGGCCTCGTGGCTGAAGACTCAAGCTTCACCTCTTTTCACCTGAAACACCCGACATTGGTGGGCATCCGCCTATCGTGCCCGTGGTCACTGGCAAGTGACCCAGACTCTGTCCCCTCTGCTTTCAGGTTCTTCTCATCTCCGATCCAGGCTTGGATCTCTTCGGACACTTCGCATCTTCCCGGCAGCAGCACTTCTTCGCAGGGTGCCATTGAAATCGACAACGCGACCCGACACCATTCGACACCTATGCACCCGGCTTCCCTGGGTGAGGTAACTCGAGTACTCCGGTGCTCCCGAGGGTGGTAACCCTAGAACTGTCTAAGTCCAAGAGGGTTTTGTCCTAGTCCATTTCTAAGTGTCCTTAAACTCTAAAACTCTGACCGCGACTTTCCCATAGACTTTAACGGAGCTCGCGGCTGTGTTCACACACTGCACACAGCCCCCGTGGGTCCCCTGTGTCACTACCTTGGGTGGTTCCTTGGGATCCCAGCGATTCTACAGGCTCTAGGCCTTGTGTCTTCTTAAGTCGTAGTTCTTATACCACTTTCTTAATATATGGTTTGGTACGCCCCTAGGGCTAATCGTATATTGTGCTAATTTACTGTGCTATTTGACTTGTAACTTGTGTACTTTGACCTCTAGCCTCATAAAGAGACTAGTGGGTAGTGTTTAGTAATAAATACATATATTTTATATATATACCTGGTGTGGTTCTCCTTTCATTTGGTCATTCATGAGATTATTGACTGGTAAAACAATTAGCTTTACACTCCTTCAAGACTTAGCCTGAAGGCTGCTCTCCATAGCTACCACTGGGATAGCTTTCAATAAAGGTTGTCTTTAAACCTATCATCAATAAAGGTCATTTGGACTGGTGCAAGGTGCCCACTAGAACTAGTGGACAGCATATGCCAGGCCAACTTCTCACAGGCACCGTCAACACCTCCTGCAGAGCAGTCCCAGCCACTCTTCACTGATGACGAGGAGGACACCACCAGCATCGACACCCAAGCCCTCCAAGACATCATTGAACTCATCCGCCAATCACCTCCAGGACCAGGGCAGCCCAGCTGCATCGAGGAGACCCCACCCACTCCACAAACCACCCAGCAGGAGGCAGCCACAACCCCGGCTGTCTCCCAAGACCCCCCCGAACAACACATGGCCTTCCAACGCCGTGTGTTGGAGGGCCAGAGGGAGATGGCTGAGCAGGTGCGGGTGGGGTTCGACCTCATGGCTACCAAACTTGATGCCATCCATGGGTGTCTAAGTCCCATCAGGGACCACCTCCAGTCCCTAACGGACACCCCCCGGCCGCTCCATGGTCTCCAAATAGCCCTGGCTGACATCGCTGGTGTCATGACTCGGAGACAAGAACACCTGTCCGCTCAGAGTGGCTCCAGCGATCTCAGCCGTGAGCTGGCCCACATGCGGAGGCTCATGGAGGACATGGTGCGGATGGAGGCGGAAAGGATGGCAGCCACCGCTGCATATCAGCAAAATGTAGCTGGGATCTACCATGCCCTGCATATCCTCATCATGGCATTGCTGCCACAAGGCGTGGCGCAGATGAATGCTGCTGCTCCTACACCATCCACATCTCTGCCCCCTGGTGTGTCAGTGCCTCACAGTGCGGCAGGCATTTCCACTCCGGCACCTGATGTGTCACTGCCACACAGTGCGGCCGACAATCCACCTCCGGCCCCTGATGTGTCAGTGCCACACAGTGCCGCAGCCGGAACTGCACCACCCACAGGTGGGGCAGAGCACACATCCGAGGACGAGGACGTGGACGGGAGTGAGATCAGAAGGAGGCACTAGCATTCATGTCCGCCACCTGGCCTGTTGCTGCCTGGTGCCGCACATGGCCCCATGACCTTCCACTGACCCCCGATACACTCTGCTGCACTCACCTTGGACCGCGACATGGACTGCCATATCCTGTTTGGTGACCAATGACACAGCGACCAGACTGCGGACTGTACCCTTCCTCTTCCGCTGTTCTTGTCATTCCCGATGGACTCTGGCTGGCCCCCCACGGGCCCATATTGTGAAGTGGGGTTGGCATGGCCCTGTACTGCTCCAGCTGCAAAACTCCACTGGATGTGCATTAAACATTCAGAAACGCACTGCTGTGTCATGTCTTTCATCATTCGTGTATGAATGTGTGGATGAATGTAGGGTCAGTGATTCCCCCTAACGTCAATGATGCTCATCTAGTGGTATTCCAGTCACAGTGTGCTACGTTGCCGATTGCGTTCCGGGTGCCGTAGACACTACAACAGGGACACACGCATTAGTCACTTCCTTGTCCGGACATGGACTGAACCACGCCCAGAGCCCCCGAGTCATTGTTGCAAGCCCTGCGCTGGTCCGGCGTACGCCAGGCCCGACCACTCCGCTTACGCTCCGAGGGGGGGGCCACATAGCTACATGTCGCAGGTTTACACGCTAGTGGTCTGCAGGTCACTGGTCTAGTTGTCAGCATGTCACGGCCACTCCTTGAGGGCAGGTTTGCACACACACCACACCCATCCGGCACAGGCGTCACAGGCCATGTGACCCCGCCAATATAAGGGGCCGACAACATCACATTCCCCACTGCTGGTGGTGACTGGATGACGGACGTTCCACGATTCTCAATCATAAAGGGCCCATGAGTTGTTGCGCACAGGGTTAGTGGCACTGAAGTAAATCTAATCTTCAACTCAGGGATCTTATTAATATAAAGAACTTTACAGAAGCTGAAATATGAAAAGACATCTTTATTAAACTTACATAAGTGAGGCCACGTCACACAGAAGCCGTAGCAACTGTATGAGGCAGTCTGAGGAATACAAAGAACAGAGGCCTTTTATATGCTCTCAGGGTTACAAACTTCAGCATACAAGTAAGGGCAGTCCTAGCTTGTGCAAGCATGCAAAATACCTAACATTCCTTCTTTACAGTTTACCATTCAGATATTTACAACATTGAAAAAGCAGAGTCATGATGACAAGCCCATTTTCAGTTTGTCCATCCCAAGACCAATTTCCCGGCAAGGCCCGACATTCTCATCAGATATCAGATGGACCCCTAATAAAATCGGGCACCTCCTCCTCGTAAAGCAAGTCATAAAGAAAGAAACATAGACAGGTGTGTGAGAGATTAGGAGTGGTTTGAATGTGATGAAAGGTTTATGGTTTGCTGTGCCTTGATACTAATCTTGATCGGTCACTGGGAAAGGAACTGGTCGAACAGGTTTGGCTTCAGGCAGTGGAGTCAGCTTGCCCAGGTCACACAAAAGTCAACAAAGGTGTACGTGTCCTTCAGACTCGTTTTGGCCTTAGTTATCAGCCTATGTGAGGGCAACCACTTAAAATGGCTGCCATGCACAAAATGGAACCCGAGGGTTCAGGACGAAATCCCTGATTTGAAGGTGATCCAGCCATTCGAACACGCCGAAATTGCCTGGATATAGTATGTTCGTCATTGTCGTTCTGTTGATACCAAAATCGTCATGATTCGACGATGCTTATGACACGAAGCCAAAATTTCAAGTACTACAGACCCTCCTTTTGCCCTTACATAGGCAATTAATATATATACTCACGCTAATCTGAGTCCAGGTCTATATTCACAAATTCATTGAGATGTTGCTGTAGCATCATCCTATTGCTTAGCTCGTACCTTGATACAGGCTTCCTTACACACGATGTAGCACAGAGGCCACACATAGCAGGATCAAATAGGGAATACCTCTATCTGTAGTATGTGGCATAAGACCACACACCCAACAATTAGTGATGTTCACTACTAACTGGTGTTGATGCAGAAGCGGTACAAAGGAATTATTAATAAACTCTGACCTCCTAACCAGTTCGTGTTCAGGTAAAGTATTGAAAGAATGCAAAGAAGTAGTAGTAGGAAGAGACATAGGTTGGGAGGTGGGTACAGATGTCAATTGGGTAGAAAAACAATCCCACCCATAAAAGACAATGTCATGTTTAAAAACACTAGAAAACACATTGTTAAGAACATATAGACAACAGGAGAAAGTAGTGACCACTATTACAAACGAATTCATAATTTTTCACCACCCTAAGCAAAAAGTAAATCCTAAAATTATCTAGTAACATTTTTAGGGCTCCTAAGTATTTCAGTAATTTATTACATGTTCAGGTGAAACAGTGGTGATCCTCATCAATGCTCTGAGGTGAAAAGGGAATACTCTTCCACAGAGAATGGACTTTATTCTGCTTTTACTAAACAGAATACTACTTTAAGACAATGCCAGCAAAACAATAAGAAACAGTCTCATAACACCTATTTTATGCAATCACACGGAAACCACTTTATGCATCAATTATGTCCAAAGTCCGTTCAAGCCTCTCTGGCGAGCTTCCATCGTCCATCAAATCTTCTCCCATTGTTGCATGGGCCTTTTGATTCAGGCCTTATATGAAAAATAGTGTTTTTCAGTATCCGTTGGAGTGCCCTCCTGGCAAACACTCACAGCTCATTTGAAAGTCTCAATGTCTCAAGGCAGTGCACCGATATCTCTCCTCTGCGGCAGGCACTACAGATAGTGTGCTCCTCATTGATCAAGGGCACAGATCATCTTATGCAGATCCGGGTCTACATTCTCAGGCTCCGACACTCATTACTCAGTGTCAGAGGACGCTCAGGCTGCTCTTTGATGGGCACCATAATGTAGTGCCTTTTCCCACACTTGCATCTTCCGGTGCACTGCACTTTCGTTGGAGCAAAGGAAAAGGGTTGTGTGGCCAAAACTCAGGCCGAGGGGCTCAAGGGACTGCACACTGTCAGAGGTTACCAGCACATGACAGGTGAAAAACTCAGGCCTCAATCCTTTCGCTCTTTTGCACTGAAACTCGCCTGCTTCTTTTTGATGTTCAACGCCTTCTGATGAAGCAAGCATAATACTTCGGAGATACCAGACGTCCGCCTCTCATTTGTGAAGTAGGAAATGTGACGCAGTTGTTTTCTTAAAATTAATGCGAATACAATTTATTTGTGTTTTAACAAGGGGACTGCAAGCAGGTGGCCTGCAATCTGCGAGGGAATGGCCATATGCCATGAGACAGTTCTGGTCTAGAACACACTGTCATTTCTCAAAGGCAATACAAAGACAAAGGCAGTAGGCACAACAGTGCCTCTAGGCTCTTCAATTGGGTTTCCGTGTGAGAGCATATTCTCCATCATCTAATGGTAGATAGCGACATGATTAAGTCTAGGTGTTCCTAAATTCCTTGTCTTAAAAACATCTCAAAAGAAAAATCGCATAATACAGATTATCAGGGGCATGTAGATACCTCCCTTTAAAAGTTGTGCATCAGGTGCACTATGCAATACACAGGCTAATGATCAAAATGTGGAAACAAAAGACAAGAACTAGAGAGTCCTGGTCTTTCCATAATTTAGAACACATCTGATCCCACCAAAAATTAAAGCAGTATGAACAAAAGGGTAAAAATAACCACATTAAAAAGAGTCATTGAAAATTTGTCATGTTCAAAAAAAAAAAAATGTAAGGTATCTCCTATTGAGATGGAAAACTTGTTTTGTTATAGTATTGAGTCAGTTAACCAGTCCATCACTATCCTAACAATCAGACTGGAAAACATTGCAGTGGGCCTAAAGAGAATTCTTGAAAACCAGTCTGGTGATACAAAAGGAATTATACATAATATGGGGGTTTCTGATATATTACTGCGGTCTGGAAGTGTGAACTTGAACAATACATCAATAAAAAGGCAAACTGGTGAAAAGAATATGGAAAAAGGGAAATGGAACTAGGACACAGCTAAAATCCCCAATAACTAGGCATGATGTGACATCGGGGGGGGTGACAAAAAGGTTGGCTCTACCGCTGGCCGCTAAACCATATACGGTAACCTCCGCTAATGTTCCAGTTCCTTCTTCAGGGAAAAAAAAATATGAAACCTTGTTTCCTTGATATCTTTTTTATTTTTCCTTCAAATACCATTAAAGCCAAATTTGACATACACTGGTGAAGTGTTGTCTGTCTTTCTGTGAATTTTAGTGTCAAAGCAAATCTACCCAACTGTTTGCAGGATACACATCGTCATGTATATCCCTTCACAACACAGGTAAACTTGTAATAGTATCATAAGCAGCAACAAGTGAACCCAAAATGGGAATAACCTGCAAATTTGTGTTTTATACCTAAATGTATTCATTTACTGAAGCCTAAAGCACTTTAAAGCTATTTTAAATGGCAAAAATACCCAAATTCGACTTTGATGTTTGGGGCACTTAAAAATAAATATCCCATAAGTATGTTACATATTAATCATCCACAGGATGTTCTTTACACATTACAGATATTAGATATTAGACATATCTCATGTAAATCTTTAGAAAAATGAGTTTTTCACACCTGCGCCAAGTGAAAATCCATATGCTAATGTCGTCATTATTCGGTATAGCACAACTTAAATTACATTTTAATGCTAGGATGTCATAGTATGAGCTTTAAGCTTCATGAATAGTAAAAACGAATTTTGTAGCACTTATTTTTAATAATTATTTTTCATAATTAATAATAAAATAAATAAATAAATAAATAAATAAACCCTTTTATTTTTGATAATTCCACATATAAGAGCAAGCTGCATCCCTTGCCTATCATTTTAGACGCATTTATTTATAAGCCTAAACACAGAAGCCTAACTTAAAACATGACAAAATTTGGCGCCACATTTTTCTTTCTAAAAAGGACAATTTTATTTAGCAACAGACCCAATAATATACTTACAAAATGTTGCTTAATAGACTGAAAACATCAAGAAAAACCACGAACAGACATTGAGCTCATTTGAGACATAAACAGAAAGGGTGAAACACTCAGGACACACAATACGGCGCGCTTTTAGCCATGCATTTCATGAATAGCGCCAACGCTATTCTCTTACAGAAGTTGCACTAATAGGAAAACCACAGACATTTAAACACACACATTTTAACCCACCTATCAATACTCAGGACAGCCCACAGACTGTACTAGAACCAAACCATTTGTAAATACTAGTCGTAAGTTATATTTACAAGAAACGCTTCTCAATTGTGTTTTTTTTTTTTTTTTTAAAAGACTACGAAAATACACTCAATTCACTAGCTTTGGTTAGCAGAACACCAAACAAAATCGTTCTGCATATCTTCATTCATAAAAACTGCGCAGAACAAAGGATCCTTGTTTTGTATTATGTCATATTTTAATTCCCTGGGGATACAAAATCACCAAGGAAGAAATATGTTTGTAAATCTAAACCTATTTAGATTTTCCCTTTAGGGGAAGCCGGCTAATCCAAACGTATACAAAGTTGGCCAACATAAAGCTCCAAATTTGCTAAGATCAGGCATCTTATAGCTCACTAATCTAGCTTCAAACTTCAAGGGGCTATCTCTATCGATACACTCGTAAATATACAAGACCCTCGGTTTTTGAAAATTGCAATCTTCAAATAAAACTAAGGACCAAACAAACTAAGAACCAATCAAACTAAGACTCAAAGGAACCAAGGAACCAAAGAACAAACGACTGGGAGCGACCCACTTATACTTAACTCTTACTTTTACTAATCAAAAGGTTATCCAAATTCTATCTGTCAAGTTCTACATGACCTAACGGTCTTTAGAATACTCACGCCAAAAAGGTTCTCAGTCAGGAGTGACGTCATGTGGAGGATCAAAAATCAGGAAGATCAGAAATGTACTGGGCTGCAGAAACAAAGAATCTCCAGAATCCTTGTGCACAGAGTACCTCCTTAGTAGAATCTTGTTCTGTCCTCCTCAGTAGATTTCAGTCTCCTGACAAGATCTCCCACAGAAAGCCACTTCTCTGATGAGGCCCCACGTTGGGTGCCATTTGAAGTAAATCTAATCTTCAACTCAGGGATCTTATTAATATAAAGAACTTTACAGAAGCTGAAATATGAAAAGACATCTTTATTAAACTTACATAAGTGAGGCCACGTCACACAGAAGCCGTAGCAACTGTATGAGGCAGTCTGAGGAATACAAAGAACAGAGGCCTTTTATATGCTCTCAGGGTTACAAACTTCAGCATACAAGTAAGGGGCAGTCCTAGCTTGTGCAAGCATGCAAAATACCTAACATTCCTTCTTTACAGTTTACCATTCAGATATTTACAACATTGAAAAAGCAGAGTCATGATGACAAGCCCATTTTCAGTTTGTCCATCCCAAGACCAATTTCTCGGCAAGGCCCGACATTCTCATCAGATATCAGATGGACCCCTAATAAAATCGGGCACCTCCTCCTCGTAAAGCAAGTCATAAAGAAAGAAACATAGACAGGTGTGTGAGAGATTAGGAGTGGTTTGAATGTGATGAAAGGTTTATGGTTTGCTGTGCCTTGATACTAATCTTGATCGGTCACTGGGAAAGGAACTGGTCGAACAGGTTTGGCTTCAGGCAGTGGAGTCAGCTTGCCCAGGTCACACAAAAGTCAACAAAGGTGTACGTGTCCTTCAGACTCGTTTTGGCCTTAGTTATCAGCCTATGTGAGGGCAACCACTTAAAATGGCTGCCATGCACAAAATGGAACCCGAGGGTTCAGGACGAAATCCCTGATTTGAAGGTGATCCAGCCATTCGAACACGCCGAAATTGCCTGGATATAGTATGTTCGTCATTGTCGTTCTGCTGATACCAAAATCGTCATGATTCGACGATGCTTATGACACGAAGCCAAAATTTCAAGTACTACAGCACCCGAAGCCTTGCAGCCGTCACGGGCCTACCACCATGTGGCGCTGACTGGGGTTGCACAGGGTTAGTGGCACCCGAAGCCTTTCGGCCGTCACGGGCCTACCACCACGTGGCGCTAACTGGGGTTGCACAGGGTTAGTGGCACCGAAATTGCTGAGCGGGTGTGCAGCCTGCGATGATGACGTGTGCACTGATGTGGTCTCTGCCATTGAGGCCTCAGAACTCAGCGTCATGTGTGGGACCTGCTGGGCCACGGTGCAGGTCCGCATGATGTGGAGCATGCCATGGTGGCGGGACCGGGGCCTGGAGCTTGCACGGGCACGTGGTGTGCCCACTGGTGGACACACCGTTGGTGGCAGGTGAGCAGTGGGGCCTGGGTGCGCAAGTGCGGACAGCCAGCGCTGGCCGGTGGGAGGGGGTAGGGTGCGGCTGCATGTGTGCGCAGGATGGACAGGCGTTGTTGCCGTGTGCAGTGAGATGGACTCTGCCATGATTGACTCTGGCCTCGATTACAGATTGCAGACCTGGTGGCTTGCAGTGTATTCCGGCCTGTGTTTGGAGACACACCGGTGGCAGCAGCTGAGCAGTGGTGCCTGGGTGTGCGGGGCAGCAGTGTCCCTCCCTCTCTCTCTCTCTCTCTCTCTCTCTCCCTTCCTTTCCTTCTCTCTCTCTCTCCCTTCCTTTCCTTCTCTCTCTTTCTCTCTCTGCCTTTCTTTCCTTCTCTGTGTCTCGCTCCTTTGATGTGCGCATGACACACGTTCTGATTTGGTGCTTTTTTTTCCAGGCTGTGACATCAAGGTTGTCCCGGACGGACCCGACAGGAGTCTTCCGCATTGGTGTTTTGTGTTGTATTTCAATAAAGTTTTTGGTTGTTACTTCAATGATGAGTGACTGTTTCTCGTTCTTCTGACCACACATGTGTGTTTCTTTTTGTCATTGTGCGACATCATGTGCTTTTTGTGGCTCTTGTGTCGTCCTGGGAGTGGTGGCGGTGGGTGTTGTGGCCCTCATGGGTCTCCGAGCTGCATGATCATTGTCTCCATGGCATCTGTGGATCTTCAGATGTAGCTCTTGGCTGGGCTCCCTTTCATGCTGCAGGTAGTCGTCCTGCTTAACACCAGCAAAAGGCAGGTGTTAATTCCCTGCTGCTACCGTGGCTTATCGCCTGTTTTTGGTTCGCATCGCAGATCTGGCAGTTTGTTGTGAAAGTGGTGTAGTGGTGTTTTCGTGTGTTTTTGCACGGGAACGCCTACTCTGCATCTCATTAGGGTTAGTTGGTGGTGTCACCCATTGGGGTAAAATTTGCGGCAGTTATCGTGGGAATACTGGCGATGTCTGCAGTTTGCACCCGCTTGTGAATGGGGCATTAAATCTATCTCCACTTTTGATGCGTTAAGGTGGCGATAACTCGGCGATAAGTCCTTGTGAATATCCCCCCTAGAAAGATGAATAAATGGGGAGAAATAAAGATATTGCTCCACATTACACCTCACCAGGGGAGGCGTAGCATTTTGACGCATTCCCAGGTCTACCAGAAATAGAGAATCTGGGAATGCGGCCAAATCCATGGGTGGATGCTTGCGAACACCCACGCTCCACCCATGGAACGCCTTTCTGGGGCAGAGTAACGCAACTCAGCAATTTGCACTGTGTCGCATTACTTTAGATTTATCAAGCCGCACAGGGCCACACAAGGTGGCCTTGCGTGGCTTGATAAATCTTACTTAGTAGTTGCATCACCCTTGCGCCCCCTTGCCTGGTGCCTAGGTAACGCAACTGCATGATAAATATGCCCCATATATTTTTAGCTGCACTTAGAAACAGTAGACGTGAAATATAAAGATCTATAGAAACTAATAACAACAATAATCAAAGAAATAATAATTATTATTGCTACTACATTATTACTGTTGTTGTTGCTTCCCGGACCGTCTGAGTCTTTTATTAGCCTTTAGTGTAATGACGATCAGTGCGCAGGGTGCGCTGATGTCAATACCACTTAAGTGGATGTAAAACGAGCCAATGAGATTTTTTTACTTTCGCTGCTTCAGTGCTCGGGGGAATATCTCAGCCCCCGGAGCTCTGAATGGGGGGGGAGAGGTATCATTGGAAAGGGGAGAATCACCCCTTTCCAATTGTATCTCTGTCCAGTGGATCCCTGCTTGTGATTTGCCACAGGATAGTGATCCCCAAGCAGGGTCCACCCACTAGACACCAGGGATGGGGAGAGCAGCCCATTAGGCAAGGACTTGTGCTTCCCCATCACATTTCATGGGTGCAGTCTTTCTGCCCCCCCGGGGGTCAGATAGTGGTAATTACCTCGGTTCTGCCCCCCGGGAGGGGCAGAAAGCCCACTAGACACCAGGGCTTAATTAAAAGAAATATAGGGGTTGGGGCTGCCCATTATGGGCATGGCAATGCTCCCACCCCCCAACAGAATACACTGGCAGTCTTTCTGCCCCCAATGTGGAACAGCTAGGGGTGATTACAGCCAATCTGCCCCCGGGGGGGGAGGGCGAAAGCCTACTAGGCACCATGGCTTATTTTAAAACAAAATATAGAGGTGGGGGCTGCCCATTATGGGCATGGCCATGCCCTCACCTCCAACCAAATATACTGGCAGGCTTTATGCTCCCCCCTGGGGGGCAGATGGGGTGATTACTCCCAGTCTGCCCCCTAGGGGGCTAAAGGTCCACTAGACACCAAGGACATATTACAAAAAATTAGGGTGGGAGTTCCCCATCATGCTGGCAGTCAATCTCCCCCCCCCCAGGGAACATATGAGTATGATTACCCTCAATCCGGTCCCAGGGGAGGCAGAAAGCCCACTAGACACCAGGGACATATACAAATATATAGGGGTGGGGCTCCCCATCATGGACATGGCCTCACCCCACTGTACCCCACCAAAAAAATATGCTGGCAGTCATTCTGCCTCCCCGGGTGTAGATGAGGGTGATTACCCCAATCTGCCCCTCGGGGGGCAGAAAGCCCACTAGACATCAGAGACATATGAATAAATTATATAGGCATGGGGGCTGCCCAGCATGGGCATGGGGGCTGCCCAGCATGGGCATGGCCACGGCCTCACCTCCCCTAAAAACTATGCTGCTAGATTTTTAGCCCCCCTAGGGGTCAGATGGGGGTGATTACCCTCAATCTGCCCCACACAGGGGGCAGAAAGCCCACTAAACATTAGGGCTTAATTAAAAAAATATATAGGGGTGGGGACTGCTACCATTTCTTTTTTTAACATTAAGTTTATTGCCATTTTCTCAATATAGTGAGACACATCAGAATAAAATATGAGAGTTCTCCTTGTTCGTCATGCCTCTCAGGGGAGAGGTATCTCAGTAATACAGAGGTTGGAGTACAAACAATAGCAATGTAGTATCATCTCCATATTTGTCGTATCTTGTAACAGCGGTCCCCTACCATAACATGGAGTTCATTACATTGCACAGCTATTATGTAGCTGCCCTTCACATATCAACACAAGAACACCATGTAGCATAAATCAACCAACAGTGTAAATAGTGGGCTCCAGGGGCTCAGCCACGCTTTGCCATATAACACAAATAAGAAAGGAAAGAAAGTGGTGGGGAAGGGGATCAGGACGGGAGGTATTCCCATCCATCTTCATGTCTGGTTGGGGCAGACATGTGCAGCAGGACGGGGCTGTGCACATTGCAATCCAGGACCCTTTTCACAGGAGGTGGCTGCTACAGTCGTCACCAGGTGCTCATGACACCTCACCCCCCCATGGTGCAGTGCTTCCGTCCCCATCCATGCCTCTATACAGTCGATCCCCCTCCACTCACAGATCCTGGACCTTGTCGAGGGTGAAGACCCAGTACCCCCAGGGTTTTCAAAGGCTTTCAACACTTCAGCCCACAGGGGCACTATTGGCCTCCTCCGTACCCCTCTAGCTTTCTCTCTGCGGAGTGCTTGCTCCTCCGCTCTGTACCATTTCCTAACCATTTACTTCCACCTGGCCACCACTGGCCCAACCATCGATTTCCAGGTCATGGAGATTTCTCTTTTGGCCAACCCCAAGTTGAGGAAGCAGTTCCCTACTTTCCTACTTTTCGGACACAAGAAGGAACCAGCATGCAGACCTCCAAAGTACATGGCACCACCTGGGTCAGGGTTACACTTAGCCTCTGCACTACCGAAGACCAGAATACCCGGACAGTGGGGCAAGTCCACATCATATGACAAAAATTGGCCGCTCCCAGGGCACAGCGGGACAGCATTTAGCCTCCCCCCATAGATCCAAGTCAGCCCCTTCTGGGTGAGGTAAGTCTGATGAACATAGTTGAAATGAATGACCTTTAAACAGGGATTCCAAGAGACCTTCTGTGGGTTTGCCAGCATTTTTATATATACCCAGTCTGTGAGTTCCCTGCCCAATCAATATGTCATCCCATCTGTGTCGGGGCAGACAAAGGCTTCTGCACCATCCCGTTGAGTGTCCCATAATGGAGCTGCCCACAATGGGCATGGCCATGCTCCCACCCCAAAAAGATTTGCTGACAGTCTTTCTGCCCCCCACCAAGGGGAGAATGAGGATGATTGCCTCCATTTTTCCCTGACAGGGGGCAGAAAGCCCACTATACATCAGGGACTGCATTTATGCATTATTTGTTTGGGGTGGGTATGATCTACCCCGGGGCATGCGCCTGTGCTCTCCCCCACCCTCTTTTAGACTTTCGGTTCCCATGGGGGTAGATAGGGGTATTCACCCCTAATCTGTCCCCCAGGGGGAAAGAAAGCCCACTGCACACCACAGATTACAAAACAGTGCTAAAGCAAACAAAAGGAGGGGGCAGCCTACCCTGGCATCGAGTCATACCCCCGCCCCAGAAGTGACAATAGTGTTTTTCTGATCCCTGGGTGAAGATAGGTTTTGTCTGAATTTTGGAGGTTGTCCCAAATCTGCCCCCCATGAGGGGGGGGGGATCGGAGGGTGGGGGGGATGGTAGAAGGTACACTCGAAACCAGGGATTTGCCTTAGGGGAAAAAAGAACAGGGTAGAGGTGTTGCACTCTGGCAATGACCACATGCCATGCTGGGAGGTGTGAATTTTGTGGATTCCTGCAGATTCCAGAAATTTCCATCACAGAAATGTAAGGAAAATGTGTGATTTCAGGCAAAGTTTGAGGTTTGCAGGGCATTGTGGGTATGAAAACGCCATGGTATACACACAAGGCACACCCCCTGGAATCCCCTAATTGTCTAGTTTTAAAACATGTCTGTGGTTCATAGATTTGCATTGGTGGCACCACAACACGGACCCAAATACAGCAGCTACCCCTATTGCTTATCTCTCATTGTAGTGCATTAGGGCCTTTTTGTTTCGTGGTCTCATGACCCACACACACAAGTGGAGGACCGTTCTTATCATAGGACAAGTGGGAACTCCAGGTGGTAGGAAATATGTGGTTCCCTGCAGATTCCAGAACTTACCAACACAGAAATGTGAGGACAATGTGCTTTTTTGTTTTATAGATCTTTTTATTGGAGATGAGATGGAGAGCCCTGCCTTTGTCGCTTTTGGGGAAGGCTGCTTTATTTAAAATGATCTTTTAAAACAAAAGGGTTTGGCCCTCAGTCAGTAAGGCTGGGCCGTAAATACTAAACAACAGGAAAATTGCCAATACTGATCAACATTCAATCACCCATTTACCACCTGATTACACAAGTTTCAAGTTTAAGTTTATTTGATTTAGTTCTCGACTGAGAACAACAAATATTTAAAGATTAAAATTACATTTGGATAGTAAAATTGTCATTCTAATACAAAGTTAAAAATGATTTAAAAAATGTAAACATATTAATACACACGAATTCATTAGGTGGTGCCTTACAGAGAGAAATCAGGTTCTGAACAGAGTTAATTTTACATTTTGTTCTGATTGGTTTTAAAAATCTCTTTCTAGCTTCTACAACATTCACGTTTGGGCAAACGAATATCACGTGTTCTAAGTCTTGCACCCCGCCTTTACATAGATCACAGAGACTAGACGCTTTTTCCTTTGGATACCACTTAAAAGTAAATGATTTTAAAGGCAGTATCCCAAGACGGAGTAATATAATACTTCGCCTGACTCCATGATTTAAGTTAAAAAAGATATACTGCTGCGTTTTCTTATATACAATAGTTTCTGCATATTGTTTATACAATGATAGTTTGGAGCAATGTTGAATATCAAGATCCATGCTTAACCTTGGTGTTAAATGTTTTAAAAAAAGTTTCAGATGTGCTGGTGTCCATGATTTCAACATGTCAAGAGTAACATTTGATAGTTTAAAAGCGATAGATACATTTCTACAAAATACATAATTCGGCGATCCTTGCTCAAATGTCTCAATTTTTAGCAAGAATCGAAGGGTTCCTTGATCCGCATGAACAAGGTTATATGCCCATCTTATTATGTTAGTGATCCCTCTTGCAAAAGAACTGACTAATGAGAGTTCGAGACGAAGAGCTTGCACCGGCACAGCTTGTGACGTCTTGGTCAATTTCCGGAGGACTTTCCCTTCTTTCAGGTCAAGTTGTTTCCATTGACTTATTGGAATATATTCTATTGCATATGATAGTACCGATGGAATCTTTGAGCTATATACTTGTAGAAGAGAAGAGAAGTGTCTTTGACCAGTGGAGGAGTATAGTCGTTGGAGAGCCCCTAAGTGGACATCAACTTTACGCCCAGGTTTTGCAAGTGGGGCAGGTTTTGCAGAGATTGTGAAAAGATTCTCCCTAGATATGTATATTCCTTTACAATTTCCAGCGGTTTTCCCCCTAAGGACCAATTGTATTTAACGTATCGTTTCCTTCCTGTAAACGGGACGATTTTTGTTTTAGTGACATTAGGTATTAAATAATTTTCTTCTGTATATTTAGTGAGTGCCTGCAGATTCCTTTGCAGACCAAATGGAGTCAGATCTAAGATGACTATATCGTCTGCGTACATCATAGTGTGGATTTTATAAGATGCGATTTTAGGTGGAAAGTTGTTAACCTGATTGAGACTTTCCGGCAAGTCACTAAGATATAATGAGAACAATATGGGAGCTAGGAGGCACCCTTGCCGCAGGCCGTTAGGTGTAGGTATTGGGCTGGTGAGACCCTTCTCCCTCCCCATTTGGACTTGACACCATGTCCCTGAGTACAATGATATTATTAAGTGAAGGAGGTTATCCGGAATTCCCATTCCTTGAAGTTTTTTCCAGAGCATATCTCTGTCTACCCTGTCAAATGCAGTTGTAAAGTCGACGAAAACTGCGTACACTACCTGAGACTTATTGATGACATATTTATCCATTATCGTTTGTAGCACTGCTATATTGTCAGTAACCGAGTGTTTTGTTCTAAACCCGGCTTGATTTACCGGAATGGAACCAGTTGAAAATGCCCACTCTTTAAGATGATCTAAAACAGCTGCCGCAAAGATCTTCCCAGTTGCGTCGAGGAGAGCTATCTGCCGGTAATTGCAGGGCAGCAGCCTGGAGCCCTTCTTATGGATTGGAATTACAATGCTCCCCTTCCAGGACTTTGGGATTTCCCCCGTTTCGAATATGTAGAAAAAAAGGCGAGCTAGAAACTTGCTCCACTCTTTAGGGTTGCTTTTAAGGACCTTAATGGGAATTTGGTCAGGTCCCATTGCTGCCGACGATCTTGCCTTTTTTATGTAATCTTCAATTTGAAGAGGAGATGGAGCCTCATTACCTGTAATTTTTTCCCTACGTCTCTTGCTTTGCATTAGAGTCTTACTTTCTGTCTTTTCATTTGTTTTGTATAAATTGGTTATGTATATTTCCCATTCTGATGGGGGGACTGGAATTGCTTGTAGTGATTTTTTTGTACCCGTTTCTGTAGCAATTATATTCCAGTAGGAGCGTTTATCGTTTTGTTTTGCTGCTATCTGTAAGTCCACCCATTTTTTGTCCTGTATCTTTTTTCGCTTTTTTTCCTTATCTCTCCTGCGACGGTTTTTTAATTTGTTGATTTCGCATTTTCTTACTTCAGAAAATTGAAGAAATTGTGCCCTTATTAGTTTGTTTAATTCTATTGCCTTTATATCTGGGTTCCGTCTTTTGTTTCTTTGCGATTTTGGCCTTCGTTGTTTTGAATTTTCGTGCAGAAGTTGTACCAGTTTATTGACGACAGCCTCAAAATGTGTTATTGGATTTATTGAGTGAATAGACTGTAGTGGTTGTGTCGTCTCAATTATTTGCATAATTTTGTTAAATGTTCTAGGATTCCATGACAGCCGCCCTTGGACCTGGTTTACCAGTACTGTACTTTGTAAGTCCGTAATATGCCCAGGAGATGTTGGTTTCAGTCTTAATTCTGTTGTTAAGTGTAATATTGCATGATCACTTCCTATCTCAAACTTTTTGTTTAATTGTAGGGCTGATCCGAACAGATCTAGACTACAAATCATATAATCAAGAATTGAGGTATTAAAGTTGCCTTTTCTTGTATAGGAAGCCGGAATGTCTCCTTCTGTATTGCCATTTAATATTACTCCGTTCAGGATAGGAAGTGACGATAATAGAATTTTCCCTCTTTTATCAGCTTTGTTTCCCGTAGGAAATTGTGGAATAGGTATTGCCAGGGCTTCTTCTTTTTCGCCATTCTCCCATTTTTCTAATAGGTCGTTAGATATTTGCCCATTGAAATCACCTGTTAGGAAAACAGACGGGAAATCTTGGTCTTCTACCACCTTTTCGAGACCCTCAAATATTTCTATCGCTAATGCGTCCATTTTAGATCCAGGGGGAATATATACATTGAAAATGAGCAAATTGTTCGAGGTTTCCCTAGGGTCTGTCTCAAATTTGATCTTAATGCATTGGATATTCTTTGAGCTCATTGGGATGATTTCTTGATCCCAATAATATTCTTCAGAAAGGAGAATTGCTATCCCTCCTTTTGCATGCCCTCGGGCGAACGGTTCTGCTGGAATGTCATACACAAAATAGTCGAGGTAGTCCAAAGTTGAAATTGCCCAGGTTTCTTGTAAGACCACAATCCCAGGTCTGTCTTCCGTAATTATTGCTAGTTTCTCCTGGGTTTTTCCAGCTATGTTCCAGGAAGAGATGGTCAAACAATTGCTAAAAAGGGTGCTTGTTTTCCTGACCCTGTTTGTTGTTGTTTAGATTCTCTGCTATCCATGCCCATGTATTTTCGGTGGCTGTATTTTCCTTCTTTTGTGTATTTTCGGTCCAGCTTCTCCTTACTCCGTTCGTAATCGAAACTGATATATTTTCTTTGTAGAAATTTAGAGGGTTATTTATGCCACTTTGACTTTTGCGTAAGTCCTGATTTGCAGTTGTAACGATTTCTTCTGGTTTATCATTTTTATTTTTTACTGGGGCCAAGTCAAATCCGTATTTGTGTAGAGTCTCGCTTTCTTTTAATATAATACTTGGTATTACTGGAGACCAAAATTCTACGACAGCTGTTGTGGTTTTAGTTCTTTCTGGGAAAGTTACTAATTTTATTTCATTTCTTGCTAGTGACTGTAGCGGTTGTATCCTTTGAAGAAGATTTGTTATTCTCCCTCGATTTAGGGGGTCTTCGCCCGAGGGGAATAGGTCTGTAATTTCCACGCTGCATGGTAGGATCTTCTGCGACTTAATAGACGTCTTCCCTATCGATAGGTCCTGTAATATGGTGTCCTTTTGTGCCACGACTCTCTTTCAGTTGTTATAGATACGAAACTTGGGGCAATAGGATTAAGATGAAAGGAGTTTACCCTTTGCTTTTTGATTGAAGAGATCTGCTCCTTTTTTGCCGTAATTAGTTTTGGTTCTTGACCTTCCTCTTTTTCAGAGGTCATAAGTTCAGGGGGTAAAGTATTCGGAAACCTTGTCTTCCGGACCTTCTGTTTTGCAAACCTTCTTGTTGCCCTTTTCTTTACTCGTTTCCGACTGGTTTTATTTGATCTCCTCTCTTTTTTTTATGTTTCTGGGGCGGGGGAGACTGCGGACAAATTTATAGAGGTTTCTATTGCTTTTTGTTTGGACACCGGTGTTGTTATCAAATTTGATGGGGTTTTAGTTTTTTGTTTAGTAAAGATTGGGTAATATGCGGTGGTCGGCAGTTGAGTTTCGACCACATTAGGGTCCTTAAAAAGTTTTCTAAGGGAATAAATTTGATTATGTACATTTTTTTTCTTATTTGCTTTTTGTTTACTCCAACCTGTTTGAGTTGCTGTTTCTTTCTTTAACATAGAATCTACTCCTGTTGGTAGAAGGGATTTTGATTTAAGGAGGTTTTCCTCTGTTTGTTCTTCTCCTTTTTCTGCAGGTAGTTGTGATTTTAATTGTTGTTTCCTCCTTTTTTTTTCTACTAGATATTTTAACATTCCCAGTTGGGTGTCCAGCATCTGGTCGGAGTTTTCCAAAATGTTCCCTAAATGGGAGAGGACTGATTCCAAAATTCTTTGGAGTGTGAATAGGGCTTTAGACACCGAAGTGTATTCATTAGAGGGCTTTATAAATTTTAAAAGTGAAAAATCTGGTGAATGAGAAAGAGATTCTTCTGGATCAAATGATTTTTGTGGGGTACTGTTCTGGATTTTCGGCTGCTCCTTTTGCGGGTCCAGACTGAAAACCAGATCCTTAATGTTTATATCTGGGCAAGTGATATCAAATTCTATAGATTGCCGGGTTTGTTGTGCTTCTGAATTTGCTGATTCTATGTTTATAGATTTGTTGTTTAACTCTTCCGCACTTTTGGAATTACTGTTTGAGATTTCCTCACATCCGGTTTGCCCTTGAGTAGAGTTGTTAGAGACCGCCACTTTCATTTCAACTTCTTTCGTTAACTCTTTTTGTTGTTTACATTGTGTTTTCTCCTGCTCCTTTGTATTTTGTTTTATAAAATATTTAGTTATTCCGGGATTCGTTTCAGCGTTTCCAAGACGGGCCATCTTTCCGGCGCTCCTTCTTATTGCTTGTTCTGTTCCCAGTCTTTTCATAAAAATTGTTCGCGATCTGAGTTTTTTATACGCCATATTGCGGCGCGAGTTCTAACTATGTCTCTTACGCACACAGCCAAATGTGGGTGGTAATTGTAATGGAGATATGGCAGTGAGCAGGGTGGGAGAACCAGAGAGCAGGGCTCACTTGGCGGTCGCTAGCTGCACCCAGTCTAGTTGGGTCGCTTCCGCGAGCTCGCCTGGGCTCTCACTCTGCAGTCGCTACTAACAGCGACTGTGCTATCGCTCCAAGGTGATGTGGTGATATAGTATGCCTTCTGCCTTCGCACTGCTCCCCCCTGTGTATTTTCTCTATGCAGTTAGGACTGTGTCTGCGTGGTCCTCCCAGTCCTCAGAATCCTTACTAGGGCAGGTGGGAGGCAGGTGACAAGCTCGTAGGGGAATGAGGCTAGACAGCTTCGCCGCTCAGTTCGTGTTCTGTGTTAACCTTGTCCTTCACTCGCTTTTCTACTAGCGCTGTAGGATTAGAGCTGTAAACTCTGCATACACTCTGTAAAACTAGAGGGCTTTCCTGTTAGTTTGGGTTAAGTCAGGTCTTTGCTCCACCTTATCTGTTGTCCCGCACTGCATAGCCCAGCAGGAGGGCTTTCTTTCCTTGTCCGCCCTCTTACCGCTCACTTTCTCCCCTCCTCCGGTTCTGCAGCTTCAGCAGCTCCGCTGCCGAGGGGTCACAAGCAGCACTCCCGTAGCTCACCCGCACCGCTGCTCATTCGTGGCTCATTCGTGGCTTTTTCTTGACCACCCGCTGATTTTCCGCCTCACAGCGGCTTTCCGCCACACGCCACGCGCCTCATGCGGCACTCATGCGGCGCTCTGACACTCCGGAGCCCGGCCGCCCGACCTCAGCTCTCTGTGTTCTGCTTCCTGCTAATGTGGTCTATGCGCTCTGTGCTCTGCTCTGCAGACTGCGCTGCAAATCTCCTCCGAGACAAACGCGCTGCCACAAACTAATTGTTATGATCAACAATTTTTTTTTTATTTTGAAGTTTTTTTGTTCTTTGAAAAAAAAATTGGAAATGTTTCTTGAAGATTTGATACATTTTAAACTTTCCTCATTTTTTGATATACACAGGAATCACAAAATTTCAAAGATGCAACAATGGGACAAACGTACAAATTTCATAACATACTACATATACAACACAAGACCTAAACAATATTTAAAATAACTTTCAGCTCAGGTTCTGTGCAGCTCAGACTGCAATATTGTCATAATACCCCTGACTGCTATCGCACTAGGAACAATTCACAGGTATTGACAGTGGTAGTAGCCAAATAGTGACCCTACTGGGCCCACACCAAACACAATTTTTTAATTACTTAATTGTGATCAACAGTGGTTACACATATAATTGAACACTTATTTGGCCAAGAAAGAAGCTGTCGACGCGTTTCAAACCCTGGCACGTTTCTTTGAGTGTTCTCCTCAGGACATAGAAGGCTACAAGAGCTCCATCTCCTATATTCACTTAATGTAACTCTCTTCAACTATGGACTGCCACAATCTAAACCAATTTTGATTGGTGCCCAAACTCTAAGTACCATCTCCTCCTGAGACTGACTTTACCAGCGATCCAGTACTAATGACTGCCTGCGCGACAAGAAAAGATTACTACGGCAAGCAAGTTTGAAAGGAAGACAATACTGACTCAGGAGGAGATGGTACTTAGAGTTTGGGCACCAATCAAAAGGCAGGGCTCTCCAATGCTGTGCATCCCTCGGCATACATGCCAGGGAGTGCTCTAGTTTGTGAGTGAGGTGCAGCGGCCAGGGCAGCTGACTTCGGAGCACAGGGTTCACGGTTCGATCCCCGGCTCCGGCGGCACCTCAGCTCAGCACCATGTGACTCTGGGCAATAGCTCACTTAATTTCCACTACGGCCCCCAGCGCCTTGAGACCCGTAAGGGTGAGTAGCTGCGCTATATAAAAACGGACTTACATTTTTTAGTGTGGAAGACATGCGCGTACCCAGTAATATAGATCCCTAAATAACGGCATCCCTCTACAACGATATGAGCGGTACAGTCGCTGGGCAAACGTGGAGCCCGTCCATGCAGAAGGTAGATCAGGGATTTGTTCCAATTAATAGTATATCCAGAGAATTATCAAAAAGGGTGAATATATGCATGATTCTATGAAGGGTGTGATCTGGGTCAGAGATATAGAGCAAGATGTTGTCAGCTTAGAGGGAGATCTTATCCTCCCAGTCCTCTGTCCATCTAAGCCCCCTAATCAGTTCGTCCCCTGGATCCAAGTCACAAGTGGCTCCAGTGCCAGGGCGAATATTAAGGGGGAGAGAGGGCATCCCTGCCGTGTGCCACGTTGGAGTCATAATATTGATGACGTGCCACCATTCACCGTTACCTGAGCTAGAGGGTCAGTGTAGAGGAGCCGCACCCATGATAGAAATCACGGGCCAAAACTGAACCTCACCAGGATCGAGTGAGAGCACAAGGGTGTCCTCACGTATCCCCGTCGCACGACCCAGAACACCGTGTAGGCGCCTCAGGTTAAGAGAAGTACTGCGCCCTGGCATAAAGACGGACTGGTCCGGGTGGACCAGTGTCGTAAACACTCGGACCAATTGTGAGGCCAATAGCTTAGCTAGAATTTCTACCTCTGCGCTGAGGAGTGATATGTGCCTGTACGAGATGCAGGCACATAGCACTCCAGGCAGGCATGACGGTTTGTCATCTTTGTGTATAGCGACCAAATTGGCCACTCTTTGGTCTTTTGGCAAAGATCCCGCTTCACGACTTTCAAGAAACATTTTGAGGAGGTGTGGGGCTATCGTAGGTACCGTCAGCTTGTAAAGCTCACTAGGGAGGCCATTGGGACCCACTGCCTTGCTGGATTTAATGTCGCAGATTGCCTGCACTATTTCGTCTTCCATGAGTTCTTGTTTTTGGAGCAATCTGTCTGAGTGAGAAAGGCTAGGAAGTCGAATATCTTAAAACAGTTCACGAGACTCCTGAAAATGTGAATTTTAGTCAAAGTTTGAGTTTAGCAAGGGATTCTGGGTAAAAAAAGAAAACCTGGTGAGGTCCATGCAAGTCACCCAACCCTGGATTCCCCCAGATGTCTAGTTTTTAAAAATGTGCAAGTTTGCTAGGTTTCCCTAAGTGCTGGCTCAGCTAGGGCCCAAAATCCACAGCTACCTATTTTGAAAAAAATTGTCACTTTTGAATGGAAAAGTGTGATGTATTCATGTTGCATTTTAGGCCATCTCGTGTCGCAGTCACTAGGCCTACCTACAGAAGTGTGGTCCCATTTTTATTGGGAGACTTGGAGGAATGCTGGGTGGAAGGAAGTTTGTGGCTTCCTGCAGATTCAAGAAGTTTCCATCACAGAAATGTGAGGAACATGTGTTTTTAGTCAAAGTTTGAGGTTTGAATGGGATTCTGAGTAAAAAAAACAGTGAGTTACGCAAGTCACCCCACCCTGGCTTACCCCAGGTGTCTAGGTTTTAAAAATGTGCAAGTGTGCTAGGTTTCCTTAGGTGCTGGTTGAGCTAGGGCCCAAAATCCACAGCTATCCACTTTGCAAAAAAAGGGTCAGTTTTGAGTGGGAAAGTGCGATGTATCTATGTTGCGGTTTGGGCCGTTACGTGCCTACCCACACACGTGAGGTATCATTTTTATCAGGAGACTTAGGTGAATATACCCACATATACATATATACACATACATATAGATGCCCTCTATTTGTTCTTTTTAACTGAACCCCTAAAAAGTAAAAAAACATACTAAAAAAGAGGTTCTTGTTAGAACCACCATTATTGATTATGGGATAGAAAAAAATTGGTGTGATTTGTCTTGTCTGTGTTTTAATGTTAAACTGTGTTATTATATCTTGAAGGGCAAATTTAATATTGTTTTGCATAGTGTTTTGCAACATAATCAATGAATCAGGGTTTGGCAGAGCGCAACTACTCACCTGTGAGGGTCTTAAGGCACTGGGGTGGGGGGGAGGGCTCAGTTGAGTGCTGAGGTCATCCGAAGAGCCAGGTCTTGAAGTCCTCCCTGAACTGGGGCAGTGAGGGGGCTTGCCGGGGGGTGGAGGGGGAGGTCGTTCCAGGCCTTGGCTGCGAGGTAGGAGAAGGATTTTCCTCCCGTTCTGGTCTTGTAGATGTGTGGGACAGAGGCCAGAGAAAGGTCGGCTGATCAGAGGTGTCTTTTGGGTACGTGGAAGGAGAGATGGTAGTTCAGGTGTGTTGGTCCGGTGTTGTGAAGGGCCTTGTAGGCGTGGGTGAGGAGTTTGAAGGTTATTCTTCTTTCTACTGGGAGCCAGTGGAGATTGCGGAGGTGTTGATTGATGTGGCTGCGGCAGGGGATGTCAAGGATCGGTCTGGCTGCGGCGTTCTGGATGGTCTGGAGTCTGCAAAGGAGTTTCTTGCTGACTCTGGCATAAAGAGCGTTGCCATAGTCAAGTCTGCTACCGATGAGAGCATGCGTGACAGTTTTTCTGAATTCGGATGGGATCCATCTGAACATCTTCTGAAGCATGCAGAGGGTGTTGAAGCAGGTCGATGAGTCTAGTATGATTCGGAGGTTTCGTGCGTGGTCTGTCAGGGTGTGGTGATTTCTGAGGGCAGGGGGCACCAGGAGCTGTCCCATGCAGAGCGGGTGGAGCCAAGGATGAGGACTTCTGTTTTCTCGGAGTTGAGTTTTTGGCAGCTGTTCTTCATCCAGGTGGCGACGGCTTTCATCCCTTCTTGGAAGTTGTGTTTGGTGAGGGAGAGGATAAGCTGGGTGTCAGCGTAAGAGACGATGTTGAGCCAGTGCTTAATTTGAGCCGGTGCTTTCCGGTGCTCAGCACCGGCACTTAATTGGGTTCCAGTGCTGGGCACCGGCACCTAATTGTCAACACAGCACTTATGACAGTCTGCACATGGTGGCGCTGCTCATCTAATTTAGAGATGAGCAGAACAACGGTTGTTTCTGAATACAATATACATTAAAAAAATACTAATACCTGTCTCCCCAGCCATTCCTTTAGCTTTGTGGACCTGGAATACTCTGAACTGTAGCACTTGCAGGCGAGAGAGATGGTTAGTAGTTGTTTTGGTGCCGTCATTGGCAGAGATGACAGGGGCAACGGGTAGTGCATGCTGCAGTGGCCTCCTGGTCAGGGCCCTGGCACTTATTATTTTACGAATTGAGCACTGTGTTGAGCCCCTGTTTCCTGACGATAGTTGCGAGGGGGGCTATGTTGATGTTGAAGAGTTTGGGTCTGAGAGAGGAGCACTGGGACACTCCACAGTTAGTCTCTGTCAGTTATGAGAGGTAGGGTGGGAGTCTGACTCGCTGAGCTCTGCCGGTGAGGAATGAGCAAATGCAGTCAAGGGCCTTGTCGCGGATGCCGGCGTTGTGTAGTCCGGTGGCTAGCGTGCAGTGGGAGACGGTGTCAAAAGCAGCCGAGAGGTCCAGGAGGATGAGGGCTGCCATTTTGCCCTGGTCGAGGAGGGAGGGGATGTCATCGGTGGCGGCGAGTAGGGCGGTCTTGGTGCTGTGGTTGCTGTGGAATCCGGATTGGGAGATGTCCAAGACATTGTTGGCTTCGATGAAGTTTGCTAGTTGGGTGTTGACGGCCTCTGCAATTACTTTAGCGCTAAAGAAAGCAGGGAGATGGACCTGAAGATTTTGAGGTCCGTCTGGTCTGCGGAGGATTTCTTCAGGAGGGAGTTGACTTCTGCGTGTTTCCAGTCTTCGGGGAAGGTGGCGGTTTCGAAGGAGCAGTTGATCATCTGGCGTAGTTCGGGTGCGATGGCCGAGACGGCTCTGTGGAAGATGTGTTGCGGGCAGGGGTCTGAGTGTGCTCCAGAGTGGATGCTTTTAATGGTTTTCAGAGTGTCTTCTGTCATGAGAGGGGTCGTGTTAAGCAGGGTCTGTTTGATGGCATCGCTTGGAGGGAGAGCAGTAGAGGTGCAGAGGTATTGGTTTTCGAAGTTGTTGTAGATCATCTTAATCTTAAGGTGGAAGAAGGTGTTGAGTCTGTTGCAGAGGTATTGGGAGGGTGGGATGTCTATTGTTTCGCTGCAGGGTTTGGCAAATTCCTTGATGATGGAGAAGAGTTCTTTGGTATTGTGAGCGTTGGTGAGGATTCTGTCTTGGAGGGTTTTCTTCCTTGTGTATTTGATGAGGTGGTGGTGTGCGGTGGTGGCTGCTCTGTAGGTGGCGTGTTTTTCCGGGGTTTTGTTGTTCCTCCATGTCTTTTCGAGTCATTGGCAGGAGCTTTTCAATTCTTGGAGTGCAGGGGTGAACCAGCTTGCTTTCTTGATGTGTCTTCCTGTGGCTTTCTTGAGGGGGGCGAGTGTGTCGGCACAGTTCGTGATCCAGCGGTGGAGGTTGCGTGCTGCGGTGTAAGCGTCCGCCATATTCTGTGGTGGGGTGCTGATGAGGGCGGAGGTGAGCTGGTCTTCGGTGACTTTGTCAGACAGAAACTACCAGGGTAGTGTTCCCTCAAGACCTCAATTTCTTTAAATGGCGGCTTCTCAAAGCTCGGAACTAGGGCATAACAAACACACTTCTCCACACAAAATGCTTATTTGTTATTACATCTTTTATTTAGTTTTTCTTTCTTATTTTTAAATTTCTTTCTTTTAAATTTTTCACATTTTATAAAAACATTTTAGAAAGTACGTGTATATATTCTTCAATTTACAACACAGTAACTTTCTTCATTTATCAAAAAATACTATTCAATAAATACACAGTATTACAGAACTTATAAGATCACCTAAAATGAAATAATTATAATAGAATTCGACAACTCCCACACACACAAACACACCTCTCACAACTCCACAATCATGTCTCTTATACTCAATGCATTCAACATATATACACCCCAGAGCAACACTGCATGCACCGATGGAAGAGCCGGGTGATAAAATCAACCCTCGGTTGCTGTGCTGGTAGCTGGGGTGTCACACTCTCCCTGAGTGTGACACCCCAGCTACCAGCACAGCAACCGAGGTTGATTTTATCACCCGGCTCTTCCATCTGTGCATGCAGTGTTGCTCTGGAGTGTATATATGTTGAATGCATTGAGTATAAGAGACATGATTGTGGAGTTGTGAGAGGTGTGTTTGTATGTGTGGGGTTGTCGAATTCTATTATAATTATTTCATTTTAGGTGATCTTATAAGTTCTGTAATACTGTGTATTTATTGAATAGTATTTTTTGATAAATGAAGAAAGTTACTGTGTTGTAAATTGAAGAATATATACACGTACTTTCTAAAATGTTTTTATAAAATGTGAAAAATTTAAAAGAAAGAAATTTAAAAATAAGAAAGAAAAACTAAATAAAAGATGTAATAACAAATAAGCATTTTGTGTGAGATGTGTGTTTGTTATGCCTAGTTTCGAGCTTTGAGAAGCCGCCATTTAAAGAAATTGAGGTCTTGAGGGAACACTACCCTGGTAGTTTCTGTCTGATGTTTCTTTTCCCCCTGTTCCCTGACCTTTAAGTTAATTCTCTTAGGGGGGTGCCTTTCTAATTCTAGCTTCGGTGACTTTGTTCCAGCTTCAAAAGGGAGGCAATGGGCGTGCTTGTTTATGGTGTGTTTTTTGAAGGAGAAGTTGATGCAGTGGTGATCTGTCAAGAGGAGTTCCGTGGTGTGGCTGTAGGAGATGCTGTTTCCTTCTGTGAAGACGGGGTTGAGTGTGTATCCCGCTGTGTGCGCGGGTGCGGTGACCAGTTGCTTCAGCCCTATGTTGTCGAAGTTCTCTAGGAAGGAGGCAGTGTTAGGGTCGTGGTGGTTGTCCAGGTGAAAGTTTAGGTCTCCAAGTAGGATGTAGTCTATGGAGGCGAGGGTGTGGGGTGCATTGAGCTCGGGGATGGCATTGGTGAAGGGAGCACGGGGGCTGGGCAGCCTGTAGATGAGGGTTCTGCGGAGAGTTGTTTGAGGGTTGGTCTGGATCTGGAAGTGGCGGTGCTCCATGAGAGTCGTGTCGTCCGGGGTGGTGGCGTCATGCAGAGGGTGCTTTTGTGAATGATGGCGATGCCTCCTCCTGGGCGGATGGGGCGGTCCTTGCGCAGGATCTTGTATCCGTCGGGGATGGCAGTGGGGATGTCGGTGCAGAATTGACTTGGTCCAGGTTTCTGTGAGGAAGGCGACGCCAGGCAAGTAGGTATTGAGGAGGTCCCAGATTTCTATGGTGTGCTTGTGTAGGGAACGTACGTTGAGGAGGATGCAGTTGAGAGGTTTGTGGGTGGTGGAGTCCTGAAGGCTGGGGTCTGCTGCTGGGGTACAGAGGTGGCTGAAGGTGCGGCGGCAGTGTAGGCAGGAGAGAGGGCCTTGGGTGTTGTTCAGCGTCGAGGGCTGGCAGTGGTTGCTGCATCTATGGTTGAGACGATGGAGGGTGCTGGAGTCACAGCGGCGGTGGGTCAGAGGACCAGGGCCCCTGGCACTGGTCGCGGTCAGGTCGCGGTTGGGTCACGGACGGGCGCAGACAGGCTTGCCGTTGGCACACCTTCGGCTGAACAGCAGCCACCATTAAGTAGGGGTCGGGGGGAAAGCGGGTCAGCTGGGAGGCGGGAAGGGCACACTGGGAGGGTTGAGGCCGAGGGGGCAGCAGCAGCAAGTGAAAAGCACTGGGAAAACGGCAGGAGTAAAAGAGTAAACAAGAGAAGGAAGAGAAAAGAGGGCACAGAGGAAAGAGCCAGAGAAGGAAAGGAAAGATCCAAAAAATAAAGGAATAAAGAGAAAAGAGGTGAGAGTGGTAGAACAGCAGAAGTGCAGAGTGCTCTCCCACTGGACAACCAGAGATGAGGTGCAGGCAGGAGCCTGCGGGTGGAGGAAGGCCTGGAACACCCTGCAACGGAGAGCTCAGGGCTCAAGGGGCAGTGCTCAGTGGTGGAGCTGCGCGGGGGTGAGCAGTCATACAAACGTAAGCCGAGATTTACAAACACTTTTCACTGGGTTTGTGTTACTTTTCTAACACAAACCAAGTGCAAAACATAGTGGTCATATTTACCTTCCAACACAAATGAAGACTTGCTTTGAAAAGTTGGCTTTGCGCTACTTTGCAATATTTCCTGTCAAGGAAGTATTCCATGAGTGGGCATTTCCAAAAAATCACCCATGGGTTTTGACGCAAATATCTGTCTGCTAATATCGATAGACAGGGATCTGCTCCCAAACGTCTTTGTAGGATGTATAAATGTGGAGCAAGTTTAAAAGCACACCACATTTTTCCAACTTTGCAGATGTGGTGCATTCTACATCACACATATAAAGTGGGAAAGCATTAAAGTATAGCTTTTGTACTGGAAGGGACACTTTACAATACTAAACCTATGATTCATAGAAAGCACTCTCCCTTGCAGTATGGTGCTGGGTGTGTGCATTGGTAGGTGGTAGCATTATATGCAGCACCGCAGGTAAAGAGGAAAAGAGTTCCATATGTGTTTTTCGCTTCTAAATATTAGTTTTATCTCATCTCAACACCTAACTATAACTTCACTTTATCCATTGCTTTTTTTTAGTTTTTTTTTTAAACATAAGTTAAGATCTTATTACCATATTCAACTATAACATCACTTTAACCTTTGTTTTATTCAGGGAAATGCTGTTTTTTGATCATATGCCCAACTTTCACAGGAAACCTGAAGCCAATGTCCCCTTTGGGAAAGGTCTTCTGCTGTGCATAGTCGTGGTTTGGCCACAGGAACTGTCCCTTACTCCCCCACAGGCGGCCAACCCTCCACTGCACAAGATTTTCAACCTGTGGCAAAGTCCTTGATGTGTATAGCCAAAGTCAATTCACAGTGTGGGAGGCCAGGCCGTTAGCCTAACCCCTCTGGAGGTGGCCGACCCTACTGTGCAGGGTCAAAGTTGATGCACAGCAGAGGTTGTGGCAGGAATGTCGTTTTACATTTGCTATCAGCTGAGGGGTGAAGCCATCATGGTGCAAATCAGCAAGCCAGGCTTGAACAGGTAGCTTGGCGCTATTAATTAACTGATTTTAGCATCTGGCAAGGCCCTGCGGCCAACTCCCTCGCTGGTGGCCAACCCTACATAAGCCAGCCCTACCACACCTCATGGGCAGTCCCGCCAATGCTGGTCAACACTCCCCCCGCACCCTAGTAGCATTGTCTTCTCCTTTCTAAAAATAAATCATTGTTGGGGTGCCGCAATACTCCCACAATGCACACCATACAATGGTAATAGTGTACTGTGTGGTGCTCCAGTGAGGTTGACCACGCGCTGGGGGGTTGGGCGGAGGGAATAACTACATGCGAAAAATTTGGCTATTGGTCTAACTTATAATATAATTAAAAAACCCAGAAATTACCTGAACAAAATAAATATTAAAGTGAAGTTACATTTAGGTTAGGTTCTAAGACATTAATGTACATTACTTAAGAAAAATTCACTGAAGAAACCAAAGTTTATAGTGACATCATAGTAAGGTGTTGGAAAGAGACATGAGCTAATATTAATTAAAAAATCACTAAATTACATCAGTTATAGTTTAGTCAAAAAACTATAACTTCCACCACTATCATGCAATGCTTATGACCTTACATATTATGTCACTTATGACGTTAAAATTAAGAAAAACGGATGAGTATATGGGCTGGGTGTTGAGCATGGAATGGTGCCGGGCCTGGTTGTAGGCCAGTGCATGATTAGAGAACAAATTACAGGTTTTTACTCCATCCTGGAGAGGAGCTGTGTATTTAGTATATTTGTTGTCCTCGCGTCTTCGGAGAGTATATGTTTCATGTGCCTTTTAAGGAAGGGGTTTCATTGATTGTAAACTTGTTTGCCCATCGGTACACTCTGAACATGTCTTGAGTAGTATGTGTCTCATTCTTATTTTTGATTTTGTTTCCCAGCTGTTGAGTTGCATGTGCTCTGCCATGGATTTGTCTTCAGCTTTGACTGTGCAGACTTTGGATCAAGTACAGAAGATTTTTTTCCCTTTGGAGGCTCTTTGTTAGTAATGATTAGTCTTATAAATTAAGTTGCCATGGTACAGGTTTTTATTCGTCCCTGTGATCTAGAAACAGGCTATTTGTCTTCTTCCTTTGCTATTATATTAATAGGGTGAATCCATCATTTACTCCCTGCATATCTGGGTGCATGTAGGGATACTTGTGTAATGTAAACGTGACAGCAGACTGCTGGACTGATGGACGAGCGTCCATCTACCTTTATAAGAAGTTTAACAGGGAGGCAGAGAAATAGTCAGTACCACAAGACTGAGGTGAGCCTGTTCTGTGATTTTGTGTGACGTTAGATTTCTTCTGAATTGCAGGCGAGGAGAGCAGTTCTGATGTCAGTGAGGATGCGTTTCCATATTCTGGGTACATATGCTGATAAGACTTGCCTTATGGTTTTTATTCTGCTTTTCCAATCTAGTGATGTCTTGGAACCTATGGGCTCAATGCAGAATGTTTCATGGGCAGGTATGCTTCAGTTTTGTTTTTGAAGGTCTTGTAGATAATGCAGCTGGTCTTGAAAATAGTGCCAGCCTGAAGGGGCTGCCAGTGCAGTTCCTTCAGTTTTAAGGTGACCCGGTTGAATTTGTTCAGACCCTTGAAGAGATGACCTACAGTATTTGAATGTAGTTGGGGAGGCAATACTTTACCTCTATCCAGTTTTATAGAAAATGCTTCATTTAGTTTTTAGGACAGAGAGTAGGTACCATGCCATTTTAGTTTACTTCTCTATGTGTTCCTTGTGGAGAGGTCTGGTTCAAGGAGGAATACAAGTGATCTTAAGTTTGCTGTCAGCTTAGAGGTGAAGTGGTACAAGTTAGCAAGCCAGGCTTGAACAGGTTGCTTGGCACTATTGGTGAACAGATTTTGTAGAGTTGAGTTTTAAGCCTCTGCTTGACATACAGTTTTGGATTATCCTAATTCATGTTTTAAGTTTCTGCATGTTGAGCATTGTACACTGAGGAGATTTGAGTGTTGGAAATGGCCCTTTCTGCAGGGTCATCCCCAAACGTTTGCCTTCCTCCTCCCCTTTTTGCTGAATTCGTTTTTGTTGGCTTTAGGACACTGTGCACGTTACCACTGCTAAACAGTGCTAAAGTGCTTGTGCTATGCTTAAATATGGTAGAATTGGCTTATACCCAATTAGCATATTTAATTTACTTATAAGTCCCTAGTAAAGGGTACCAAATGTGCCCAAGGCCTGTAAATTAAATGCTGCTAGTGGGCCTGCAGCACTGATTGTGCCACCCACTTAAGTAGCCTTTTATGCATATCTCAGGCCTGCCATTGCAGAGCCTGTGTGTGCAGTTTAACCTGCCATTTTGGCTTAGCAAAATAAACATTTTGCCAGGCCCGAACCTTCCCTTTTCATACATATAAGTTACCCTTAAGTTTGGCACTGGAAAGCCCAAGGGCAGGGTGCAGTGTACTTAAAATGTTGGACATGTACTTTTAAGTTTTACATGTCCTGGTAGTGAAAAACTCTTAAATTCGTTATTCACTACTGCAAGGCCTGTCTCTCCCATGGGATAACATTGGAGTTGAATACACACTATGTACGTGGGTGAAAAGATAAGGAAACAAAGAAGCACGCTGTGTTAGGACGAGAACCCTCACTCACCCTAGGGTGACATGCTTCATCATAGGGTCCCCTCCTCACACTGGGGCCGCAAGGTACCCAGTGTGGGCTACGACTCTCTCGTGGGAGAGGAGCAGGGGTGTTTTACAGCACGATAATTACTACTTCCATTGGGAGCGGAGTGTGGGGAAGTGCAAAGAAAAAAGTGAATAAAAGTATCTCCTGGTGGGCAAAAAATCTTTATTCTGGTGCACCCAGTGGATAGGATTAAAAAGTGAAGTGAAATAGGGATATAGATATTACCCTATTGTATGGTCAACATGTTTCTGCCATGTGAGACTAAAAAAGTTCTAGGCATTCTGCAGGACCAAGATATATATGTCACTCTGCTATATGTAGTGTATAGAATAAATAACAAAAAAGGGGGGGCATACAGTCAGCTCATAAGCTGTTCTTGTGGCACCATCGTCTGATAAGGTCCACTGGACGCATCAGCATATAGGTAAGGGTCCGCTCAACTGTCATCAGTCCTTTCCCAGCATGTGGAGCTTACAGGCTTCTGCTCGCATCTAATTTAAAAGGTCTTTTAAAATGATTTGTTGGCCACCAGGAGATAGTTTTATTCACTTTTTTCTTTACACTCTGCCCCTCCCTCTGCCTGTATAGGAAGTAGTACTTATCATGCTGGAGAAGTCCCTTGCTCCTCTCTCGCAGGAGAGTCGTAGCCCACACTGGGTACCTTGCGGCCCCAGTGTGAGGAGGGGACCCTATGATGAAGCTGAAACATGTCACCCTAGGGTGAGTGAGGGTTCTCGTCCTAACACAGCAGTGCTTCTTTATGTTCTTATCTTTTCACCCATGTACATAGTGTGAATTCATTTAGATTGGAGCAGTACAGCTAACTTTGGGTGAACAATGCTCATTTCAGACCCTTTCTTGTGTGAGATAATAACATTGGAGTTGCCATATTACATTTTATAAGTGTAACTTCCAAATGGGAAGAGATAACCCCTTCAAGTTTACTGTCCCTAGAATCCAAATTTAAAATCCTAACTTATGGTGAAGTCGGATTTTAAATTACAATTCCAAAATTGCCACTTTTAGAAAGATTACATTTTCTTGCCTTAGCCATTTGGTGCCTGCAGCCTGTCTCTGATCACATGACTGGGTGTAGTTGGGCTTTGTGTATTCATCCTAAACAGCCACACACAATGGGAGCTTAGGTGTTACTGAATGGGCCATCACTGTCAGAATGGGAGGGAGGAGCTGGACCCAGCCCCACTTACATCTGAATAGGCTATGTCCTGTCTCCACACAAATAGCTGCATAACCCCTGTACTTAGTTTGGTGCCAGGGCAGGCAAGGCAGGGCATTTGTGCACTTCAAAGGCATGCCTCTAAAAGCTTCTTCCCACTTCAAAGGCACAACTGTGTATAAAAGGAGGACCTCAGACACCACCACTTCAGTACACTTCTGGACCTGTGGATACTCTCTCAAGCTATGGTACGAACTGTACTACGGAGAATATAGCGTACATGATCACATGCCCCTGTAAAGGCAAATACATAGGGATGAATACCAGGAAGGCGAAAGTGTGAATGAGTGAACATAGGAGCACAATTAGAAGAGCAATCTCAGTCACCAAACTCACGGCCCATTATCAACAAAACAAGACCAAAACAACCAGTAAACATAACCGGAGTTATGAATTTTTAAAGAATAAACTGAAATGTAGTCACACTAGACCGGGTCAAATCCAAAAGTTCAGGCCGACCATGATGAAGTGCGGGATGGATACAGGGACCAGCTTTGGACCTCTAAAACAGTGCCTTGGTTCTTGGTTGCGTCACATTGAGGATGAGATGCGAGGAGCAAAGCAGGTGATGCGTCGGCATTGATCCTTAGAAGATAATCGATGGGTCGGCTCTGAGAAGCACAAAGTCGGAGATGCGTCGGAATGGAGGCGCTGCACCGTGTTGTCAGCGATGCAATGACCTTGATTCTTGCAGCAGTGGTGCTGCATTGGCGTCGATGAAGATGTGATGCACTCGATCCTCGCAGCAGAAGCGATCCGTCGGTGTCGATGGAGATCCACCAGTTCTGAGCGGCACAGCGGCGTCCATGAGTGGATTTTAGCGGTAGTAACACTTTATACCCACTTTTAAGGGTCCAGGACTGGATTCGAACCACTTGGCAGGCCAAGACTCTTAGGTGGCAGAGTCCAGGTGCTGTAGAAAGGTGAGTTTTGAGTATTTTATGTCACTGAGACTTCAATCAGGAGGCAAGCCAGCAAGCCCTTGGAGTCACTTTTTTCCGGGTTGGAGAGATGCAGGTCCAGTCCTTCTCACTCACAGCAAGAGGGCAGCAGGTCAGCACAGCAGAGCAGGAGTCTAGCAGTCTAACAGAGTGGCAGTCCTTTCCACAGCCCAGCAGTCCATCTTCCTGGCAGAGTATCCACAGGTCCAGAAGTGTACTGAAGTGGTGGTGTCAGAGATCTAGTTCTTATGCCCTGTTGCACCCTTGAAGTGCACAGAGTCCCTGACCTTCCTGTCACGGCTCCAGACTCACTATAGAGGGGTATGCAGCCCTTAGTATGGGGACAGGACACAGCCTATTCAGGTGTAAGTGTCAGCTCTTCCCTCCCATTCTGCCCAGGATGGCCCATCAGGATGTGGATAGCCAATCTGTCACACCTAAGCTCCCTGTGTGTGGCTGTCTAGAGGGAATGCATAAAGCCCAGCCATCACCCACCCCAGATGTGTATTCAGAGGCAGGCAGAAGGCACCAAATGGCTAAAGTAAGAAAATGCTAACTTTCTAAAAGTGGCATTTTCAGAATTACAATTCAAAACCCGACTTTACCATAAGTTGTGATTTTAAATTGTGATTACAGAGATATAAAACGTGGGTGTCCAATCTCTTCTCAACTGGAAATTATATTTATAAAATGTAATAAGGTGATCCTAATGGTATCCTATGGGAGAGATATGCCTTGCAGTAGTGAAAAACTAAAGAGTTTTTCACTACCAGGACTTTTAAAACTTAAATGTACATATCCTACTTTTTAAATACATTGCACTCTGCACTTGGGCTGTCCAGAGCCTACCTTAGGGGTGACTTATATGTATTTAAATGGCAGTTTCGGCCTGGCAAGAGGGTTAACTTGCCAGTTCAAAGTGGCAGTTTAAAACTGCACTCACAGGCTCTGCAATGGCAGGCCTGAGACATGTTGACAGGGCTACTTAAGTGTGCGGCACAACCAGTGCTGCAGGCCCACTAGTAGCATTTAATTTAAAGGCCTTGGGCTCATGTAGTGCACTTTACTAGAGACTTATAAGTAAATTAAATATGCCAAATGTAGATAAGCCAATGTTACCATGTTTTAAACAGAGAGCTTGTGCACTTTAGCACTGTTTAGCAGTGGTAAAGTGCCAAGAGCCCTAAAGTCAACAAAAACGAATTCAGCAAAAAGAGGAGGAGGAAGGCAAAACGCATGTGGGTGACCCTGCAGAAAGGGCCCTTTCCAACAATACACAATGGTACTCATTTGACTTCAAGTGAAATGTGTTTTTTCTTTTAGGGATGTGGTGTCAAGCACATCAGGACAGATGTGTATAATCCTCAATCTAATTGATTATTTGAAAGGATGAAGAGGAATGGATTTTTCATGGAGACTGGGTGGTTTTTCCAAGTTCATAGGTCCATTTAAAGTGAGGAGAGTGTCTGGAGCATGGAAAGAGTTGGAGAATAGGCATAAATGGAATAGAAGATGTGTTACCCTCTATCAATGAGGAGGAGGTGATTGGAAGTTGAGAAAGCTCTTGAGGGTTGCAGTGGTTAGATGCTCATGTCTGATGGTGAGATGCTTGGACGGTGATCTCACAAGGGAGAAAGTACTAGCAATTCAGGAAAAGGATGGAGCAGTGATGGCGGTGGCGGGGTTCATAATTTGATAGGGCATGGAAGAGTCACAGTTCTGAGGGGAGAGGGAGGCAATCCTGGTTTGAGTGATCGACAGAGGGTGTGTGCTAATCAGAGGGTGAGGCATCCTTTCAGTTGGTTGATAGATTATGTTTAGCGCTGAAAGGCTGAGTTGCCAAACTCCTGTGTCTATCCAATGTGTTTAGATTATTTCTACTTTCCCAAATTTAGATTTGTTGTGAAGGGTAATGTATTCTTTCACTTTTGTCTGATTTACTCTGTACCATTATTGTAGGAGAGTAGGATCTGCCTCTTATGTTGCCCCCACTTTTTTTCTGATGTTTACACTGGTTTCTGGCTATAGTCTGGCTGGGCCCCTGCTAATCAGGGCCCCAGCCTCTCTGTTCTCTCTAAACGATTTGGAGTGCACTCTAGGTGCACTAGTGATTGGATACTGTGGTACCTTATGAGTCCCTAGTATATGGTACCTTAGGTACCAAGGGCATAGGTACTTCACAGGCCTACCAGGGGCTGCAGCATGTATTATGCCACCCTGGGAAGCAGACTAAATCTGACACCACAGGCCTGCTACTGCAGCCTGAGTGAGGAAGTGCTAGCACCCTCACTGAGATATAGGTTCCCTATATCTCTCCTACACACACATATAACCCTATCAGTCACCCCTAAGGCAGGCCCTATCAATCCTGAGGGCAGGGTGCTTGGCTTCTATGTGAGGGGGTGCCTCTGCCTGAGCAGGGCCCCTCTGCAGCTCTCAGAGTCCATTCTCTGGTGCTGTTTGTGGATGCGGTTAAACCATATATTTTAAGTGCATTATATCCTCGCGGTAAAATGCTAACTTTGGAATGGCTGCATCGAAACATGTCGTGTTTGGTGTCAAACATCTTGGAATACTACCCCCCCGCCAGTCCTGGCGGCGGGGGTAGCATTCCACCCTTCTAGAGGGATAGACATGTACCTACTGTGGAAACGCGGTAGAATCCTGCAGAGCCCTGGCATCACAAAATGGATGCCACCAGTCACAGACACTGGGCTGCCCTCCTGCTGATGACCAACACTCGCAGTGGAGGAAGCCCAGCAATAGATATCCTGTCCCAAGGGGGTGTGACCACCTTCCAGACAGGGTTTAGTGTATTGGGGCTGGGTGGGTGCACTCTTAGAGTGCTTTGAAGTCCTGCACTGGGGGAGCAGAAGGCTCCTCTGTGCAGAATGCCAGTTCACACCGGCTCAGGGGCTACCTGTCCCTGCTCTGGCGCAAAACTGGACAAAGGGAAGTGGGTGTAGCCACCCACTCCCCTGACCCTCCCATAGGTAGGGTCATAGAGCTAGTCCCTCCCTTTCTTTTAGTATAAGAGGGGAACCTGTGCATTGCAACCTAGATTTCCCTGGACGACGCTATACAAGAAGAATCCCGGACCTTCGACGTTCCACTTCCTTTGGAAGACTGAAGAATCTCCCTTGAAATCAAGGAGTGACTCCCCTGCTTGGCAGGCACCAAAACTATAAACAACGGTTGCAAACTACGCCGCTCCTGCTGGAGTCCGAAGTCCCTGCAGCCCAAGAAGTGGATTTCCTGACTTCTCAAAGGCCATCGTGAGTCTCCAGCGAAGCTGAGGCCAGTGGACCCCAAGAGTAACGAGGAATCGCGACCCCTGGGTACTGTGCACTATTGTCGAGTGCAACCCCTTCACAACGTTCCACGAACTTGTGCTTTGGACCACGTGTGGTCCCAGCCTCCAGCAGGAATCCCTCCTAAGATCAGAGGCCTACCACGTCCCGAGTGACCGTGGGCCCCTGTGAGCGAATCCTCACTAGGCGTCTTTGCGATCCTATGCCAGCCGGCTTGTGGGTCCCCACAAGACTTTCTAAAGAAACCAAAGGGCTCCCCTGGTTGCTCCAGGCCTGCCCTGACTTACCCTCGCTGGGTGAGTCCCACAGACCTTGCTGGTCTGCGCCATTGTCTCTTCACACTTTCCCCAAGACTTGCTGTTACTAAGGCTTGTTGGCTCCGATCGAGTCGCCGACACTGCAGTAAGCTGCAAACATCGTGGGACACGCCGAATCCAGCTCCTGGTCATCATCAACGCCTCCTGGACCTTGTGGCTGAAGAGTCAAGGCAACCGCGAACGACCTGAACCTTGCGACGACGGTGGGCATCCATCTTCCGTGCCCCGAGTCACTGCCAAGTGACTTTGAACACTGTCCCCTCTGCTTTCAGGTCTTCCATCTTCTGAATCCAGGCTTGGATTCCTCCGGACACTTCTCCTGTCGCCGCAAGCAGCAAGTCTTCACTGGCTCCCATTGAAAACGACGCCACGACCCGACACCAAAGAACACCTATGCACCCGGCTCCCCTGGGTGAGGTAACTTCAGCACTACGGTGCTCCTGTGGGTGTGGGCCCTAGAACTACTTACCCTGTAAGTGACTTGCTTGTAGCTTCCCTAGAAGTGTCCTAAAACTCTAACTTTCTAAGTGCGACAATTGCGCTGACTTCGTACAGGGTTCGCGTCTGTGTTAGACACACCGCGTCCATCTCCTTTGTAACACTATCTAAACTGTATCCTTCGACTCGTACTGAGTCCGATCGGTGTTCGCCTCGAACACACAAAGGGCCTGTAACTCTGAGATCTCCATTGCACTGACTCGCACAAGGTTCGCGTCTGTGTTAGACACAGCGCGTCCATCTCCCTTGCATCTCTATCTATGACCGCGTCCTTCGACTCGTACAAGGACCGATCGGTGTGTTCGCCTCGAACACGCAAGGGACCTTTAACATCGAAATCTCAATCGCGTTTGAGCGCATAGACTCGCACAGGACTCGCACCGGTGCCAGGTCACCGCGTCCGTCCCCTGTGGGTCTCCTACAACTACCTGGGGTGGTTCTTGGGGGTCCCTCGATTCTAAATGCCCTAGACCTAGGTCTAGCAAACTAAGATTGTGATATTCGATTGTGCTAAACTTATTTTGATAACATTTGACTTGTACATACGTTCCTGACTTCTAATCTCATAAAGAGATTAGTAGAGAGTGTTTATTAATAAATCCATATATATTTGATATATATACCTGTGTGGTGTCTTTTCATTTGGTGATTCAAGATATTGTGTGGTAAAACAAGCTGCTTTACATTCCTTCAAGACTTAGCCTGAAGGCTGCTCACCACAGCTACCACTAGGATAGCTTTCTATAAAGGTTGTCTTAAACCTATCTACCATAAGAGTCGAATTGTTCTGGTGCAAGGTGTCCACTTTAATTAGTGAACAGCATATGCCAGGCCAACTTCTCACATTGGTGGGCAGCGTGTGGGATTCCAGCTTGCTATTGTTTTACCAGAAAATCTCTATTTGAATTACTAACTGAAAACCACTATAGGTACTTAAGGTACATATAAAGTCAAGCTTAGTATCAATAAGTTCTACTGAACTTAGAGCTGTGTGCGAAGGGATAGCACACCCTTTCTACAGCTCAAGCTAGTATCAGTAGGCCACAAACTAGTGTAGGTAGTACAACACTGCACAACACTAGAATGTCCTTAAAGGGTGGAACCAGTGGATCCACTCAGCCTCAGTATAAGGACATGGCTTTCTCTGACTTGAGAGCCATGTGTGTTGAAAGACACCTGAGGCTAGGACAGAGTCCCTCAACCCTACACCTGATAGATCTGCTGACAGCAGATGATCTTAGATTGGCTCTAGGAGCTAATGGGTCTGAATCAGTGGGTGGGTCAATTACAGTATCTGGGTCAGACGATGAAAATCCGAATGACCAGGACTCTGTGATTGAAGGGCCAGGCCTCAAGGGGCCTGAAAAGGACAGAGGAATTCTCCCTAAGAGAACTGACAGAGTGGATGAGAGGCATAGGTCCCCTTCCAGGGAATCTGAGCACTCTTATCACTCTGGCAGAGAATTTGTCCACCAGAGGAACTCATACTTTCCCATAAGAGAGACCTCCTCTGAAAGAATGTGCAAACTGCTGCAGTATGAGGAAGCAAGAGTTGCCCTCAGAACCAAGCAGTTGGCACTGGATAGAGAAGCCCTGGAGATCCAGAGAGCTTCTAGAAGAGAGGGGTTGGAGATCCAGAGAGCTTCTAGAAGAGAGGGGTTAGAACCCCTTGGTGGCAGCAACAGTGTCCCTAGAGGCAGAGAATCTATTCCAGACCATAGGAACCTGAGCAAGGTTGTTCCTCCCTACCAGAGTGGGGATGATATCCACAAGTGGATAACTGCTATGGAGAGGGCCTGTAGAGTACAGCAGGTCCCCCAAAAGCAGTGGGCAGCAATCTTGTGGCTCTCCTTTTCAGATAAAGGTAGAGACAAGCTCCTCACTGTTAGAGAAGAGGATGCTGATGACTATGAAGTCCTGAAGAGTGCACTGATAGATGGGTTTGGCTTAACCACTGAACAGTACAGGTTAAAGTTCAGAGACACCCAGAAGGCACAGACTCAGGACTGGACTGACTTTGTTGATTGTGCAACCAAGGCTCTGGAGGGTTGGCTGGTTGGCAGTAGGGTTACTGATTTCAAGGGATTGTATAATCTGATGATGAGAGAACAGATCCTTAATAATTGCCAGAACCAGTTGTTGCATCAGTACCTGGTGGACTCGGATCTGACCTCTCCCCAAGAATTGGGAAAGAAGGCAGACAAATGGGTCAGAACCAGGGTGAGGCAGAAACCCCAGAACCAAGGGGGTGACATCAAGAAGCAAGATCCTAAGGGCTCTGAGAAAGGTGGGGATAAGTCAAAAGACCAGAAGTCTTCACAAGGGCCCCAAAATCTGCATCTGGTGGGAGTCACAATCCAACAAGGGAAAAGGCCAAAAGAAGCCCTGGTGCAAATTCTGTAAACAGAAAGGGCACTGGACTTCTGACTGTAACAAGTCCAAAGACCAAACCACCACCACTCCTGCCCCTAAGGCAACTGTTCCCCCTAGTTCAGCTACTGGTGGAGGTGGTACTCAGAATAAGGGTGTAGTAGGGTTGACCCTGGGTTCTGAAGTGGACTCTGACCTAGTCAGAGTGCGCACTCAGGCAATGCTGATTTGTGAGGGAGACCTTAATATGTCCTTCCTAGTAAGCCCCAGTAATCTGGGCAAATACAAACAGCAGCCTGTAATAAATGGCAAACAGGCTTTGGCATTTAGGGACACAGGTGCTAGTGTCACCATGGTGGCAGAGGATCTTGTGGACCCTGGACAGATCATCCTGGGCGAAATGTACCAGGTGACCAATGCAAGCAACGTCAAGACCAACCATAGTCTGGCAGTTGTGAATTTCTCCTGGGGAGGGGTAACTGGCCTCAAGAAGGTTGTAGTCAGTGCAGACCTCCCTGTAGAATGTCTATTGAGCAATGATCTAGAGACTTCAGCCTGGTCTGAAGTAGAGTTATGGACTCATGCTGAGATGTTGGGCATCCCTGCAGAGGTATTTGCTGTGACCAGGTCACAAGCAAGAATGCATGACACTGAACCAGCTCTGGATCCTGGAACAATGGACTAGATGCTTCCCAAGAGGAGGAGCAGTAGGGTAAAGGCAGTGCCTTCCCTCTGTCTCAGATCACAGATTCACCCCCAGAGGGAGGTGAAGCAGATCCTGAAGAAGGAACTGCCCCAGAGGGACTTGAGCCTGATCAGGTTGAGTTCTTGGGGGCAGGGGGCCCTTCTAGGAAGATCTGAGTAAGGAGCAACAGTGCTGCCCCTCTCTTGAACCCCTCAGACAGCAGGCTGCTGCTGAGGCTGCTGGGAGTGCTAGTGGGTCCCATAAAGTTTATTGGGATGAGGGACTCCTATATTCTGAGGGTAGAGATCCAGCCCCTGGAGCCACCAGGAGGATGGTAATACCTCAGATGTTTAGGGGTTCCTCTTGTCCCTAGCACATGACATCCCTTTAGCAGGACACTTGGGCCAAAACAAGACCTGGGACAGGCTTGTTCCACATTTTCATTGGCCACATATGTCAGAGGACACAAAGGAGTTTTGTCGCTCCTGTGTCACATGCCAAGCCAGTGGTAAGGCAGGTGGCACCACAAAGGCCCCCCTGATACCACTACCTGTGGTGCGGGTACCCTTTGAAAGGGTAGGGATTGACATTGTCGGTCCCCTTGACCCTCAAACTGCATCTGGGCACAGGTTTATCCTGGTGGTAGTGGATCATGCCACCAGGTACCCAGAAGCAATTCCTCTGAGGACCACCACAGCCCCTGTGGTGGCAAGAGCCCTCATTGGAGTCTTCTCCAGAGTGGGTTTCCCAAAGGAGGTCATTTCTGACAGAGGTACCAACTTCATGTCAGGATATCTAAAAGCAATGTGAAAGGAGTGTGGTGTAACTTACAAGTTCACCACCCCTATCACCCACAATGCAATGGTTTAGTTGAACGCTTCAACAAAACCTTGAAAGGAATGATTAAAGGTCTCCCAGAGAAGCTTAGGCGGAAATGGGACCTTCTTCTTCCTTGCCTGTTGTTTGCATACAGAGAGGTTCCACAGAAGGGGGTTGGTTACAGCCCATTTGAGCTTCTGTTTGGGCATCCTGTGAGAGGTCCACTGTGTTTGGTAAAAGAGGGCTGGGAGTTACCTCTCAAGCCCCCCAAACAAGATGTGATGGACTATGTACTTGGTCTCCGCTCCCGGATGGCAGAGTACATGAAAAAGGCAACCAAAAACCTGGAGGCCAGACAAGAATTACAAAAAGCTTGGCATGACCAAAAGGCTGTACTGACTGTATACCAGCCAGGACAGAAAGTATGGGTGTTGGAGCCTGTGGCCCCAGCAGCCCTCCAGGACAAGTGGAGTGGTCCCCATACAATAGTTGAACAGAAGGGAGAAGTCACCTACCTGGTGAATCTTGGAACTCCCAGGAGCCCCCTGAGGGTGCTCCATGTCAACAGATTAAAGCCATATGTTGACAGGGCTGACATGGGCTTGCTCATGGCAAATGATGAGGACCAGGAGGAGGAGAGTGACCCTCTCCCTGACCTGCTCTCTCAGAACCTAGATGATGGGTCAGTAGATGGTGTTGCTTTGGCAAGCAGCCTCACCGACCATCAGCAAACTGAGTGCAGGCAAGTTCTGCAACGGTTTAGACATATGTTTAGCCTGACCCCTAGTCAGACTTCCTGGTGCACCCATGAGGTGGACACTGGAGACAGTCTGCCTGTCAAGAATAAGATCTACAGGCAACCTGACCATGTCAGGGACTGTATCAGGACTGAAGTCCAGAAAATGTTGGAGCTAGGTGTAATTGAGCCTTCAGATAGCCCTTGGGCTAGTCCAGTAGTCCTGGTACCCAAGCCTCATACCCAGGGTGGTAAGAAAGAAATGAGGTTTTGTGTAGACTACAGAGGCCTCAATGCAGTCACTAGGACTGATGCCTATCCCATACCAAGGGCAGATGAGCTGATTGATACTTTGGCCTCAGCCAAGTATCTAAGCACGTTTGACCTAACAGCTGGCTACTGGCAGATCAGATTAGCTGATGATGCAAAAGCCAAGACAGCATTTTCGACCCCTGGTGGGCACTACCACTTTGTGGTGATGCCCTTTGGATTGAAAAATGCACCTGCCACTTTTCAGAGGTTGGTGAATAAAGTTCTGACAGGGATGGAAACTTATTGCTCAGCTTATCTATATGATATTGCTGTTTTTAGTTCCTCCTGGCAGGATCACCTGGTCCACCTCAGGAATGTTTTGGAGGCCCTGCAAAAAGCAGGCCTCACTATCAAGGCCACTAAGTGCCAGATAGGGCAGAGTCAGGTTGTATACCTGGGCCACCTTGTAGGTGGAGGCCAGGTTCAGCCTTTACAGAGCAAAATCCAAACCATAATGTAATGGGTTGCTCCAACCACCCAGACAGAGGTGAGAGCCTTCTTAGGCCTGACTGGGTACTATAGGAGGTTTGTCAAGGGATATGGATCTATAGTGACCCCCTTGAATGATCTGACCTCAAAGAAAATGCCAAAAAGGTTCAGTGGACAGCTAGCTGTCAGAAGGCATTTGAAGACCTAAAGCAGGCCATGTGCACTGCCCCCATCTTACAGAGTCCAGACTACACCAAAAAGTTCATTGTCCAAACAGATGCTTCTGAGCTGGGTGTGGGAGCTGTACTGTCTCAACTGAATGATGAAGGTCAAGACCAGCCAGTAGCTTTTATTAGCAGAAGGCTGACCCCTAGAAAGAAACGTTGGTCAGCTATAGAGAGGGAGGCCTTTGCTGTGGTGTGGGCCCTGAAGAAGCTGAGGCCATACTTGTTTGGCACTCACTTCATAGTTCAGACTGACCACAAGCCCCTCCTATGGCTTAAACAAATGAAAGGAGAAAACCCAAAACTTTTGAGGTGGTCCATTTCCCTACAGGGGGTGGACTATACAGTGGAACATAGACCTGGGACCCAACATGCCAATGCAGATGGACTCTCAAGGTATTTCCACTTTGAACACGAAGACTCAACTGGTCAAGGTTAGTTTAGTGTCCCTGCGTTTGGGGGGGGTTGTGTAGGAGAGTAGGATCTGCCTCTTATGTTGCCCCCACTTTTTTTCCGATGTTTACACTGGTTTCTGGCTATAGTCTGGCTGGGCCCCTGCTAATCAGGGCCCCAGCCTCTCTGTTCTCTCTAAACGATTTGGAGTGAACTCTAGGTGCACTAGTGATTGGATACTGTGGTACCTTATGAGTCCCTAGTATATGGTACCTTAGGTACCAAGGGCATAGGTACTTCACAGGCCTACCAGGGGCTGCAGCATGTATTATGCCACCCCTGGGAAGCAGACTAAATCTGACACCACAGGCTCTGCTACTGCAGCCTGAGTGAGGAAGTGCTAGCACTCCTCACTGAGATATAGGTTCCCTATATCTCTCCTACACACACATATAACCCTATCAGTCACCCCTAAGGCAGGCCCTATCAATCCTGAGGGCAGGGTGCTTGGCTTCTATGTGAGGGGGTGCCTCTGCCTGAGCAGGGCCCCTCTGCAGCTCTCAGAGTCCATTCTCTGGTGCTGTTTGTGGATGCGGTTAAACCATATACTTTTAAGTGCATTATATCCTCGCGGTAAAATTCTAACTTTGGAATGGCTGCATCGAAACATGTCGTGTTTGGTGTCGAACATCTTGGAATACTACCCCCACCCCCCCCCGCCAGTCCTGGCGGCGGGGGTAGCATTCCACCCTTCTAGAGGGATAGACATGTACCTACTGTGGAAACGCGGTAGAATCCTGCAGAGCCCTGGCATCACAAAATGGATGCCACCAGTCACAGACACTGGGCTGCCCTCCTGCTGATGACCAACACTCGCAGTGGAGGAAGCCCAACAATAGATATCCTGTCCCAAGGGGGTGTGACCACCTTCCAGACAGGGTTTAGTGTATTGGGGCTGGGTGGGTGCACTCTTAGAGTGCTTTGAAGTCCTGCACTGGGGGAGCAGAAGGCTCCTCTGTGCATATGCCAGTTCAAACCGGCTCAGGGGCTACCTGTCCCTGCTCTGGCGTGAAACTGGACAAAGGGAAGTGGGTGTAGCCACCCACTCCCCTGACCCTCCCATAGGTAGGGTCATAGAGCTAGTCCCTCCCTTTCTTTTAGTATAAGAGGGGGAACCTGTGCATTGCAACCTAGATTTCCCTGGACGATGCTCTACAAGAAGAATCCCGGACCTTCGACGTTCCACTACCTTTGGAAGACTGAAGAATCTCCCTTGGAGTCAAGGAGTGACTCCCCTGCTTGGCAGGCACCAAAACTACAAACGACGGTCGCAAACTACGCCGCTCCCGCCGGAGTCCAAAGTCCCTGCAGCCCAAGAAGTAGATTTCCTGACTTCTCAAAGGCCATTGTGAGTCCCCAGCGAAGCTGAGGCCAGTGGACCCCAAGAGTAACGAGGAACTGCGACCCCTGGGTACAGTGCACTATTGTCGAGTGCAACCCCTTCACAACGTTCCACGAACTTGTGCTTTGGACCACGTGTGGTCCCAGCCTCCAGCAAGAATCCCTCCTAAGATCAGAGGCCTACCACGTCCCGAGTGACCGTGGGCCCCTGTGAGCGAATCCTCACGAGGCGTCTTTGCGATCCCTTGCCAGCCGGCTTGTGGGTCCCCAGAAGACTTTCTAAAGAAACCAAAGGGCTCCCCTGGTTGCTCCAGGCCTGCCCTGACTTACCCTCGCTGGGTGAGTCCCACAGACCTTGCTGGTCTGCGCCATTGTCTCTTCACACTTTCCCCGAGACTTGCTGTTACCAAGGCTTGTTGGCTCCGATCGAGTCGCCGACACCGCAGTAAGCTGCAGACATCGTAGGACACGCCGAATCCAGCTCCTGGTTGTCGTCGACGCCTCCTGGACCTCGTGGCTGAAGAGTCAAGGCAACGCGAACGACCTGAACCTTGCGACGACGGTGGGCATCCATCTTCCGTGCCCCGAGTCACTGCCAAGTGACTTTGAACACTGTCCCCTCTGCTTTCAGGTCTTCCATCTTCTGAATCCAGGCTTGGATTCCTCCGGACACTTCTCCTGTCGCCGCAAGTAGCAAGTCTTCACTGGCTCCCATTGAAAACGACGCCGCGACCCGACACCAAAGAACACCTATGCACCCGGCTCCCCTGGGTGAGGTAACTTCAGCACTACGGTGCTCATGTGGGTGTGGGCCCTAGAACTACTTACCCTGTAAGTGACTTGCTTGTAGCTTCCCTAGAAGTGTCCTAAAACTCTAACTTTCTAAGTGCGACAATTGCGCTGACTCGTACAGGGTTCGCGTCTGTGTTAGACACACCGCGTCCATCTCCTTTGTAACACTATCTAAACTGTATCCTTCGACTCGTACTGAGTCCGATCGGTGTTCGCCTCGAACACACAAAGGGCCTGTAACTCTGAGATCTCCATTGCACTGACTCGCACAAGGTTCGCGTCTGTGTTAGACACAGCGCGTCCATCTCCCTTGCATCTCTATCTATGACCGCGTCCTTCGACTCGTACAAGGACCGATCGGTGTGTTCGCCTCGAACACGCAAGGGACCTTTAACATCGAAATCTCAATCGCGTCTGAGCGCATAGACGCGCACCGGTGCCAGGTCACCGCGTCCGTCCCCTGTGGGTCTCCTACAACTACCTGGGGTGGTTCTTGGGGGTCCCACGATTCTAAATGCCCTAGACCTAGGTCTAGCAAACTAAGATTGTGATATTCGATTGTGCTAAACTTATTGTGATAACATTTGACTTGTACATACGTTCCTGACTTCTAATCTCATAAAGAGATTAGTAGAGAGTGTTTATTAATAAATACATATATATTTGATATATATACCTGTGTGGTGTCTTTTCATTTGGTGATTCAAGAGATTGTGTGGTAAAACAAGCTGCTTTACATTCCTTCAAGACTTAGCCTGAAGGCTGCTCTCCACAGCTACCACTAGGATAGCTTTCTATAAAGGTTGTCTTAAACCTATCTACCATAAGAGTCGAATTGTTATGGTGCAAGGTGTCCACTTTAATTAGTGAACAGCATATGCCAGGCCAACTTCTCACAATTATTTATTTGTAAATTAAATGACATGTGTTATGACTTTATTTATCTGCAGAGGGTTCATGCGTTCTGCATTCCTTGTTTACCCCAGTGTTGTGATTCCAGCTTGCAGTGGTGGCCAGCTGCCATCCTGTGGGGATCACCACAGGCGTTCTGACATAAAAAACTACTTGACATGACATTATTCAACAGATGAAGCTTTTTTCTGGTATGTGTAGTGGCTGGGTTCTCCGCTTGCAATACTAGCAAGTTTGGGCAGTTTGGTTACTGAGCTTCTACTAGTAGACTCTGATAACAGTTTACTAGACAGGATGGTGAGTACAATTCTTCATTGATGGCTCCAGTCACACATAGGATGTCAGCATATCTGTGCCATGCTGCCTGTCTGCAAATTAAATATTGACTATTTACTTTTTGCACAGTTTGCCTGTATCTCATTCAGCATTTCTATTGCACATTTGTATCTCAGGTAGGTACGCTGTACTTTTGCTCCTTTGGTCAGTATGTAAAATAGGCTGGTGTCCCAGTAGTACTGCTAGGTTAGATGGCTTAGTGTCTGGTTATTTTTGTAAGACCTAACCTTCAGTTGTCTTTGATACACCCCAGTATAAGGCTTTTTTAGACTAATTGCAAGGTTTACTTTTCCGAATGAGGCACTCTGGATGCTTTAGGGTCATGGATGCGATCAGAGCCTTTAGGATTTTTTTTTGGATCATTGCAGAAGCACAGAATTTGGTATTACCAGGCCCCTTCACAAGGGCCCCGTCTGCCAACATAAAGTTTAGTTGAATATGACTTCTCAGTTTAGTGGTTGATTACTCAGTTTTCTATTTTAGAGGGCCCTGGTTACTCTCTTTGCTGACGTTTAAACTCAAATCAAATCAAACCAAATAATCTTTATACGGAAAAGATTTCCATAAAATATATGTGCATATGAAAGCATAAGTCTATACATCAAATAGTTAAAAGGTTTAAAATCTATTAAACATAATTTAACTTTAAAATGATGTACAAATACAGTTTTGCTACAATGATATAATAAAGAGATTGATGTCATATACTGATTATTAGATGCAAAGAGGCATTGGCTTATTAATCTGTCTCATGGTGCAATATTTCCAGATGGGCATACATTTTCCTTCACTTGATTGCATGAGAAATGAATGTCGATACTATGGAGCACAATTCTATTGGATTTAAATTACATAAACAATTCAGGGCATCCTTAAAATAAAACAATTTCTGTTTTAAAAATACAGGTTTTAAATAGTGTTTCCTTATATCTTGATAGAATTTACAAAACAGAATATAAGATTCAGTTGATTATACAGAGGTTCCATTACAGGGACATTTAGATAAAAATTATTCCCATACACCCATTTTTGAAAATGCAACAGCATAATGTAAAATACCTAAACATAGCCTTGTAAGATAAAACCTTTCCTGTATATTATTTACAAGTAACAAATAGTTTGGGATATTTTACATGGATTGCCTATGATATATCTTTGTACAGTAGGTTTACATCTTTCCCTGGAATCTCTCCTGTGCTCCATAAAACTCAAGAGGAGCATCTTTAATTATTTTTTACTGTAACATAGAATGCTTGTAGGATCATTCAGGGAAGAATTTTTATCTATTATTGTTAAAAAACTCTTCACATGACCAAACCAGGTATTTTTGTCTCTGCTGTCAAGGGCTAGACAAACATTTATAATTTCTTTAGTGAACTTGGTTCCAGACTTATTCCAAAGCCTATACCAAAATAAAAGCGCATTATTGTAAATGGTGTCAACGTTGTGAGGTACTGCTAATTCACCACAAACGGTGTAAGAGGGCTTAGATTGTGGTACTGCCAAAAAGTTGCCTCAAAAAATTATTCTCCATTAGTTGTAAGACTTTGCTATTTGTAAGCCCCCACAGGACTGCCACGTAAGGTACGCTGTTAATGCATTTACTTTTGTACAAGAGTAGCATCTACTTTATGGGTTTATTTCCAATGCAAACCTAAATATTGCTTCTGATGTTCTAATAAATTTCAGTTTTCTATTGTTTAGATGAGGGCTCCAAGAGCCAGATTTAGAAAACTGGACAGCCAGATAGGAAAAGTTGTCTACTTCTATTAGAAGCCTAATGTGAGGCTTTTGAACTCATATTTATCCAGCTATGAGGTCTTCCTGATTGTTGCCATATGTCTGTTGTTAAAGTATTTTACAGGCACTGTTGTTTTATTGATGGTTGTCATCCTTCATATATTTCACCCTTTTACTTTTTCCTACTAGGGATATGATGGTTTTTCCTACTAGGGATATGATGGTTCTGTGACTATAACATGCGTAAAAGTCAAAGCAAGCTTTCAGTCTTACACTTTTGTTTTTCCTTGTTGCAGTAACTTTTTTGCTGTTTTCTCCCACTAAAATTTGTGCAGTGTGCCATGTGGCACTAGCATAACACTTCATTCCTCGGAATGCTTTTTTCTTGGGAATTTGTCCAATGACATTTGTTGATCAGTTTTTTTGAACAGCCATTTTGTCAGATGTTCTCTATTAAATGAATTGTTTTGCATACCTGTGGTTTATGTAATGTATTGTAAGGCATACGCTTTAAACAAGCACAATCTGAGCCAAGGTTCTTGCCATGAAATACAGATTTTTCAAAATCGAAAGAAAATCTCCATTTTATTAAATAGGTTACGGCGAATATTATCCCTCCATTGTATGTTTAGCATTAATGACTGTCCAATTATTGTATAATATTTCTTTTATTGCAGGGCCTTCATTTACTTCCTCTGTAATCACCTAAGTTGGACCACTGGTGGTGTTGCTCTTGTTGTTGGACTGTCTATTTTTGGGGCCTGATTATGATGGCGGTGGAACCGCCACCGTCAGACTGTCGGTGGCGGTCCCACTGCCATCCAGCCCATTGGTCCGACCGGCGCAGCTCGGCTGTCGGGGGAAAGACCGCCACGTCCGACAGGGTCAACGATACAGTCAGTGCAGTGGTCAGACCCCCATTCCCTGCAATGAGGGCAGTGCCTGCTCAGGCACCCGCCATGAAAAAGCAGGCAGAAAGTTACTTTGGGGGTCCCTAGCAGGGCCCCCTTGTGCCCTGGCCCTCCAATATGGGGCCTGGGGGACACCTATGGTGCCCCCTTAAACATCCCTGCACCATGTGGCAGGCACCGCATGGTGCCTGCCACATAGTGCAAATGTTTTAATTGTGTAATATTTTGTATTGCGACGTGTGCCGCAATACAAAATATACACATTGCGACCGCCATGAAGGCGGTCGCATCGTAATTCGGTCAGCAGGACTGCCGACTTCTAGTCGGGCGGTCCTGCTTCTGCCGCGGTGTGGGTCGGATGAGAGTCCAACCGGCATCGTAATCACTCAGGCCCTTGGTTCTTCCACGACTTATTTGAGATTTGTCTGTATAAGGAAGATGAGGAACTACTGACTCTAAAGGCGCTTGTTATGCCTTCTGCTTAATGTTCATTAGTGCCTGAGATGGTCTTCCATTTGGCTTTTAGTGATTCAGGGAAACTTCATATCTTGCTGCTGTTTATTTACAGCAGGAAAGGATTTAGATCCTCATTACGAGTGGCCCGTTAATCCTCCTGGTAACTTTGGCCTCCTGGAGTTACTGCTAGCAGAGGTAGCAGTAACACTGGAGGCCTGGAGTTATAGGGGTATTACAAATGAGACTCTGATGACTGCTCAATCCGCAATTTGCGGCCAATAACCTTGGTAATTCCTCATTTCCTGCCCCACCCTCGATGCTTTCCCCAGGTACTCCCGAGAAACATGCGAGGTCCGCAGTAACTCCGTGGAGACCGGTGATAAGGGTACCAGCCCCACCTGGAACTGCAGGAGTTCCTTAAGAGGCCATCACTGATGTCGGTCGGTATTTAATGGGTGCGGTATTACTTCCCTAACTAACATGCGCATCAGAATGAGGTCATGTGCCTTTAAGAAAATTAAGACTCTCATTGGGGAAAGCTGCGTTATGGACTCCAATGAACAGGTATTAGTAAATACTGCAGATGAACAAATGCATATGAATATCATCACAGATAAAGGTGTTGCAGCGATGACTGCCATCTGCCGCACCTGTGTGTCTATTTCGGGCCCGCCGCCGTATTTGAAGGTCGTACGCTCTTCCGTGATTAGCTGTTGCCTTGGAGCAAGTTCACGTAGACGTGAATGCGGAAGCCATCTTTAATAGATGCCAAATGTAATCATTGCTATCTCTGTCTAGGCCTCATGACATCTGGAGGCTAAACTGTGCCCTGAGACAGAGGCAGGCTGACATTTACAACCGCTTGCTGGGTAATCCACCTCTTTTGCAATTTCATCGGAAACATAACAGCTCGTCCTATTCCACAATGATTCATATGTTTTCTTTTATTTTAAAAAGCACATTAGCTAAAAGATGGCAATTCCACACAGATTTGAAGAAGCCTACAATATGATGAAGCTGGTATTAAACAGCACGATGCATTAATTCCTCCAGATTTAGTCTCACGAGGCACCAACCTGAAGGCAGTGGAAACTTTATATAGTAATTACAGTCTTTTAAAATTCCAGATGTAAGGATTGCAGCATTCAAAGGACCGCTGAAAATGGGTCGTCGCTGTATGTGTGCACTCTCTTTTACACTGCTTTGGAACAATGGGTGAATTCATTATCCTGCAGTCCCCAGGAGGGCTAACTCGCAAGAAAATGGGAAGCAATACATTAGGATGCGAGGGCCTATGAATGTACATGCATGGAATCATTCAAGCTGTAGTAGTGAGAACCAAGGCAGACACCGTTACTTCCCACTCCTGAATGTATGTCTCTGTTCATTGCAATGGCATTAAACTGCATTGCGATATATTGTTTTAACAGCAAATGTATTTTAGAGTAAACATATTACACTGGTGGCTATGCGCAGGTGTTGTAAGCTTAAGTCAGCGTTTCCATTGAAAAGGCATTTTTTGTTTTCTTAATAACTTTGGGGCATATGTAGGTAAAACGGGTATTGTGATTCTCAAATTGCGATTTTTAGGGAATCGCAATTAGAGAATCGCAAAACGCAATGTAGGTAGGATTAGCAAAATATTTTGCGAATTCCACATATTCTTTATTTGCGAATCGCAAATTGAGATTCGCAAACAAGGAATACCTTCCCATTCATTCCTATGGGCTAGAAGGCCCATAGGAATGAATGGAAAGACATTCTCAATTTGCGATTCCCAATTAGAGAATCGCAAATTGAGAATGCAATTTCAAGGTTGCAAGGGTGTCAATAGGACACCCTGTTGCACCCCTGAAATAAGTATGTGTGCACATGTGGCGCACATACATGCGCTAAGGGCGTGTATGTGCGCCACATGGCACTTTGAAAGATGCAAAAAAGTGCATTTTTCAAAGAAATCGCAAATTACCACCAACCTGAAGTTGGTGGTAATTTGCGATTCCTTAAGCCAAAATTGCACAACTTGGGTGCTTCCTACATTGCATTTAAGGAATCGCAATTTGGGATTCCTTAAATGCATTTGCAAAATAGGGAATCGCAAATTTTGCGATTCCTTATTTTGCGAGTGGGTTTTTCTCTGCTACATAGCACACTGCCCAAATTGCGATCGCAAACGCTGAAATTCTGCGAATTTCAGCATTTGCAATCGCAATTTGGCTTCCTACATATGCCCCTTTGTCGCCTCAAAGAATCTACATGAAACTTTCAACAACAACAACAATAGTACAGCCACTTTGGGTTCTTTAGGGCAATTTTGGAGGAGATTTAGCAAGTGGGGCCAAAAAAATGAGGAGGTCCTAAAAGGGACAATTTCCATTTTAATTTTCATAAGATTCTTGTCGCCTTGCTGGACTACAGCGGGTGAGGAGCATGGTCTCATCAGAGGCCTGGCCAGTGGCCTATGGCAAATTGTGTAATGATATGTGCAAAAAGGCCGAAAACTACTTTAATGTGGAACTATATATTCAGAGGAAGCAATCAAATCTTTTCAATGTTCTACAAGGAATCCTCCAAGGCTCCTAGGAAATAGGGAGGGTGGATCTGGCCTGCGCTGGATGCTCAAATAGAAAAGAACATAAAGGTGGAAATTTTGAAACATCCCACTACAGCTTTGAGTTTCAAGCTGCACTTAGGAAACCCCTACCCTCAAACAACAAATATTTTTTTTACTAACCTCACTTTGTAAAAAGTTACAGGATTTGTAGTTCCCATTTTTGAGTTTATTTACCAGGAAAGCAATTCCTGCCTCTCCAACAACACAAAAGGTTTGCAGCACCCTAGCATTGTTTCTGTGGGAGCTTCGTTAAGCCAAAAGCACCAAATTAAATTAAAGAAGGCATCTGATAGGTTAACCACTTCACACTATCTAGAAAACAAGTCCCTAAGCTGTGCCCACACTTTGGGGGACACCATTTACAGTTTCTTCCCTGATTGTGTGAGGATGAAGCTTCTGCTGTGAACTGTATGGCATCCCACCAGAATGCACAGAAACAGGAACCTGCAGGAAGAAGTCAAGGGCAGTCCTCTTCTGAAAGACAGCGAGTTGATTGTGTTGTCAGAACGAGAATTTGTGGTATGGACCTTTTTTATACACCCCACAGGACAGAAGAAAGCGAACGCCCAAAAGATCACATGCACTTCATGTGACCAGGCCCTGGAGAGCGGCCATCCAGGGATGTATTCTTTCAGCATCACTAGCTTGATGAAACACCTCAGAGCCATGCACCCAAATGTGTACTCCAGAGCAAAGATGCAAAGGCAGCAATGGGAGGAACTAGAGGACATAAGCCTTGCCACTGGAGGCCCTCCAAGCATCAGAAGAGGAAGTTGCTAATTACAGATTCTGTCCACATACTGCAGTCAGTGTAAGAAGATAATTTGTTTGATGAAAAAACATCAATGTAGTATCACCGGCAATGCATCTACATAATGACTTCTAACAAAGTTTAAAAAAATAAAAAAGAGTTCCCAAAAAAGTTTAAGAAGATAGTTTTAAAGAGTCAATCCAAAAACTTAAAATAAAGTTTAACATAAAACATTTAAAGGGGTCCCACAAATAGGAGCCTTAAGAACAAAAAAAGCCATAAAAGCAAAAAAAGAATTGGCTGCCCAGAGGGTTGTGTGCAGTACCTGGCTGCAAGCTAGGAGCTCTGCGCCTGTGGAGGGTGGGCACCGGGCCAGGCTCTTCAACCCATCCTCACTGTGCACGACCAAAGGCCAATGTGCCGGAGGACACAAAGTGGCAGAAAGATTATAGACTGGGACAGGTGGGCATATGGACTGAAACAAAAAACATGCAGGCAAATAATGGGTGAAAGCGCATTAACTGTGAGAATAGTAGGCACATATTGTGGGAATAAGCACAAATAATGAGAAAGGACTCTTTTAACACTCATTTAACTTCAGTAAAAATGAGAAAAATCAAAATATAAAATTTCAAATAATATTGAAGTAGGAAGTGAATACACACTCCATTCTAGGGCTCTAGGTAAAATAGAAAGTTTAAACAATGTACTGACTGACTGTCAAGTTACCTCAGCATGTATCAGCCGCCTCTTCTCTACTACATCCATTGTGCTGAAAGCTCTTTGGAATCAGCCGTATAACAGGCATCCTGCACCACTGTCGTTTATGAAAAGCCAAGCGCCTGTTTGGCATAGCTTGCTCTGCACTGACATTATGAGTGCTACCTGACATTAGTGGTGATTGGACGCATTTAAACTTTATGACGTATAATATTTAAAGTAAGAAATGCGAAAGGTCACTTTTGGCTTCCCGTCCCATTTCAGCTTTATGGTGGAGCGGAGATGCTATGTGTTTCTAACCCATTGTTCTGCAAAATTTGTGTGACCAGCCGTTGCTGGACTGCTCTGGGGATGGGGCGTTGGATGATTGTTTTTTGTTATTTGTCCTATGCTGTCTTGGTTGCTAGTGCTTTGGTGCTATATGCAGGGGTCTTTGGGTGGGAGGGGTGATTGGGGAGGGGTCCGTTGTTAGATTGCCCTATGACTAGCACACCTGTTAGAAATGGGATTTCTGGTTGGCTAGGGCATGTGCCTAAGCCAGGCAGAAACCACCACTCTAGTCAGGGCAAGGGAGTTACACGCTGAAGATAACCCCTGCTCACCCCCTTTGTAGCTTGGCACGAGCTGTCAGGCTTATCCCGGAGGCAATGTGTAAAGCGTTTGCGCAACACACACACGCAGCAGCGACACACTAGGCACACCACAAAAGAAACTCCACACAAGGTTATATCAAAAATAGCCTTTGTATTACTCATAAAACACATTAGAACGTAATCACATATATACACTGTGCCACCTGGCACTAGGTATTACTTTACAGGGATTATATAAACTTACAGGGCCAATCGGGCCGCTGTCATAACAATGCACAGTTAGAGAAAACAACCAGTACTTACCGGTAAAGGCACACTTAGCCAAACATATTAAGCATTAGCATTAGCAACAGTGCACCACCGTACCCACTTTCAGAGGGCACACCTTAGGCAAAAGATTTAGTGCGTAAATCACATCATTGGGGCACCGTAATCACTGACAAGGTGCACACAGCACCTCATGGCATTATGTCCCACCTAAAACATAGGTGCGAATTTCAGGCCGTGTGGCCTTAACCTCGGGGGCCCGTCCTGGGCGTCCCCACAATGCCCTTGTCCCAAAGTGAGGGCTCTCCCCACTGCGTGTCCCTTCTAACACGAGGCCTCAAAACTGGCCCCCTGGCTGCCGATGCAGCAGAAACAAGGCCCGTAATACACAGGCGGGGGCGGCACTGATACCAACAGGTAGCGCAATGCCCTCGAGGGCGGGAAGACCTCACTTGGTCTCCCCCGCATAGGCAGTTCCCCCAATGGCCGGACTCACCCTCACTCTGGCGAGTCAGGCCCCAAAAAGCTGACGTGTGGCCTCCTGATGGCCACAGCCATGGCCCTGCGGCCTCGCGTCTCTTCTTCTTCACAGGTGGATGTGCAGAGGTCAGGCTCTTTCAGGCTAGGCGTCCCGGGCCGGCTCTTCCGCCCTCACTCTCCGCGGTTGGGAACCACACAGGGCTCTCCCTCGCCAACACGGGAGCCCCGCCCACAACAAGGCGTCTGCCTGGCTTCCTGCTCGGCCTGGCTTCCTCTGGCCGGCCCCGCCCACGGTCAGGCACTCCCGGCTTGACTTCCGGTCCTGCACAGCGCTCGTGAGCGCAATTAAAAGAACGAAGGGCTCCACATGCTCCGGGGTGGTGCACCAAGCACAGCACTCACCACACGCTGTTGCGGGATGAGCCCACGCCAGGGGCTCAACACCTAGGACTCCTGCGGCGCCCCAAGTCCCAAAAGCACACAAGGCAGAGGCTGGGCCCAGGCAGGCCAGCTCACAGGGCCCTCTAGCAGGGGGAGTCCTTTGTGGTGGTTCCTCCTGGCGCCCAGTAGACCTTCAGTTCCAAGTAAGCACCAGTACAACAACTTCATAGGGTAACAGCCCCAATATTTATATTGCAAATGTCTTTGTTCTACCCCCTGGCACAGGGCTCTGTGCCCAAATCCAAACTAGTTCTGGGGGGTACTCCCATACACCTTTTCATGTGCACAAACACCCTTATTGTTAGTGTAGGCTCTGGCCCCAGACACACCACAGGGAGGCGGAGCCAGCATTGTGTAAGGTAGGCACAGTCCTTTTCAGGTCCAGGTGCTACTCCTCCCACTACTCCAAATGCAGTTCCGCCTATTAGCCTAGCGATGACTCACCCAGCCCCTCTGGAGCCACTGCACCTCCCCAGCCCCTGTCATCCAGAGCCAGACATGCAATACACATCAGGCAGGCACAAAGACACATAGCACACAGAAATTTCCACTTCTAAAATAAATCTGCGAACACCATTATGCAGCATTTACCACTATTCCAAACATACCAAACTTGATCACGCCACCCCTCTCATATCAGGAATTACCACTGAAGCACATATCAGGGAATCCCCAATGCATTCCTATGAGAGGGCAGCCTCACAGTAGTGAGAAACCAAATAGGCTGTTTGTCACTACCAGGACATGCCACACAGTTAAGGCACATGTCCTACCTTTTACCTACATTGCACCCTGCCCATAGGGCTAGCTTGGGCCTACCTTAGGGGTGACTGATATGTAGTAAAAGGGGAGTCACAGACGTGGCAACCACTTTATGTGCTACGTCACAGTGGCAGTAAATTGCGCGTGCAGGCCCTGCAATGGCAGAGGCCTGAGACAGGTTTGAAAGGCTACTTTGGTGGGTGGCGCAAGCAGCACTGCAAGCCCACCAGTAGAATTTAATTTACTGGCCTTGGGTATATGAGATTCTACTTTACAAGGGACTGATAGGTAAATTAAATACGCCAAACAGGTGTAGGCCAATCTTACCACATTTACCACAGAGAGCACATGCACTTTAACACTGGACAGCAGTGATAAAGTGCCCAGAGTCCTAAAACCACCAACACCAGGTCAGAAAAAATACCAAGAGGAAAGCAATACGTTCAGGGATGACCCTGCAATAAGGGCCAAGTCTAACACAACCCCCTTCCAGCCTAAAGCCAGGGTAGACCAATCAATACCTTGATGGACTTCCCTACTTGGGACGATAGAACACAGATGCGGGCCCGCAACTGCAGGTGCACACTCCAGTTCTACGCCAATCTGAACCCATGTGGTTCCCTCTGTCTAAGCTCCCAGGACCAACTAAGCTACCCCACTGGGATTCCCTAGTTGTTCGTGGCCAGGACCAGGCCCTAGGCCATCCAGATGTCTCTGGCCCTTGCCATCTCACAGAGTGGGGGGCAGTAACCCCAGGTACATAGTATCCATTCTCCACTCTACCTCTCATCAGTGCAGTTCTAAACTGCCACTGATCCCTCAACCCAGGGTCTGCACCCTCAGGCTGACCAGAGGTCACGGGCGAGGCTCTCCTTCCCCTACCTCTCCTTCTGGGGCTCCGCACTCTCCTCCTAGGAGAGGCACCCTCAGAACACAAAACTGTCAGGACGCTGGAATCAGCCCTCCCACACAATTCTCCCACCAGTTCAGGACCTTGACCCTACAACTGGTCTCCCAACCTAGGGACCAAACCCTCAGGTTGAACCGGGGTCAGAGGCGAGGATTCGCTCCCTCTGCACCCCCTTCCAGAGTTTTGCACCCTCCCACCTGGAGTGGTACCCCTAGAAGACAAGACGGTAGGGACACTGGTTACAGACGTCCTTCCCCCCAGGTCAGGCATAACCTCCTGAACCTGGCCTCCCAACCTAGGGACTATACCCTGTGGCTGAGCACCTGCCTGGCATGGCAAACCAGGACTTCCTGGGAAGCACGCATGCCCCCCCCAAGTGTAACACATAACTCATGTGTTGTGTGACAGTCTGCCTGGTGCTGATCCCCCGACCCCTGTCCATCTGACAGTGCGGGAAGACCCCCCAAAACAGAAGTGGTGTCACCATGGTCACTCCTAGGAGGCTCAACCCTTATGGCTGGCCCCTGACCCACTGGTTCTCCCACTGGGGACCGCATCCCCCTCTTACCCCTCCATCTGGACTTCTGCACTCTCCACTCAGGAGTGGCACCGCTAGACACCAGAACTGGTGGAGCTCTGCTTACAGACGCTCCAAGTTCCCCTGACACTAGGAGATCCCCCTCAACGGATGGTCTACCAGTACAGCCTAGGCTCCCCACCTGGTGTTCCCCGAAGGAACCCTCCAGGCCCTGAGACTGGGCTTCGGGCATCTTGGGACGCATCCCATTCTCACTCCTTCTCCGCGGAGACAGGACGTGAGTCCCTACAGCCCTCCCACTACACCGGGACCTATCTGGGCTACTAAGAACCTTTCCCACCACTCTTGGTTGGGAAATACCTGAGCCACTCCCCTTAGGGTCACTCCCAAATGCCTTCTGAGACCCTCTGGCACTCACCCAGAGGTCTGCCTCCCGTGCAAGCTCCCTGGGATCAGAGAACTCACACTCCAACAGGTGTTGGCATAACCAAACAACAATGGAACATGTGCTCTCTTACAATCAGATTGAACAGCCCTTCAAAATTGTTTGCCGTGCTACCCATCACCCAACCTTCCAGTGCATCACAACATTCTTCCACAAACTCCCCCCAAAGACTGGTGAGACAGTTTCCTACAGCCCCTGAACTTCAACCTATACCCTTCAGGTGTGACACCCTCTTCCTGGGAACTAGGTACCCTGCTCTGGGATCTGGGAGTGGGACTTCCTACACTGGACTCCATATTGCTGCCAAAACTGGACTCCACTCACACTGGTGAATCCAGACCACTAAAAATACACTCAGGGGACATATCCTCAAGAGCTAGCTTTTCTCTGGCGAAGGCCCTCTCTGCCTCTGCCATCCTCTCCTGAAGTAAGGCTCCCTCAACCTCAGCCTTTTTCTCTTCAAGGACCAACTCCTTGAGACTCAACTCCTGAGCCAACAAGGCCTTTTTCTCCTCCACACCCAGCTGCGCTATCTCCTTGGCATGCTCTAATCTGAGCCTCTCCAAAGCCAGCTGATGCTCCCTTTCTTCCCTCCTATCCACCCACTCCTCTGGGGACAGGGAAAGGGATGGGGCACTGCCCCCGGCACTGGACCCAGCAAGGGACTCCCTCTCCACGGGGTCCTCACAATCTACTGGCGTCCCTGCCATGTCATTTTCTTCCTCCTGCGCAGACTCTTCAGGGCCTCCCTCAGACCCACCACCCTACTTGGTATGCGGACTGGGAAACCTTCCTCTCATAGTCCTCCCATGCCCATTCATTCTCTTGCCATTGGAGTAGGGTTTCCTGGAGGTCTAGCTGGGTGTCTGACCCATTCACTGCTATGTCTCTCTACTCACAGAACCCCCTCAACTCAACATACTGTATTTGAGCAGATCTGTTACAATAAAGGCAGATTCCATTTAGGCAAGGCACTAAGACACAAGTGCAACACGGGAGACCTAGGTGTAAGAGCTGCAACAGGAGTTCACAATTCCAAAAATGACACTTTTGAGGAGAAAAATTTTAAAAATCAGGAGAAATCCCCAAACACGTGATTTTGTCTAAATGCAGAGTTTGTAGTGCAACCATGCGTCACTGTGGTACTGCGCAAATGCAAGTAATATCCTCACCGCTGACAACCAATGTTAGAAATGGGATTTCTGGTTGGCTAGGGCATGCGCCTAAGCCAGGCAGAAACCACCACTCTAGTCAGGGCAAGGGAGTTACACGCTGAAGATAACCCCTGCTCACCCCCTTGGTAGCTTGGCACGAGCAGTCAGACTTATCCCAGAGGCAATATGTAAAGCGTTTGCGCAACACACACACGCAGCAGCGACACACTATGCACACCACAAAAGAAACTCCACACAAGGTTATAGCAAAAATAGCCTTTGAATTACTCATAAAACACATTAGAACGTAATCACATATATACACCGTGCCACCTGGCACTAGGTATTACTTTACAGGGATTATATACACTTACAGGGACAGTCAGGCCACTGTCATAACATCACAATGCACAGTTAGAGAAAATAACCAGTAATTACCGGTAAAGGCACACTTAGCCAAACATATTAAGCATTAGCATGAGCAACAGTGCACCACCGTACCCACTTCCAGGGGGCACACCTTAGGCAAAAGCATTAGGCGTAAATCACATCATTGGGGCACCGTAATCACTGACAAGGTGCACACAGCACCTCATGGCATTATGTCCCACCTAAAACATAGGGGCGAACTTCAGGCCGTCTGGCCTTAACCTCGGGGGCCCGTCCTGGGCGTCCCCACAATGCCCTTGTCCCAAAGTGAGGGCTCTCCCCACTGCGTGTCCCTTCTAACACGAGGCCTCCAAACTGGCCCCCTGGCTGCCGATGCAGCAGAAACAAGGCCCGTAATACACAGGCGGGGGTGGCACTGCTACCAACAGGTAGCGCAATTCCCTCGAGGGCGGGAAGACCTCACTTGGTCTCCCCGCGTAGGCAGTTCCCCCAATGGCCGGACTCACCCTCACTCTGGCGAGTCAGGCCCCAAAAAGCTGACGTGTGGCCTCCCGATGGCCACGGCCATGGCCTTGCGGCCTCGCGTCTCTTCTTCTTCACTGGCAGATGCGCTGAGGTCGGGTGCTTTCAGGCTAGGCGTCCCGGGCCGGCTCTTCTGCCCTCAATCTCCGCGGTTGGGAACCACACTGGCCTCTCCCTTGCCAACACGGGAGCCCCGCCCACAACCAGGTGTCCTTCGCCTGGCTTCCTGCTCTGGCCTGGCTTCCTCTGGCTGGCCCCGCCCACGGTCAGGCTCTCCCGGCATGACTTCCGGTCCGCGGGCTGCTTCTCGCAGGGCACAGCGCTCATGAGTGCAATGAAAAGAACGAAGGGCTCCACACACTCCGGGGTGGTGCACCAAGCACAGCACTCACCACGGTCTGCTGCGGGACGAGCCCACGCCAGGGGCTCAACACCTAGGACTCCTGCAGCGCCCCAAGTCCCAAAAGCACACAAGGCAGAGGCTGGGCCCAGGCAGGCCAGCTCACAGGGCCCTCTAGCAGAGGGGGAGTCCTTTGGGGTCACAGCCCCAATATTTATATTGCAAATGTCTTTGTTCTACCCCCTGGCACAGGGCTCTGTGCCCAGTCCAAACCAGTTCTGGGGGGTACTTACATACACCTTTTCATGTGCACAAACACCCTTATTGTCAGTGTAGGCTCTGGCCCCAGACACACCACAGGGAGGCGGAGCTAGCATTGTGTAAGGCAGGCACAGTCCTATTCAGGTCCAGGTGCTACTCCTCCCACTACTCCAAATGCAGTTCGGCCTATTCAGCCTAGCGCTGACTCACCCAGCCCCTCTGGAGCCACTGCGCCACCCCAGCTCCTGTCATCCAGAGTCAGACATGCAATACACATCAGGCAGGCACAAAGTCACATAGCACACAGAAATGCCCACTTCTAAAAGTGGCATTTCTAAAATAGTGATAATAAATCTGCAAACACCATTACGCAGCATTTATTACCACTATTCCAAACATACCAAACTTGATCACGCCACCCCTCTCATATCAGGAATTACCACTGAAACACATATCTGGGAATCCCCAATGCATTCCTATGAGAGGGCAGCCTCACAGTAGTGAGAAACCAAATAGGCTGTTTGTCACTACCAGGACATGCCACACAGTTAAGGCACATGTCCTACCTTTTACCTACATTGCACCCTGCCCATAGGGATAGCTAGGGCCTATCTTAGGGGTGACTGATATGTAGTAAAAGGGGAGTCACAGACGTATAACCACTTTATGTGCCACGTCACAGCGGCAGTAAACTCCGCGCGCAGGCCCTGCAATGGCAAAGGCCTGAGACAGGTTTGATAGGCTACTTTGGTGGTTGGCACAAGCAGCGCTGCAAGCCCACCAGTAGCATTTAATTTACTGGCCCTGGGTATATGAGATACCACTTTACAAGGGACTGATTGGTAAATTAAATACGCCAAACAGGTGTAGAACAATCTTACCACGTTTACCATAGAGAGCACATGCACTTTAACACTGGACAGCAGTGATAAAGTGCCCAGAGTCCTAAAACCACCAACCCCAGGTCAGAACAAACACCAGGAGGAAGTCAAAAAGTTCAGGGATGACCCTGCAAAAAGGGTCAAGTCTAAGAACACCCAACAACTAAAACTGATGAAATGGAACATACGCGACATGAGTTTTGTGACCAAACGCCATAAAATCCTGATGTATCATAAAAGACATGGTGTACATGTTGCCCTGCTCCAGGAGTCACATCTCAAGCTGGCTGAAACTGATCACCTTTGCCGGCGGTGGCAGGGTCTGCTTCATGCTACTAGATACTCAGCCTTTGCGAAGGGGCCATTGCTCTGGGTGTGGATTCCTTTTGAGACAACTGCAATTGATATTGATAAAGAGGGATGTTATGTCTTGGTGGAGGGGCAACTTTGCGGGAAACTTCTGGTGTTGGGCAGTGTTTGCGTGCCAAACCATGATCAGACCTTGTTTCTTCATACCCTGCTGGCGCGATTAGCTCATCTGACAGAGGTGCTGTGTCTCATTGGAGGTGACTTTAATTGTGTCTTAGGCACGTCTTTAGACCACTTGACACACAGGGCAGCTGCTGGCCTGGCCTCTTGGATTACTCACTGGGATATGGAAGATCCCTGGCGTACGTAGCATCCCACAGACATGGATTACTCCTTCTTCTCGAGCCCATACCAGGTCCACTCAAGAATTGATTGCATTGTTTGCTCCAAGTGCCTTAATAGTTGTATATTACACACAGAATATTTGGCCCGTACACTGTCAGACCATAGCCCTCTGAAATGGGTATCCTTCCTGCAACAACAAGTGAGGCTACCTCGCAAGATGTGGCACCCTCGGACTTCCTACCCCTTTCTATGTTGAACTTTGACTTCAAAATACTCAGTAAAATATTAGCGTCCTGGTTATTGCCCCTTATGCAAGCCTGGTTCATGGAGACCAAAACGGTTGTAAACCAAACCCTTAGCACTTCTCAAAATCTCTGTAGACTTTATTGTATTCTGTATGCCCATGACCAGTTACCTGAACTCACCGCATTGATTGTGTCTGTCGACCTTGAGAAGTCCTTAGACACCGTGTGTTGGGGAGGCCACGATTTATTGTATGGGACCTAGTTCTAACTGGGTAAGATGGTCAGGCTGCTCTACGCTCACCCAATGGCTAGGGTGAAAACAGGGTGCACAATTTCAGAAGCTTATGAAGTCTTCAGGGGCACTAGGCAGGGTTTCCCCCTATCGTCCCTCTTATTCACCCTGGCTGTGGAGCCACTCGCAGAAAAGTTTCAAATGGAGGGAATGGGACATTAAGCTAGATGTTTTGGTCCATGTTATTTCATTATTTGCAGATGACCTACTCATTTACCTCTGGGATGGGGTGAGCGATATTCCCCTTGCCCTGTGGCTCCTTGAGGAATGTCAGAGGAACTCGGGTCTTCGGGTAAACCAGAGTAAGACTTGTGTGTTTCCGATGGTCGCAGGATCAGGTTGTCCTGTTTTTTTTGCCCACCTGATATACTTTGGGCTCCGAGAAACTTTAAATGCTTGGGCATCCAGGTCTTCCACAAAGTGGATGATCTCCAAGAAGGGAATCAGCCTTTCGGTCTCTTCGGTCTCTTAAGTCCTGTGTCTCTTTTTGGCACACCCTCAAGCTACCAACTATGGCACGTATTGTGCTCTCTAAAATGGACATGCTCCAGAGGCTTCTTTACTTTTTCGTAAAAATCCTGGTGAAAATCCCAGTGCCCTGGTTCCTGAGGCTTGACGCACTCCTGAGGGAATTGATTTGGGATGGCAGATGCCAGATAGTTGCGTTAGCTACCCTCCACAGCCCCCCACTTGAGGGCAGCCTGGAAGTTCCAGACTTTGAGTTGTACTTTCTCACAGCTCAGCTTCAGTGGATCACAAAATGGCTGGATGGGGTGAATGCAGCACACGTAGATAAAAAAACAAGGAGAAATAAAGATATTTTTAACCATTACACCAGTCCTGGGAAGGTGTATCTTTTTGGTGCATTCCCAGGTTTACAAGTCCTTCTAAATCTGGGAATGCATCAAAAACCATGGGAGTTGTGGGGTAACACGAACTGCAACGCCCATAGGAATCCTCCCTTGCACAGAGTAAGGCAATGCAGCCATTTGTTCTGCGTTGCCTTACTCCAAATATTTTAAGCCATACAAAGTGGCTTTGCGTGGCTTAATAAATCTGACTTATAGGTTTGCGTCACACATGTACCACATTGCATGGTACAAGCGTGTTGCAAAACTCTCATAAATATGCCCCCTAGTGTAAAGCATTTAACAGCAACAAACAACAAAATAAGAAAGTCACACAAAAAGAAAGAGACATAACAACAATTTATAAAAATAGTGTGTATTTTTATAACTTTTTAGAGACCTTGATCATCATAATCCACTGGAGGGTTCCAGAGATACAGATTGTAGACATTTTTATCACTTGTAAATGCAGCCGCAAACAAGCAATAGTCAACAAAAAGTTTGTAAACTTTTCAAAAGGTTGAAAGTGTTAATGCGGGTACTCCGGCCTGGGTTAGGCGGCCAAATCCAGCAGAGAAAAGGTCTAGGGGGCCAGAGAGGATGTATTGGACAGTTACCTGGCCACCAATCATTTTTAAGGACACTACCAAACTTTACAGGATGACCACAATAGACATCAATGGAGTGGTCCTGATGCTGAGGATACAGGCAAAAGATGCTCAAAGGGTGCTCCGGTTGAGGTGGTAGTTGACGAGGGTGTCTTTGTGGTGGTTTGTCAGTCCACGGATGATGTGGGGCAACTTTGGCCACAGAGATCAGGGTCCCTCGAAGTCCTCTATGATGCAGTAGCAGGCCAGTCGATGCTGGGCTACTGGTCTCGTTGCACTGCGGTTGGGGCGAAATCCTTTAGTGGGGCTAGTGTCTCTTGGGTATGACAAATCTGGTCTTTGATAGCACTCCCCTGTCCGGCAGACACAGGTACAACTTTTGGCTATCTAGAATTTGTCCTCTTGTATGCCAAGCGACTGGTACTGGCAAAACGTTTGCGGTGGCTACCAACTTGTCGGTTTGAGCTTCTTCAGGCCTTGTGTCCCTGGAGCTGGTTCCAGGGGATCAACCGACTGATCCTTGGAGTCACTGTTATAAGCTAAGGTTGGGAATCAACTTTTCCCTGTGCCAGGAGTCACAATCAATCAATCAATCAGGTTTCTTATAAAGCAGGACTACTTACCCATTAGGGTCTCAAGGCGCTGACAGGCACAATCTAAACTTCTCTAGCCAACAGTGCAGCAGATCCAGTCCTTCTGGCGGTTCATTCCCACCATGTGTGCTTTCAAGGGAAGCAGGGCAGCCCTTCTTCGGTCTTCTCTCCAATTCCAGCATGACCCGAGGGTCAGGGTGCCAGGGGTGCCAAATGTATCCCAGGAAAGAGCCCGGCGGGGTCCACGGGGTCACTAACCAATGGGCTACTGGGTCCCCTCCTTCCTAGTGACATGTGTGTTGCAATGTAAGGCATCTAGCTATCCCAGAGTGCCCCTTTATTGCCCCTTTCAAAATGGTATGACCCTTCCTTTGTCATCAGCAGAATGATAGCTCACCTTAGAGGTGTGGCTACCAGTGGGCTACACGCCCCTCTCTGACTCTGTTGCCTAATTATCTGCAGGAACAAAAAGCATCCTGCTCAGGAGTGTTGTTGCAGTTGGCCCTTCCCCTTTGAAGCTCGCCTTTTGGGCTATCGCCCTGCATGACCATCCTGGTAGAAGAGGCCACACCTTACTCTGCAGCAATTGCCTTTGTACCTAGGCCTGGGAGTCATCCACACATCTCCTGAGGTGGTCAGAAGTCTGTCTGTGTGCAGGGTGTTTGTGAGGCCACTGGACTAGCTGGAGTGCAAAGTAGCAGCTTTCTAAAGTTGCTTACTTTAATAGTGACTTTAAATTCGACAGGTCGAACTTAATGCCTCAATTAATTTGATACCTTACTTGAGCCTATTAGGTAGTCCCATTCAGAGATTAGCCAGGCTGGGGTGCCAGCCGGTAACCCTGTGTTAGCCAATGGGGCTTGTAGGAGGCTGGCTCTCTCTATAGTGCACTAAAATGAAGTACACTGTGCAGAGAGTCCAGTGGATCCCCAATAGGTGTGCAGAGGTAAAAGCAGATAATTCTAATGCTCTTTATGTGGTAGTGTGGGTGAGCAGTTATGCTTATCAGAGGGTAGTGCTAAGCATTGATTGTCACACACAAAGGCAATAGATGAGGCACACACTCAAGAATAAATCAAGACAACTTAGGAAAAATAAAATTGTATCTTTATATATATTTTTAGAAACCAGAACTTAGTTCAACAGTGAATAAATGCTTTATATGTCGATTTTTAACCAAATGCATTTCAAGACACAAATGCTTAAGAGTTTCAAGCAACAGCGGTCACTACCGTCAGGTAGAGACCATCGCGGTCAGGAAGAAGAAAAGCATAGGGTTAGATAGCGGAGTACTGCCAACACATTTACCGTCACGGTCTATGGAAGCAACACTCAGCCACAGAGATTTGGGGGGCAATGGTTGCTCAGAGTTGAGGAGAAGTTCTATTGCATCAGAGTCAGAGTTTTGGAAGTCACAGGGCTCGGGCACAAAAGGCAGTTCTGGGTTACATAGGTCAGAGGTGCCGGAGGTCTCGGGATGCAGAATTGGTTTGTCGCCGGCGGCGTTCCGCTACAGGTGCTTTGAGGGCAGTCTGTCATGGTCGGGCGGTCGTGTTCAAGTTGCTGCTTTCACGCAGTCTACACCAGCAGAAAGCGGGTTCAGACTCACAGGAGCGAGATTGTTTCCAGCGTCAATTGCAGGTGCTGTGAGGATCCCTTAGGCTGGTGGATGCATTGAAGGGGTCGGTTACCGGACCGGCGACCAGCAGGCCTTGGCTGCTGCAACCTTTGGGTAATGAGGTGAATCGTGTCGACACAGTCCGTGCAGGTCTTCACCTCGTGGCTGTCTTTTGCCGACAGGGTGCTGGGGACTCGTACCACTGGTCCAAAGGGAGGACCCAGGCAATTGGCAAAGGCTGGCAGGGCTCCGGGGTTCATGGAGGCTGAACAGGTCTCAGGTAGGGACAGCAGACCACAGTTGTCAAGTCCTTTCGCAGTTGGCTGGGGTTGGTGCTGGTTTCTTCTGCAGCAGAGCCCAGTTCCTGGATCAGAAACCCGTCTTCTTCCTTTCTCTTCTTTAGGGCCGTGAAATTGGAGGTTCAGGTCTAGGGGAGCCACCTAAATACTGAATTTAGGGGTGTTACAAGGGGAGACAGGTGGTAGCCAATGGGCTACTTACCTTTAGGGTGTCTTCAACCTCTAGTGACTACTTCCTGTGGGAAGAGGCACTACTTTATCCCGGATTGGAGGTTTACTCACCATCTCAAGTTGGTGGAATTTCAGGAGAGGGGGTCACCTCGCCTGCCCCACCCTAGGGGTGGTGTAGGCTGAGGAGGGACCCTCCTCCTCATCTAACTAATTTTCCCGCCTTTCCTCCTGCAAAAGTGAAGCAGGAAAGGGGGCTTGGCCTTCCCCACTATCTGGGGTTTCCTGGGTTGGATTTCAAAGGCGGTGTCGCCTTTGAAGCTTCACGCCCAGGAAGACCATCCTGTCCTGGAGGAGGTGTGAAACACCCACGCCCAGAGCAGGTATTGTTTCTGTCCTCTGAGAGCGCTGGCTCTCACTGCATGAGGTCAGAAACATGTCTGGAGTTGGCAGGCTGGTCAAAACCGGCCAGAGACCCCCACTACTGTTTGGTTAGATATCAGGGGACCCTCTAAAAGGTTCTCCTGTGTGAATGTATTAATAAACCCCAAACTGGCATCAGTGAGAGTTTATTAAGACAAGTAGTTTGGTACCAATCACCTTAGAAATCAGTGAGGCCATCATGGAGCTAGGAAACTCGCAACGGGGCGTGAAAGTGTCACAAGGGGCTTGTAAATCTGCCCCTAAGAATCTAAACCCATAAATCACATTTTGCATGCAGCTCTTTCATGTCGGTAAATAGATCACTGTGCTATATTTGACCATTTGGACTTATGAACTGGAAGTAACAAAATTATCTCAGTATCCAAAGCAGTAGCCCGCTTACCTACCTAAATAAAATTCAAATCTGTGATCTGCATGTTATACGATGTGCTTTGTAGCAGGCACATTAACCGTCTATGCTACTTTATGGTTCAAAACTGTGATTGAAAAAACATAGAACTCTCCCAGAACTGTGTTAACCACAAGAGTTATCTTACCACTGTTATAATCACCTCAAAAATGCTGGGCACACACAGGGCCGGACTGGGAACCGAAACCGGCCCTGGCAAACTGCTCGGCCGGCCTCCCTGTGGGGGTTGAGGGGGTGCGGCTGAGCTGTTTGCAAGGGCCGGTTTCGGCCGATTTTGTTACCGGGGGCCGATATTGCAGGCCCCCACTAACAAAAACGGCCCCTCAGGGGCCCAAAACTGGCCCCCACCCTGGCGGCCCACCGGGGAAATGCCCAGTGCCCGCTACGGCCAGTCCGGCCCTGGGCACACAATGGTCTCTGCCGCAGGTGTCCTAACCCTGTAAGATATTTTCAAATGCAGCCTCTTTGTGACCAATGAATCACTCTATAACAGATTTCCTGTCACATATGTCCTTGTTGCCAATTTCTATGCATCACCTGTTTTTAAAAATAAATGTATAAATTGATTGTCAGACTCTGCTTTTCAAGCTCCGCCCCTTTTCCTCTTCCACACCTTGCCCCCTTATTTATGGGTTCCCAGAGAATTTTTTTTTTCCAGTTCCAACACTGAGTGGCATACCCCAGAATTAATTTGAGTAGTGTGCAATTGTTATTTGTATTTGTTCAAATGCATTCATTTGAACACACTGTTTGAATATGTAATTCCCTCCTATTTGAAGAGGATCGCCAATTGCAAACACAGCACGTAACTGTGATCCATAATATGAATTATGATAATCTGCGCAAGGTTTATATGCAGCGTTATAAGAAAAATCGTACTTAATGCTGGAAATATGGTTAACTGTGTATATAAATATGCCCAGCGATAGTATTTATTTTAATAAAGTCTGCCGAATATGGTTGCTAACCATCATTTGGTTGAAAACCTCCTCTCATTTACTGTGAGGTATGCATAAATGCATTTATCAACAGGACGTTAATGAAACATAAGAGAAGTAAATGGCTTCAGTAAATCCCCTATACAGAGGAATGTCCCAGTCCACTTGTCTTCCCCAAGAACTCTACACAAAATTGCCCTCATTTTTCTTTCAGCGTTCATGTACAATATTGTTAAGTAAATATTTGCACAGAAATATGACCGTTTTCCGAGTTCCCGAGGTGTGAGCTGTCCCACAAAGTAAATAATTAAAGGATTTGCTTTCTCCAACAGCACACACACCGGTGTTTGATATAGATTTGATCACTTCACGTCCCTTTGATAATCCATAACTGTCTTCTGCAATTATTTTCATTGCCAAGCCGAGCGCGGATAAGAGGCAGAGAACATGCTTGCTCCGCACACTCCCCTGGAAACTCCATTATCCTTGAAAGATCACGTGACAGCCCGAGGCCCAACCACAGCCGGAGGAGCCAGCCCGCAAGGGCAAGCTCGCTCTGAGCAGAAAATGAAGCTGTTACCAGACAGCCCTGGTTCCTCATGAATATTTGAATGAGTAACTAAAAACAGCTCGGTGAACTCTAAGTAACTGTGACAGCTGGAACTGCCAGGGAAACCAGCGGTCTACACGGACCTTGATGAAAAGATCACCGGGCGCAGCTCCCCCAGCGCTGTCATCTGCACGTCGCCCAACATTGCGGGATCAATTGGCAGCAAATATTACTTGCTCAGATAGCCTTTCTCTCTGAAATGACTTATTCAGTGTACGGTGTCAATAAAAACATTGCCGTTGATAATTCATTAAAAAGCAACTGTTTTGTTTTAGTAATGTTCTGAAAAATGAGAAGGGAAAGTCACATGCTTCCGACATTAAAATATTCATTCTGCCCTTGCTTATACTGATAGAAAATTGGCCCTTCTGAATCTTTCATGAATATCTTTCAGCCACTTCCACGTAGAAGATGATGAGAAAGGCTTCCCTGAAGCCGAAATGCTCTAAATAATTTGGAGACGGAAATTGTTCTACATAATACAAGTGGAGCATGCATTATTTTCAGCAAAAATGATGTAGGTCTGTATGAAAATGAAAATACATATATTTTGGAGGTGTGCATGGAGCTGAATTTTGATCGCCAAACTGTGGGGCGTGAGCTGTTACAGGCGTCAGACCTTACTGTTTTCCATATCTATTGGAGACCTCAAACATGATTGGTAGGTTTTAGTAAAGTGTAAGCTATACATTTCATACATGGAGAAGAAACTATCATTTTTAACGATTCATGAACGGAACAAAAAAATTATTTACAGTAAGGTGTCAGATGTGAGATCCCAGTGCACAACATTGTGTTGGGCCACGCTAAAGATAAGAAGGCCAATTTCTGCATAGCTTCACCCCTTCCCAATGCCAAGATGGGGAACAATGCTGTGAAGGTCACATGATCACCCTCTCTTCAAACCTATATCACCCTTCAAAAATCTGTTCATTCTCCTTTAACTTTAATGGGATCACCCTATTAAAGGTCTGACTTATTCCTCGTTTTAATGTCAACAGGTTGACAGGTATGCTTATAGAATTCATTTGTGTAAGTCCCATGGAACATGTTTGTGGGTGAAGTTGGGGTATGCATTCACTTTATTCTTTTTAGAGCGCGCTGCTTCAATTATCCTGCATTCAATTTCAGTCCATACAGTAGCCTCTTTCACTCAAAGCAGGACAATTTCCATTTTGAGAACCTCCAAAACTATTTGCTTGTTCAAATGCAATTCAAAGTTCACCTTGCACGAGCATCCTGGTATCAGATAAACCTTCTTCTTTTAAACTGTGCTAGTGTGTGTGTGTGTGTTTGTGTTACTATCCTTGTGGGGACTTGGGTATGTTAACACACTCACCCTTGATTGCACTATGGGGACCTGAACCCAGGTCCCCACAAGGCAATGTCTTCTAAATTATAAAAAATAACTTCAGAATGTTTCAATTTTTATAACTTTAAAAAAATTGCCTTGTGGGGACCTGTGTTTCACCAAGTGTGTTTATATTTCTGCTCAGCTCTGCCCCTGTAGACAGGAGGCAGTACTGCAGGCTTAAACACAATGGATTTAAACACACTTTGCTCACCAGAAACACATACTAGTAGCACAGGACAAACATTTCTTTCCAAGTGAGAGATGCATAGCTCTGTGTTTGTCCAAATATTTTGTATGCAAATTAACCTTTTCTCTTTTTATTAAAATAAAACTTTATTTACATGACGCCATTTAATTTAGACTTTTTGTGTCTGATAATTGTTAGCAGCTTTCTTATTATTGCTAAAAGCAACTTGGGTCAGTTTTGAATCCCAGAATATTTCACTATTTCTGTTTTATCATTAACTGCAAATAAAGAATGATGGTGCACTGCACTGTGATACAATATAAACTGATTTGATCATTTTTTGCAATTAATCTAAAGGCATCAATGCCTATTTTACATTTTACTGCTTGTACTACAAATTCAAGAGTCTTTATGTTTCTTTGCCTTTATTTAAATATGGAATATTTTCTTTTAGATGATTACTAATGAGTTTGTGACTAGCGTTGCATTGTGCTAAGCGCTACGTTCTCGCAGACAAGGAACAATGTTATGCCCACAGCATAGTGACGTTTATTTTTACCAGAAAAGGCATGTTCTACTAAAATTATTAAACTTCTTAGAAGATATATTCGAATATCACCATAACATGTAAATTAAATTTAAATCATTTGTACTGCTTAATCTAAAAGCTGTTACTAAAGCTTTACAAATTAAAATAGTTCCCAAGGGCATGTGAAGAACAATCATAAAAAGGAGGCTGAACCAAAAGGTTTTTTTCTACTGATTGCAAGTGCGCATTGCGCTATTGCAAAGATTTTCCTACTTAGGCAGATTTGAACTTTTCTAGACTATTGCTGCTTAAGGTTGATGGAGGAGGTGCATGGCAAATGCATGGTTTCATGACCCAACAGTGCTTCTTTGTTTAAATATGAAATAGTTGAGTTTTTTCATCTCGTTTCCCCACTGTCTCCCACTGCATCCCAAGCACAAGACTCCACTATGCCGGCATCTGTGACAAAGCCCTGGACTGGATCTGCTCCTGCCTCACAGGTCGAACACAGTGAGTCAGACTACCACAGTTTCTCTCCGAACCCACAGAGATCAGCTGCGGAGTGCCCCAGCGCTCATCCCTGAGCCACAACCTTTTACACGTCTACATGGCCCACTCGCAGCCATCGTCAGGAACCACGGACTCAACATCGTCTCCTAAGCTGACTGCACCCTGCTGATCCTCTCCCTCATCAACGAACCCACAGCCGCCAGAGACATTTTCCATGACAGGATGAAGGCCGTTGCCACCTGAATGAAAGACAGCTGCCTCAAACTCAACTTGTACTAGACCGAAGTCCTCATCCTGGGACCCACCTCGTCCGCCTGGGATGACTCCTGGTGGCCTGCCGCACTAGGAACACCCCCCCACACCCACGGACCACCCACAAAACCTCAGCATCATACTGGACTCCTCACTCACAATGAACCGCCAGATCAACGCCGTCTCCTCAACGTGCTTCCATGCACTTCGCCTGCTTCGAAAGACCTTCAGATGGATCCACACCGAATCCAGAAAGACAGTCATCCAGATGCTCGTCAGAAGCAGACAACTACGGCAATGCACTCCACGCCGGCGTCACTCAGAAACTCCTCAGGAAACTACGGAACGTTCAAAACGCCGCAGCCAGACTGGTCCTCAATATCCCCCACCAGAGCCACAACACCAAACACCTGCGAGAACTCCACTGGCTCCCAGTCAGCAAAAGAGTCACTTTTAAGCTCCTCACACAAGCCTACAAAGCTCTCCACGATGCAGGACCAGCATATCTGAACCACCGCCTCTCATTCCAGGTACCCACCAGACACCTCCGCTCCGCAAGACCAGGACCGGAGGAGGATCCTTCTCCTACCTCGCCGCCAAGACCTGGAACACGCTGCCTCTCCACCTCAGGCAAGCCCCGTTGCTGACCCAATACTGGAAGGATCTCAAGACCTGGCACTTCGACTGAACCCCAGCGCCCAATCGGATCTGCAGCCCTCCTTCCCCTGAGTGCCTTGAGACCCTCACAAGTGAGTAGTCACGCTATATAAACCATGATTGATTGATTGACGCCAACACTTCGTGCTGGATTTGTGTCACAAAAGTGACGTAAATCTGGAGCAAAGCATTAGCAAATCTGGGCTTTTAAGCTAACCCTTGTAAGAGTTAAGCAGCCTCATATAGAGGCAATGTGACTGCTATTCTGGATGCAAATTGAGTCTCTTCGCGTTGATTGTTCTTTGTATAGTGTACTGTCACCTAAGTTTGGTAAGAGCCAAGCACCTTTGCAAGTTTTGAATGGGGTGAAGGGGAAACACTGGGGGGAATGTTGGAGGTCAATGTATGCATGATTTCCCCTGTTAAGAGGTGCACAAACTCAAATATTACTCTAATTGCCAGCAAGATTTGTGGCATAGTTCAAGAAAAAAAAATCAGATGATTAATTTGTTCACAAGTTGTCATCCTGTTTAAAGGATAAACTCTTGAGTGCATCCGAAATCAGATTAGAGCTCATATTGGAATTGGGTTACTGTGATTTATACAACCATAACATTTTATAATGTATCATTTGCACATATATCTAATGAAATTGTGTAAAACAAATTATGCAATATGTGCTTTGACATTATTATCTAGCTATTTACATTTTTTTTACATATCGATAAAAAGTGAATTGCGTTGCTAAGGAAAACATTGGTTCATTTTGGTAAGAGGAACACACAAACTGAGCAAACTGTGTTCAAAAGTTATTAATCAATAATTAATGATTTTATCTCGCAGTGAAGCCCAAGGTGAATAATTTACTAACACTGTCCTTTCCACCCTCAGTGTAAAATTGCTTGCGTAAAACATACAATGTTGCCCTCAAGAGAAAACAAACACACATGTACCCATGCGCCTCCTGTTATGATAAACAGTGCTTCTTGTTTATTATGCACATATCTGTAATGTTTTCAAATTTAGTTTCAAACTGTAAGGCATCTTAAAACTCTTATATGCCTACAAGTGTTGCACACCTCGGGCTGTGGTGCGGCCCGCAATGCTGCCTGCTTCATTTTCGCGGGCCGCGGTGCAGCCTGCGACGGCTCTCTCTCCTCATCGGGCACGTCGCTGTGCTGTGCGGTGGCCCGCTGTTGCTGTTCTGGCATCGTGGGTGCATCCCACGAGGCCTAATCATTCTTGGTGTCGGGCACGCCGTGGACCTACACGGCAGCCCGTTGTATAATATTTTTCCATATTAGGAATGCCGCAGCTCCAATATTGGGACTGCAGCTTCCTATATAACACTTGTGGGACACTATTTAACTTAACTCTTCACTTGGTGTGACATTTTTCCTTGCTGCTCTTCACTCTTCTTGGGGCCATCTTTTTGCTTGTTCATCTTCCCATGCTTCCACAGTCCTGGTCCCAGAAGGCATTGGGGAGGTCTGCTCTACCATTCTAAGATTGCAACCTTTTCTATTATTTTGATCACTCCTTTCCCTATCCAAGATGGTGACGGCTTACTTCCTGTTCAGTCACTTCCTGTTCATGAGTATATAAGGGGCTGAATCTTTCCTTTCTTTGCGTTGCAACACTCCTTGTTCCTGCTGTTGTGTCCTTCTTCCTGCTGTTGTGTCCTCCCTCCTGTTGGTGCCTTTGCTCCTGTTTGGTGTATTTTTCCTTCCTGTTGGCGCACCTTTATTTCCTGCTGGTGCCTTCTGTTCCAGTTTGGGTTTCCTTGAAGCCATATGCTCTTTCTTGGAATTCTGGCCTTCAGTTTCCATCTCCTCGTTTGGTATCTCCCCTTGCTCATTGATTTTCTTCCTTCCTATCCGTTCCTGGGGTCTCCACTTTCTTCAGAGGATTTTCCCTATGGGGTTTTTTCCTCTTAGAACTCCTTATGGAAGCACAGTCTGCTTAGGATTTTTCATTGTCGGCAGGACCGTGGCTACCGGAAAGGGTCGCCCATACCTCGGAAAGACCAGAACCTTCAAGAACCGAAGTCGAGAACCATCCCAGCACACCAAGACCGGTAAGAAAGATTCCAAACGTGACAACAGGATCAGTATTGTGCTCAAGACATTTATTATGTATACACCTTATATCCGAGCGACTCCTTGGAACAACTGCTGTTCTCGAAGCAGTGTCTACAAAGATAACAGAGCAGGCCGCTTACTGAGAAACAATGGTGCTTCATGGACCAGGCAGTGGCTGGCTCCCATATCTGGAAGTAACCGTGACTTCCTAAGAAACACAGGGTGTGGGCTCTCTACTCTTCCCAGGTAACGGGTTCCATCTTCCAGGTATGGGACGCTTTAGCGGTTAAAGCAGGCATGACATCCTTCCCCTCCCCAATGACACCAATACTTAATACCCCAGAGTTCACCCCGGGGCTTCAAACTGATCGGTTTCAGTACTGGCAAAAGGGAGGCTGCCTGTTCAACCTACAGGGGATAATTCCCTTTGATCAGCTCAAGGCACACTATGGATTGGAGGAAGTGGATCATATCCAATACCTCCAAGTTTGCCATTCGGTACTGCAGCCTTCTGTCCGGTCCCATGCAGAAAGGCGCATGACACCCTTCGAAAAATGGTTAATTTTGAAGAACAACGATAGGCGACTAATTGCTGAATTGTACGGCATCCATAGCAAGGTAAAGACTATAGATCGCTCACTGGGGCAACTACGTTGTGGAGGGTGACCTTGGCAGGCCCCTTTTGATCACGAGTGGGCAGGCATATACCACAGAGCACGTCATACTGCAGACAACATCTCAAGAACAGAGACAGCATATAAGATAGCATCCTACTGGTATTTAACCTCGGCCAAACTCATCGCATGGCACTCTGAACACTCTAAAGAGTTTTGGAGGGGCTGCGGATCACTATTTCACCTTTTATTAACTCTTTGGGGAACCAACAAGCGCCCTCAATACACAACCTGGTTGCACAAACTATGGTTCATCCTAGGAACGGAGAAAATGCCACTCACAATAGATCAGAGACCTGACAACTACATCACAGAATGGGCTCCCCTCATAAGCATTTCATCTACGGAATTCAACTAGTTGACCTGCCCCTCCTATCTGAAACTATTACAGTTATTGCCCATTTCCGACACTCAATCTATTCATATTTCCACTTATTCACTTTGAGATACCGACCCCACAACCCACAGACCTTTGATATGACTGAATTTCACCACCTATCACTCACACTTTTAGAAGAAATTGGGGGGAGGGGGGAGTTGTTTTTGGGGTTTATTACTTCTATAATGGTCGCTTGGTCCTGTATTGTTGCCGGCCTTATGGAAGTAGGCAATAGCTTTGTACATATTCCTCTTCATTCAGATTATGCTGCGGGCCCCAAGGGCTGAAAAGCATTTAGCTGTGTGCCTCCTGGCAACTTTTATCAAAATTAATTGATCTGTAAAAATGTGGGTCACAAGTCCAATACTTATACCCCTTTCTGCCTTTGAAGTAGGCATACTTCAAAGGATAGTTTTTGTTGTGCACAGATCCTGCCTTGCCCTGACCTAGCTCCAGGCACACTACAATGGGGTGAAGACAGCTTTGTATGAGGACAGGCACAGCCCTATTCAGGTGCCAGTGACAACTCCTCCCACCACTGTAGCTCAGAAAGGCCCATCAGCCTGGTGATGGTCCATCAGGATATGCAGGTCACACCTCTGCTCCCTTTGTGTGACTGTCTAGAGTGAACGCACATACAGCCCAACTGTCAGTCTAAACCAGACGTGGATTCCACAGGTAGGCAGACGCACAGGATGGTAAAGCAAGAAAATGCCCACTTTCTAAAAGTGGCCTTTTCAACACACAATTTAAAAATCACCTTCACAAAAAGATGTGTTTTTAAATCCTGAGTTCAGGGAACCCAAACTCCAAATCTCGATCTTTTCCCAAATGGTGTTACAAGGCAGCTCCAATGATAACCTATGGGAGAGAGAGTCCTTGCAATAACGACAAACAAAATTGGCAGTATTTCACTATTAGGACATTGTAAAGCACACCAGTACATGTCCTACCTTTCACATACACTGCACCCTGCCCCTGGGGCTACCTTGGGCCTACATTAGGGGTGCTTTACATGCAGTAAAAGGGAAGGTTTAGGCCTGGCAAGTAGGGCAAGTAAAGGTCTCTTGCGCAAATCCACAGACCTTACAAGGAGATCATAAACCTCTTGTGCCCAATCATTTAGCACTGAGCCCTATAAATGGGGAGGGGAAGGTGGTCTGAGGTATGGCTAAAGGCCACAGGACCCTCACCTTGCTCTGCCCCAATGACACCCCTACCCCTGGCAAAAGTTTAAACTGCTACCTTATCAACAACAAAAAGCTCTCGGGTTTGGGATTATCAACTGATATTTATCCCAGTCTAACCCGGCCAGCTTTGTCACTGAATCGCATACTTGTAAAGCAGAGTACTGAAGGATCTCGTGTTTGATTTTCGGATTCATCACGGTCTGGTTTTTCGCCATTTTCCTCGCTTCATCACAGGGATCCCTCACTCCTCGTCAAGACCGAAGCCTGGGCTGGCTAGCCCCCGGTCCTCAGAGCGCTTACCTCGCGGTTAATGCCTGGCAGCGCTCCACTTCCGCTAGCTGTTTCGATCGTCTGCCGCCTCAATTTATAGGATAAGACCGGAATCCTAGCAGCCTGGGGGCCGTCGGCGCAATTTGAATACCGGGCGAGTGCCTCCACCTCCCCCCTTTTCCCCGCGCCTCTGCGCGGAAGCATCGCTAACCCTCGATCGGAAAGCCGGGTGAGTGCCTCCGTCTCCCCGCGCCTCTGCGCTGAAGAATGTTTAATCCTCGATCTGAAAGCTGGGTGAGTGCCTCCGCCTCCCCCCTTCTCCCCACGCCTCTGCGTGGCAGCATCGTTATTCCACCATGAAAGGCTCTCTCCGATGCCGCTCTTGTGCCCCCTCAGCCTTAATCTATCTCAACGGTTCAAGTGCCCCAGCCAGCGTTCTTACCGATCTTCTCCTCACCTCGGCAGGGGTTCGATATAGGGCACTTGAGGCTGGCATGCTATGTTCTTACACCCCGTCGATTGAACATGACTGGGGATTGCAATTAACAAAGGATGTCCGTGCAGGGGTCTCCCGCCTTCGGCGTAGATCGATCCTGCTTAATCTGCAGCTACCCTTCCTCAAGTGTATCGGAGCCCCTGGACAAGTTGGGCCACGGGGAGGGCGACATGCTCATTCATTAGGGTATAAGGGCGACATCCTCCACTTTGGGATTTAATTCATCTTCTTCTGGACAGTCTTTCAGAAAATGGCGCCCTCTACCCTGATAAACACCAGTGGGATTATTGAAATGAAAAAAGGACTTCCTTCTTCTTGATCTCAACCCAACAACTTTGGTGGCCATCTTTGACTGTCTTTGTGTTTTTTTTTTGCTTGGTTGGTTTGGTTTTCCCTAGCGCGGATGTTTACATTGAGGGAAGCCCATTTTGTGTATCTTCACTGTTGCTTTCGTACATCCTTTTTGTCCTCTGGTCACAGAAATTGAAGCGGAAGGACCCCCCTCCCAGGTCTCTATGGTCGGCTGGGCATAGTAAGAGAAATGGGCGGGTTCCACCCTCTGCTTTTGGTGGCCATCTTGGAGTGGGCATGTTGACAGTATCCCACACACCTGGGCTGGGCATAGAAAGAGAAAATGGCTGGTTCCACTCTCTGCTTTTGGTGGACATCTTGGAGTGGGTATGTTGACATTATTCCCACACACCGGGTTTCAGGATTTCCCCCTTTAACACCACCCATGTTCCAGTGATAAGTCATTACCATCGGCCAATAGACACACTCTCAAAATGGAGTTAAGTCCTGATCCCTCAGGATCCAACGCATCCATTATCAACTACCCACCCAACCTTTCGAAGAATGCCGCAAAGAAACACAAGCATCACATACTCAGGGCTAGGCCCGAAACTTTAATCTCTGATGTCTACTTTTGTACAAACAAAGGTAGTAGAGTTAATGACCTTATTTTCTACACCAAGAAAAGAGCATGTTGGCAAAAAGTCTTCTACTCTATGCTCCGAATATCAGGTACCAGAAAAACACCTCATGGTCTCAAACTAACAACAGCACCCTCGTCCACGCTCAACGCCAATGCCACCATCACCCTCTATAACAATGGTATCATCCTAATCCAAGCTTCCAACGTCAATCTAGTTAAGATAGCCACTATCTTCCCGCTACTCAAAAACGCGGTTTCTGCGAAACCCAATGACACCTACACTAACCCTACCATCACTCAGGACATTACCAGTCCTCCCCCTACCACCTCGGGGAGGCCCTCACTCTATCTAAATCACTCTTCGCCTTTAGATGATCACAGAGCGGCTCTGTCCCCTGTGGACGTGCCCCAACCCCCTAGACCCCCGATTCAGAAGATGAGAGACATTTCGGGTGCACTCAGCGCACAGTTAGCCGTTCCTAGATTGGAGAGATACCTGTGTGACCTACGGTCATCGCCTTCAACGAATGATCCCTCTTCCCTCACCCCTCTTCCCACGCCTCATACTATGCTGGAGTCCGGGCTAATGCCCTCCACCGACGACGTGCCCCAACCCTCTAGACCCCCGACTCAGAAGGTGAGAGACTTTTTGGGTTCACTCGGCGTACATCTAACCAGTCCGATTCTATCTGTTCCTCGACCGGAAAGATCCCCATGTGACCTACTGTCACTGCCGTCAACGAAGGATCCCTCTTCTCTCATCCCTCTCCCCATGCCTCACACGATGCTGGAGTCCGGGCAAATGCCCTCCACCGACCATGATGGGCCAAACCCACTCATTCCGTTTGTACCGTACCGTCCCTAACCATCAGCCCAGTGGTCATTCCACCCATGCTAAGGCTCCAACTTCGATATCCAAAGGCCATGGCACTCCGCTAGTCCCAAATGATCAACCCCCTCCCCAGGAACTACTCACCATCACCGTGGACCCCAAGGGCTTAAAACGAGGCCCCCTTTCCCCGCTCGCTTTCCCAACACTCCCTTTACCCCTCTCCCAACACCCAGACTTGGTTGCGCGCCTGGATGATATATCTCTCCAGTTGCACCTTCTCACTACTGAACTACATGACCTGAAAGCCCTCTCAAAGGATCTTTTCCCCGTGATCAGCTCTTTCCTCACCTCTGCGAATCCGCCCAATGCCTCCCCTAGGGTTAGAGATCGCATGGGCCAGCTTTTAGCCCCCTCCGTCTCGAAAACCATACCCCTACCTAACGCCCCCTCCCGCCCCAGAAGATTCGAGACCTACTTGGCATCTAATGATCTCAATGACCTTCACAACTCTTACTCTACTAGGTCCAACTCCAACATGATCACACCGAGACAAATACAAACCATCCATTCTAACCCGAACAGAGAACCTCCTCGCAATCCTAGAATCATCAATAAAGACAACCTCACTAGAGTGAACGTCATCCAGACTCCCTCCCCCCTTAATCCGTTACGACTTAAATGTATATATTACTCAATTGATGGTCAGCCAGCAAACACGCCTCCGATATCTTCGACCTCATCCAACACAATGATTTAGACATTGTCATCCTCACTGAAACTTGGCTAAATCCCGCCTCCACTCCTATCTTAGACCTCCTAGTACCTCCTACTCATGACATACTTAGGCTAGAGAGAGCTCGGAAGCTGGGGGGTGGCCTAGCCTGTATTCATAGGAACACACTCTCGATTTCTCACTTGGAGTGCTCTACGCCTTCCTCCTGTGAATACCTTTGTCTCAGCATCTCAAGTAATAACCTGCTGGTTTGCAAACTTCACACTTTCTATCACCCCCCGGGAGACAATCTCCCCTTCATCGAGCAACTAATGGAAATCATTTCCAGCAATGTCGACTCAGCCGTGTCCCAAATCTTCCTCGGTGATTTCAACCTTCACTGGTCTAACCCCAACGACCACGCTGGATCTTGCCTTAAATCATTCTTAAATGATCAAGAACTGATTCAGCACTGTGACCAACCAACTCATAACAAAGGAGAAACTCTAGACCTCATTATCTCGAAAGGGCAGACCATCACATTGGATTCCATTACCCCTTGCGATTGGTCCGACCACCACTGCATCCTTTTTTATATTAACAGGGAGGTATCGATGAGGAAGGTTCAACCAACGAAATCAAAGATCTGGAAAAGGGACCTCAGATCAATAAACTCAGATGAACTAGCTGCCCACTGTAAATCTGCCCTCTCCTCCCAAGCCGACTTGGTTGAGGTTCAGTCACTCACCGACTCCTACAACTCGATCATCTCCAACATCATGGATGATATTGCACCTCTCCAACAAAAAAATGCCTCAACAAAAATATCCAAACCGTGCTACAACGACAATTTAAACACGGAACGCCGCAACCTTAGGGCAGCTGAACGTTCCTGGAGATCCAGACCCTCCTCGGACCAACTAAAACTCCTCAGAGATGTTAGGAGCCTCTACAACAAACAAATCAAGAGCGCTAAGGCAGACTACTTCAGACACCAACTTGATCAAGCTGCTAACCGCCCCAAGAAACTTTTCAAATTGGTCAAACAGCAATCAGTTGTAGGTTCAAACCACCCTGACTCTGGAGGCAGCCCACCCTCATGCGACGAACTTGCTGCTTTCTTCAATGAGAAATCAAGACTTATCACCATTGACCTCGCCTCAAAGAAGGCTCTACTGCCATCCTCCGAGTCCGCACCACCCCTTGACCTCTTAGAAAAGCGCAATCCTACCAGCCTGAACACCAAGAACAATGCGTCATGGGGCACCTTTACCCCACTCAGTGAAAAAGACCACAACAAGATTCTTCAGAATATCAACCCATCTAACCACTTCAGTGACCCGTTGCCCCCTGCCATCTTCAAAGAAATCAAGAATGTACTCATCCCCACGTGGACAAGGATTGTTAACGCTTCACTATCACAAGGCACGATCCCTGACTGCCTAAAAGCAGCTCAGGTATCACCTATACTAAAAAAACCTAACGCCGACAAATCTGACCTCAATAACTTCCGCCCTATCTCCAACATCCCCACCCTAGCCAAACTCCTAGAAAAATGCGTACAATCCCAACTTTGTGCTCACATAGAGAATTTCCAACTCTTAGACCACCATCAATTCGGCTTTCGGAAGGGGCACAGCACTGAATCGGCTCTCACTCACGTTATGGATGACATTTAAAAAATGCTTGACCAAAATGAATCCTGCTTCCTGATCCTCCTTGACCTTTCCTCTGCATTCGACACGGTTAACCACGACAACCTCCTAGCCATTTTGAAGAATAGGATGGGTTTCTCTGGTCAGGTGTTACAATGGTTCTCGTCCTGCCTCCGCCACAGATCACAAAGAGTCAAGGCAAACCACTCTCTCTCTCCCAGCCCTCTCCAGTACTCATGGGTGTCCCCAAGGGTCCGCCCTATCTCCTATCCTCTTCAACCTTTTCTTGGAACCATTAGCTAATTCACTAAATTCCACGAACATTCTCTTCCATATGTATGCGGACGATACGCAACTCTATTTGAAAATCTCATCCCCGGATAACATCATCTCACTCAACACTACCCTAACTTCTACTCAAAATTGGTTAACTGAGAACCATCTCCTGCTCAAATCCTCCAAAACTGAATTCCTGCTCATCTCTCCTCCGAACCACATCCCCAAGCCAGACCTTTGGCTGAATCACCTCACTGCGTTCAACTGCACCCCTCTCATCATAGACTCAGCCAAATCTCTCGGAATCACCCTGGACAAGCACCTGAATATGAAAAATCATATCAGCAATGTGTGTAAGGGAGCTAACCACTTGATGAGGACACTTAGAAACATCAAACCATTCCTTCCACAAACTGATTTCAAACAGGTGGTCCAAGCGCTTGTCTTGCCGAGGCTAGACTACGGCAGCGCTACGCTCTGTGGCCTTCCCAAATACACCCTGGCTCCACTAAGGGCATCACTGAACGCGGCGGCTAGATTGGTTACAGGCACCAAAAGAAACTAGCACATATCCCAAGTCCTAAAATCTCTTAAATGGTTTCCCTACGAAGCTCGAATTCAGTTAAAGATTGCCGTTCTGGCGCACAAAGCCCTTCACTTCAAAACTCCCAGGTACCTAGCGCAAAAGCTTGAATTATCCTGTGGTGGTAGAGCCTCAAGAAGTGCTAACACTTTCCTCTTGAAACCACTAATCCTTAGCAAAAACAGATCTTGTCACCGAGCCTTCTCCGGCGCTGCCCCAAAGATATGGAACTCTCTACCACCGGAAGTACGCAGAATCTCCTCAACGACTGCTTTCAAACTGGAAGCCAAAAGATTCCTAATGAATAAATTCTTACCTTAATTGGGCTAGGTTCACCTGCTCGAAGTCATTGATCCTACAACCATTCTACCATCATTTGATACTGCTCGTCTTTACAGCATAGTGTGCCCCCCTTCGCAGCCCGCTATATACATGTTTATTGTATTACTCTCCGTGACTCAATTGTCCTGAAATTATGCGATCATTCTCGTTTCTTATTCTTACTTGTTGTCGATATTGCATTTATGTCCTTCCTTCCACCCTATTGTAAAGCGCTCTGATATCCTTCGGAACTTGTTCGCGCTATATAAAACTTTATAAATAAATAAATTAAATAAATAAATAAATCAACATGAGATCCCTGCCAAAACATGCGGTGGAACTCTGGGACCTTCTTTCTTTCTCCTCTTACGATATAGGATTCCTCACTGAAACCTGGCTAACTCCCGCCTCTACCCCTTCCATCTCTTTAGCTCTTCCAGACAATTTTAAAATGCTCAGACTCGACAGGGTCAACAAGATTGACGGGGGTATCGCCATTATTTTTGATAACCATATTAAGGTGACAATAATTGATTCCATATCCAAAGACTGGGTGGAATCCTGTGTTTTCAGATTGGACCTCTCCCCCAACCTCTCTTGGAAAGGTGCCTTGGTCTATCATCCACCTGGTCCAAAAAAACATTTTTGCCACCGTCTCTTGGAATTCTTAGCCCCCTCATGCTCTCTCCTCCCACCAGTTTCTTTTACTGGAAGACTTTAACTTTTATGGCGATAACATTATGAATTCCGACACCAACCAACTATTCTCTGACCTAGGAACTTTGGGACTACACCAACAAGTTTTGGGTCCCTCTCACTCTGCGGGCCATACCCTTGATTTAATTTTTTCAATGACACATCTAGTTAACATCGACCTGCCTAAACCCGTACTCTGGTCTGATCATTCTCTGATCTGTTTCCATCTCTCTGCCCACAAGACCAATAGCCAACCTCCTACATGCCATAATAAATTATCTAGACAATGGCAAAAAGTCACCCCGCTGGCTTGCGCCAAGGCACAAGTGCCTCTCCTGCCCTCTGACATCATTGATGTAGACATAGCACTCTCTAACTTTAATATGTCACTGAACTCAGTTTTTGACAAAATTGCCCCTTACAGCCATGGCAAAAAAATTTCCCATAGACCTCACGCCCCTTGGTATACTCCCGACCTAAGGACTGAGTTTTATAAAAGATTGGAAAGGAGATGGCGTATGACTAATCTACCTGTTGGTAAAAAAAATCTATAAACTGGCCATAACTGTCTACCACCGCAACATCAAGACAGCCCGCAAAACTCATATTGCGAAAACTATTGATGAAGCTGGGAACTCATCTAAAACTCTTTTTAAAATTCTCAATTCCTACATAAACCCAGCGGCCTCCGCCTCAGATCCAAGCCCATCTCAATCTCTTTGCGACACCCTGGCTGATCATTTTGAGGGCAAAATAAAGGAGATTTACCTAAACTTCCCTCCTATCGTCCCTGATCCTCATGAGAAGCCTGTAGCTCCTTCTCCTCTCACTGACTCTCCCATTAGTCTCAGTAATTTTAAGGTAATCTCCATAGAAACCACCTCCAACCTTCTACGCTCTGTGAAGTCTGGCTCTCCTTCAGATGTCTGCCCTCCTACAGTCCTGTGGGATCTTGCTTCTGAACTAGCACCGCAAATCTGTTCCCTAATTAATCTATCAATCACTTCTGGGAAAGTGCCCTTAGACTGGAAGTCTGCCTTGATCAGGCCCATTCAAAAAAAGAACAATTCTGTACCCACTGATTTGGCTAACTACCGCCCTATTTACCTCCTCCCTTCATTGGCTAAGCTATTGGAAAAACATATTAATTATCAACTGACAACCTATCTTGAGACTAACAGACTATTAGACAGCTCTCAGTCTGGCTTTAGACCCCTTCACAGCACCGAGACTGCCTTGCTTGCGGTCACTGATCATATTAAATGCTCGCTTGATGCTAATGTTCCGAAAATATTGATTTTGTTAGATCAGTCAGGGGCATTTGATACAGCGTATCACCCACGACTTCTCGACAGACTCCAGGATTTAGGGATCCAAGGAATGGCACTCAAATGGTTAGCGGATTTCCTCTCACAGAGATCCCAAACGATCATCCTTGGCCCCTATAGGTCCAGAACTATGCCACTGACCTATGGAGTACTCCAGGGCTCTTGTTTGAGCCCTACGCTTTTTAATATTTACATGGCCCCCCTCGCTAAGATAGTCAGAGGTTTTGGGTGTGAGATTATTTCATACACTGACGATGCGCATCTACTTTTCTCTTTTGGCTCTAACCTGTCCAAATCTAAAGCCTTGTTCTCCTCCAGGATGAAGGCTATAGCCACCTGGATGTTGGATAACCGACTGCAACTCAACCCTACAAAAACAGAAATTATGCTATTCGGACAAGCTCAACTTCTTTGGGCTACAGAATGGTGGCCAGTTGAGCTGGGCCCCAGCCCTTCACCCAAATTGGTAGCAAAAAATCTAGGCGTACGCTTAGATCAATCTCTTTCTATGAAAGAACACATTGTTGCCACCACAGGGTCCTGCTTCCATATGCTACGTCTGCTGAGAAGAGTTTTCCCTCTATTACCTCTTTCCTCAAGGAAAACCTTGGTTCAAGCCTTGGTAATCAGTCGCCTTGATTACGGCAACTCACTTCTGGCTTCCATCAATGAGAATCTACTTTCCAAACTTCAAGTGATCCAAAACACTGCCGCGAGCCTTGTCTGCAACCTCCCTACGCGCTCGGCCACTTGCCCACTTCTGCAGTCTCTACATTGACTTCTGGTGAAAAAGAGAATCATTTTAAAATTATGTTGCCTAACCCACCGTGCCTTTCACGGCCAAGGCCTTTCTTTTCTATCTGCTAAGATTCTGCCCGACACTCCAGTGAGATTCCTCAGATCCTGTGACAAAGCTCTGCTTAAAATCCCCAGGTTTAAGTAGGCCAGGGCAGGCTGCAGATCGTTCTCATTCCTTGCCCCCCATCTTTGGAATAATCTGCCCACACAACTTCGTCTCTGTGAAAACCATTTTCTTTTTAGGAAGGCACTCAAGACCTACCTATTCTAGTCCAATTCTAGCCTGTCCTGTGCCCTTGTCTCGCCAGAGATAGCCTTTCGGGACTGATTCGAGTGCGTAATAAATTAAAATAACATAACATAACAGTTAACCGCAGTTGAGGGTGCTGAAACCTAACCCAGCACCAGATCACCTGCCGCCCTGCTGCACGCCCAGCTCAATCGGCTCCCTGGATGAGTCGAACACTGTGTTATCGGCAATACCGGCGTAAAGGCAGCTGAGAAGGGAGGGCTTCCTTGAGCTTGAGTTGAGCTCGATTTTGTTCTTCTTTGGGTTTCCTTGGGCTCGAGTTTGGGCTCAAGTTTAGGCTTCTTTGGGCTTCTTGGGCTACTTTGGTTGAGGTAGTAGTGTAATGCAGAGAAATTTGTGAATGAAGATATAACAAGGTCTCGTATGTGGCAGTAGTATCTTGATTCAACCTCTGATCTCAACACCTCGTACAGTAATAATACCAACCGTCACATTCAACTGTCAACCCATAGAACCCCCATGACATGAACATTCCGGGCGCGAGCCCAGTAACCAATTGGTGCACAGGAGGGGAAAAGGGTAGGAGAAAGAGAGAAAGGGAACACAGGAACAGGAAAGAAAGAGCAAAGAGAATTTACTGTGATATATTCATATGTATTAAAACATGAAAGTAGTCCGTAGTTAGTAACTACCGGAATAGCCCAAGAAGCAGCCTCAATGAGGCCCCCCTATATGGGCAGAGAGGTCCGCGGCAAAGAACAACGTCCATGGTGACCTCAGTGAGTGGCAGAGCGGAGGAGCGGCGGGGACACCCCGTACCACTGCATTGCCTCCCACATGACATCCGAAATGGCTTTGATGCTGCTCCGCAGGCAATAAAGAACAAGGTAATGACACGCCGAACCACGGTGATCAGCAGATTATTGTAGCCTGTGGGTGGGCGTGAGCACAGTATCCGGGGGGCGGGGGGGAGAGCTCTGAGGTACCATTGTCCATCTACATCAGAACTACCATTATGGAAACATTTCAATATGCAACTATGAACAACACCTGGAAATAATGAAGGCTTGGCATAACAAGTTCCAATATTCTGAAGAGAAGCCATCCATAATCAGCTCTTAATATAAAACAAAACAAAATTACAATTATCTTTCAGAACTGATGGAATCAGTCATTGCCAAAAGATATTAAGCAGTTACAGTATAAGAACTGGCAATGTTATGCAGTTAAAGTGAAATAATTGCTGATACTGGCAAATGTTGCTCAGTGCAAAGTAAATCTCACCAAATAGCATCTATTCAAGATAATCATGGTGCTGATGTCACTTGTTTTAAAATAGCTACCGTACTTAAATGCAATTGCGCAAATTCCATGTTTATTATTGTTTTGTAATGTTGTACTTGCATAAAATGAAACAAGATACAGTGCTTGAGTTTGATTGAGCACATTGTTGTTAGACAGGCAACTCAGTCGCATCTACCTGTGGTATTATACTACTTACTCTTTCTTTTTCTCAAATATTGTATCACACCACATTGTGGGCAGTGTTGCTTCTTCATGTTGCAATGTGGGCAATGAATTCGAGAGTCTAAGTGTACCAAGGTGGAAAGAGGCTGTGTGCTTTCCTTTGTATTTGTGCTGATCCACTTTCGCTTCTCTCCTTTTAGGAAGAAGACCTAGTCCATGAAAGCAGCTTCAATTTCAGTGGCTATGGAATGGGCTACTGCCTCCAGGTGAAGGATGGCACGGCAGTAAGGCCCCCACCGCCCGCGCCACCTCTGGTTACGCTCAATGCTCCTGAATCAATCCGAAAGGAGTTTGTTGATCCAGCCAAACAGATTGACACAATATCCAGCGCTGCATTCCCTTTGGCCTTCCTCATTTTCAACATATTTTACTAGAATACGTACAAAAGCATAAGGCACCATGATATCGACATGAAGTAGGCAACTGGCCTGCTGAGGAGGACCAACTATCCACAGTGTGCTTGTAAATACACATTGAACCATCTTTCTGTCATTCACGACTTTTCTTGTTCACCCCTCCAAAGTGAACTATGAGAGAACTTGGAGACGAACAACTATTGCACAAACAAAGAAGCAAGAGAGTTGAAACGTTTCAGGACTGCAATCCGATTCTCTGTGACGTGCATTGTTCTTCCAGTGTCTTCACTGATTATTCGTATTAAATGGGGGCCATATGTATTAATCACTGCCAGTGAAATATTGCCTAATCATTTGTACAAGAAAACAAAATATTACTGCCATATGACTGTATTGGAAGTTTAAACAGGTCACTCTTTTCATAATACTTGTATGCTATAGACAGTACAGCATATTAAGTGGACCAAACTTCTGTTTTTTTCTGGAACTACTGCCTTTTATTTGAAACAAGTCTGCCCAGCAACAGTACATTCCAGTAACGTCAGTACGTGGTGATATACAAAGGAATCCCTTTCTACTTGCAGGAAAAAAATGAAAAAATATTTATACTTTAATATATGTGTGGATGTGCATTTTAATACTTACCGGCTTTTGCTAGAGATATCATTTTGGGATACAACTTGTGTACTGTGTGGTTTATTTGATAGCTCACATCCTTAACAACCAGTGAAACTGCCAAAACAGCTGACTTTTCTCTTATGTTCAGCGACGCTTGTTGATTTTCTGCTGTTCTTTCATGCAGCTCGAGGTGCCAAACTGTAACTTTCCCAATGTGCACCTTCCCCACAAACCATATAGTTATTGAGAGCCAGTTTCTTTAAAGGCGCAGCTCTGTTTAGCGCCAGCCTTCGCATACCTGACATCGTTGTTGCTTCCACCAATAGCTCTGTCGGTAGGGTGTCAAAAACATGTTTACAAACCTCCGATTAACATCTCACTCGAAGTGGCTGCCATTTTGGATATCATGGATTAACCTAGGAACTTTAAAAAAAACTGTACTGTGATTTTCATACCCGTTATTGTACCTTGGTGCCAGAGCTACGTGCTTTTGAATCCTTGCTACAAGTTTAAGTGCAAGAAAAACGGTACACACAAAAGAAGACATGTAAGATTTTTAAAACAAAAAGGCACTTCCTGTGATCAAGTGAACCCGAAGACAGGCTCCCGTCTCTGTTCGGTTTCAATAAAGCTGAGTGTGCTTAATTACTGTGCCTTGGTGAGGTTTGCTTTTGAGTCGGGACTCCATTTTAACAGAATTTCTCATCTGCACTCTCTTCTAAGATTAACATTATTAACATTGTAGATAGAGACTACTAAAAATTATTTAAACACTCCAATTAAACTCAACATTTTATAAAGAATGAATAATTAAAAACACAACTGTTAAGAAGCTGCATTTGATATATATATATATATATATATATATATATATATATATATATATATATATATATATATATATATATATCTATATACACAACAAAGCAGTTGATATCAATAAAGAAGAAAGATTCCACTTTCAATTTCAAGGATAATTTAAATGCTGACACGTAGACAAGGTGCAAGTACATCAAAATCCACTGCTTCCCCTAATTCAACTCTATCTTCCCATTCTGTTGCCCATCCGCCTGCCCCTGGAATCCTCTGTCTACATGATTCCTCGAATATCATGATCTCAGGAGATTCTGTTAATAACACAAAGAGCCATCTGACACTCAAACACACGCACACGACCGAAGGCAGAATTTGACACACTTCCTCCTTCCTGAACATGCACAACACAAAGCAGAACAGAGTACCCACAAAGCCCTCACTCACATACACTGCAAGACACCCTCACACAAGAAGCTGGCCACTGAAAACACTCCCATACACCCAGAAAATAAACACACTACATAAGCGTTACACACAGTAACAAACTCATTAAACCTGCCAGGAGTCCCTTCTGAACCTTCAGCTTCTTTTTCACACTTTCTGCCACTTCTCCAGTCATCCCACTCTGAACCTTATTACCTTGTCTTCTTTGCTGTTCTAAATACCTCCAAGCATCCACCACCCTGGAGGCTGGCCATTATGAATCCCCTACACAATCAGCTGCTCTCTCTTACCTTTTACTCCCACCTTAATTTGTTTTGCTACAGTTTTGAGCTCAAGAGGGCAATCCAATCCATTTACGCCTTAGTCCCAACTGTAAACAAATCTGTTCTTATTGTTTACTGCACCCCCAAATAGAGGAATTGATTTACGAGGGTATGTATGTGAAGTAGTACTCCTGTAGTACTCTTTTATATCCCCCTACATGCCTTTATTGTTGGAAAGTGGATTATTAGTAGTGATAAGTAGTGACTTACCACTAGTAATAAGGCCACAAACACTATAAAAGGGTCTGTCGTACCTGGCCCTTTTTGCAGGGTTGTCCCCAAACTTTTTACATTCTTCCTCCTAATTTTTCTGACATGTTTTTGTTGGCTTTAGGACTCTGGGAACTTTACCGCTGCTGATCAGTGCTAAAGTGCAGGTGCTGCTTGTGTAGCTTGTGATTATGATTGGCTATCCATGATTTTCCTATTAGAATTACTGGCAAGTCCCTAGTAAAGTGCACTGTGTGTGCCCAGGGCCTGTAAATCAAATGCTACTAGTGGGCCTGCAGCACTGATTGTGCCACCCACATGACTTGCCCTGCAAACATTTCTCAGACTTGCCCCTACAGTGTCTGTGAGTACATTTTTAAACTGCCATGTCGACCTGGCAAGTGCACCCACTTGCCAGACCTAAACCTTCCCTTTTTGTACGGTACCCCTAAGGTAGGCCCAAGGTAGCCCCATTGTCAGGGTGCAATGCATGTGCTGGTGTGATTTACATGTCCGGTTAGTGAAATACTGCCAATTTTGTTTTTCACTATTGCAAGGACTCTCTTCTCATAAATTATCATTGGAGCTGCCTTGTAGCACCTTACAAGTGTAACTTTCAATTGAGAAAAGATAGAGATTTGGAGTTTGGTTCCCTGAACTCAGGATTTAAAAACACATCTTTTTGTGAAGGTGTTTTTTAAATTGTGTGTTGAAAATGGCACTTTAAGAAAGGGGGCATGTTCTTGCTTTACCAACCTGTGCGTCACCCTACCTGTGGAATCCACGTCTGTTTTAGACTGACAGTTGGACTGTTTGTGCATTCACTCTAGACAGTCCCACAAAGGGAGCTGAGGTTTTCCCTGCATATCCTGATGGCCCATCACCAAGCTGATAGGCCTTCCTGAGCTAGAGTGGTGGGGTGAGTTGTCACTGAAACCTGAATAGGGCTGTGCCTGTCCTCATACAAAGCTGTCTTCACCCCATTGTAGTGTGCCTGGAGCTAGGTTAGGGCAAGGCAGGATCTGTGTACTACAAAGAATATCCTCTGAAGTATGCCCACTTCAAAGGCAGGAAGGGGTTTAAGTATTAGACCTGTATCCCCACATTTATAGAACACTTCTGGATCAAGAGGAGATTCTGCCAAGAAGAGATGAAAAAGCTGTAGGAGGAGAACTGCCACTTTGCTTGTTGCTGTGTTGTGCTGGCCTGCAGGTTTCTGCTTCTGTCTTGAGCAGTGGAAAAACTGGACTTTACTTTCTTATCCTGCTTGTCAAGGTCCTCCAAGGGCTTGTGCATGTTTGCTTTCTGTTGGAAGTCTCAGGGCCATCAAAGGCTTCATCTGCAGCTCCCCTGAACTCCTGGGCTGGGAGTTCTGACATGCCAAGAGGTGCCAATTCCAGTTCTGGGCCCTTGGAGGTGGTTTTGCTGACTCAAGTACAGAAAATCCATGTATCGCCCTTCAGCGCCTGTTTTTCCTGCCATAATAGCGCCATGCGGTTGAAAAACCAACACATCGCCACGGTGCAGCCAGAAGAATCGACGTAAAGCCTGTAGTGCAGCTGAGGAATCGCCGCATCCCAAATCCTGTGCACCATGTCTCTGATGTCTGAGACCCCTGCTCCGACTCCGATGCAGGCCCTGCTGTGCAGCTAAAGGAATCGATGCATCACCTGCCCGCAGGTGGGAAAATTGACGCAGCCCCTGTTTCGCCGCTGCATCGACCCAGCGTGCCGATGTTTTCAATGCACTGCACCTGTTCGCCAAGTCTCCAGCGACATCACCCCGCAGTGAGGAGCTGAGGCTGCATGTTCAGAATTCAAAGCATTGCTTCTCCTCGCTGTAAGGAATCGGCACAACACTTCTCCTGCCGTACAGGAGAACAGACACCTCCATTCCTCTGGTACTCAAGAATCGACGCATCGCTTGTGTTTTCTGACACTTACCTGCTCTGCTGCTGTTGTTGGTCTTGGATGTTGCCCCATCAAAGGTACTTTGTGCTCATATCAACTCATCCATAGAGTTCTATGGACAAACTTGCTAAAACCTTTAAAAAGTGATATCTCTGCTTATGTATGTTTGAGTTTTGTCATTTTGGTCTTGTTTTGTTTAAAGATTGGTTATTTTTCTAAAATGGTGTGGCATCCATTTGTGGTGTTTTCACTGTGTTACTATGTGATTTATGTACAAATGATTTACACATTGCCTCTGAGATAAGCCTGACTGCTCGTGCCAAGCTACCAAGGGGGTGAGCAGGGGTTATCTTAGCTGTGTAATCCCCTTACCCTGACTAGAAGGAAGGATGCCTGCTCTTACATAGTACCTTTGGACTTTACAGAATGTAATAGGACTCTGGTAATAGGTCTCTGGACTCTGGTAGCTGTAGCTCTGGTAGCTGTATGCAAGGTAGTTTTTTTGACCATTGCACTTGCTGCTTATAAACTGTGTTTTACCTGTTTCTTATTAACCTGTGTTGTTTAACTATGTTGGGGGTGTTGCATGAATTTTCCATGGTCTGGGTCTGAGTCCCAATAGCCCCCCTTCTCTTTTGCACACCTGGGGCAAATGGGGAAACGAAAAGTCTCAGACAACTCAGGGGAGTCAGGGAAGGCTAAAAAGCAGGCAAAGCATACGGGGTCGAATTGCAACCAAGAAGAAATAGAGGGGCTAATTGAGGAAGTAGAAGGGCTGCTGTGCAAAGAAGATAGAGGGGGTGACCCTGCACATAACAAGCCACAGACCAAAAGTATTAAGGCTTACTTTAAGAATGGCCCAGGGCAGAGTAGGAGTACTCCTGCAGTCAATCAAACCCCCACCACTGTTAGTGGGATGCCGCCTAACCCCAAGAAGGTCTAAACCATTTTGCCGCTAGAGCAGGAAGAAATTTGCCCCACCTCCTTTTTGGTTAATGTTGTGTGTTCCAATAGGTTTGTAGCACTTCAGCCAAGTGAGGATGCTCAATCAGTGAATGATGCAAGCTCCATTGCCAAAAGATATTGCTGCTTAGCTGTTGCTGGTAAGGGGAGAAAAAGTGAATTAGGAAAGTGCTCCGGATACTCACGGAAAAGGTGGACAAGCTAACTGTCTTGCTAGATAGGACCAGGGAGAAGGGGAGGTATGGCCCGCTCCCAAATGCTAAAAAAAAAATTTTTTTACATTTTTTTATTGAGATCCATCAAAAGTTGACAAATTCATCGAAATAACACAAAACAAATATCCAACAAAAAAACAAAAAACCTTGCACAATAGCCATATTGATTAAAAAAAAGTCAGTTGAGAACAGGTTACATAGTCAGAAGAAAAAAGAATAACCTTGGATTGCACAAACCATTAGAGATTAGATACAATATTCTTTCATCAATAATTAGATAATCACTAAAGTGCACATCAAGCAGTAAAATATAAGTCCGGGTAAAAGCTGAAAGTAATGCCGATTTTAAGGCTACTAATGATGTTTTGGCATACAAAAAATCAGATGCAACAACGCCTGCCAGATCTAAAATTGGCTAAGGTGTCTATAGTGCATTGGGCCCAATAAATTATGCGAAAATATCAACATATAAGTCATAGTTAATGTTTTTGTCCTGTTGACTTAAGCATTTTTTTTTTTAATATAAAAAAGGAAGCTAAAGTGTCTATAGTGCAGTAAAGTGCTACAGTATAAGTGTCCATAATGCAATAAAGTGCAAACGAGTAAACTAATATGTCAACACCAACAATAGTAGTTAAAAGTCTCACATTTTTTGGACAACCTTTAAAAATGTAAGCTCTTATTTAAAATTCAGTCGAAATGGGCCGCCCAGACTTTTTCAAACTTCTTAATCCATCCAATTCGTAATGCATACAAGCGCTCACTGTTCCTAACCTGTTTCATTTTCCGAACACATTCACATTTTGTTGGTACCAGGTCTGATCGCCATCTCTGAAGCAAGAGTGACCTAGCGACCACCGTTGCAATATATAGAAATTTAACCAAATTATCAGAGAGATGTAAAGAAGGGTCATAGCCAAGGACTTTCAGCCAATTATTGGAGTCTATCGTGAAGAAGCATTCAGCCTCAAGATGACGAAAAATCTAATTCCAGAATCCCTGAATTGAAGGGCACTGTGATATAATATGCGTCCAATTGGCTATCGGGTGATTTAAACATCGAAAACACTGACCCGATTGGCTGGGGTAAACATTAGAAAAAAAATGTGGGGTTCTATATAGAAGCCATTTGCTGAAGAATAGCATCCGGCGCCAATTCGCGCCCCTTAACGTTGTAAAGTTAAGTTTATTTAATTCGGACCACAAACTCGCAGTAACCTCCAAGCCTTCGTGTTTTTCCCATTTTATTATTGCTTTCTCTAAGAGATCTGAACTCCTGATAGGGGCTAAAAAATGTTTCCACTCCCCTGGTCTCCTGACTGAAATTTCTTCAAAAAGGGCATATGTCAGGTTTGTATGTTCATTAATCTGTATCAGATCCAGATTGTTAAGGAACCTGATAAGAATATTAAATCACCAGAGAAGAAGTAAGTCATTCGGAATTAGTTCGTACAATTCGGAAATATTCAGCCACCTATCGATCCTTATAAAATCTGAGATCTTCCGGAAGCCGGCCTTAGCCCACCTTAGAATAACTTCGGTCGATTCTCTAGCCCCAAATACTGAAATGAGTTCGGAAAGCGAGGTTGATGAGTTAATAACTGGAACTGTGTATCTTCTAAAAAAGTCCTGATGTTTATAAAAGAACCACTGCATGCACTTATAGCGCACTAATTTGGGAGATTTCGGAACTTTTAATGGACAGTGAATCTGATTCTCTTTACAGATTAAATTAATAAAATAGTTTACGAATAGTCCTGTATTCAAATCTGGCTTAAACCTAGACATACATTGCACAAAATATGCAAAATAATAATCCCTGAGATTAGGGAGAGCTAACCCACCATTCTCCAGCTCCTCGTATATAATGCTTAGTGCAATTCGGGAGTTTTCTTTCCCCAAAGAAAAGATGTAAACATAGACTCTATTTTGGCAAAAAAAAGGTGCTGTTAAAACAAACGGAATTGCCGAAAATAAAAAATTAAATAGCGGAAGAACAGACATCTTAATCAGTGAGACCCTTCCCATAATAGTTAGCGAGAGCGAGTTTCACCGAAGCAGTAAATCTTGAACTTTGAGCAGAAGCGGGACAAAATTTTAAATCATACAAGTCAGTGATACAAGACTAGAAATAAACCCCCAAATATCTTTTTGGTTTGGAATTTAGACAGGACAAAATGTCAGGATGTAGCACATCGGGCTTGCATCCACACTGAATTATTTCCGTTTTCTTTTTGTTGATTTAATACCCTCCGAGCAAATTCATACTGCTCAAAAACCTCGAAGACTTTTGCTTGGGCCCCCTTATCACCTTTGATTATAAGCATGATATCGTCTGCATATAATTTTAATTTCCCCATAGTAGGTAAAGGGGGGCGAATATCTGCATTATTTCGAATAGCAATAGCCAAAGGTTCAATAAAGAAAGCAAATAAAATGGGGGACAATGGACAGCCTTGTCCCTCGTTTTACACTGATTTGTCCTGCCTCGGAGGCATTAACAATAATATTGGCTTCTGCGTTAAGATATATTCTCTGAATCAACCCCGTGATCTTAGGAGGTATACCAAAACTGGAGAGGATATGGAATAAAGTCTCCCAGACCACGAGGTCAAACGCCTTCTCGGTGTCTATAAGAAAAACCAAGACTGGAGTTTTCTTGGTCTCGAAATAATTCAATGCTTCTGCTAGATAATGCGTATTAGTCCCAAGCAGTCTCCCTGCTATAAACCCGTTTTGGTCGGAATGTATCAAATTCGGGGCTATAGCATTGAATCTATTGGCTAAGAGGTTGGTTATGATCTTATAGTCAGAGTTTAAAAGTGTGATTGGGCGGTATGAATTGGGGTCTTCGCAGTCTTTTCCCTTTTTTAAAAACTAACCACATTCCCTGCTTGGAATGATGGCGGAATTGGGCCTCCCTCTAAGACTGAATTAGCAACCAGCAAAAAATATTCTAATACGACATCTGAAAAGGTTTTAAAAAATATTCGGCCGGAAGACCGTCCGGTCCACAGGCTTTGCCATTCGGGAGATTTTTTATAATATCCCCCATCTCTTCTCTGGAGAAAGGGCGCATCATTCTACTTTTATCGGCCTCACAAAGTACTGGAATTTCCTGTTCCTGGAGAAACTTGTCAAGGGAGGCCTTATCAATAGGTTGTTGTTGACCATAAATATTTTTATAATGTTGAAACATTATATCCCCTATAATTGCTGGATCCTCACTCCGAGCGCCAGTTACAGGACATCTCAAAGTACTAATCCGGTTACTTGCGGCCTGCTCCCAGGCCTGCCATACAAGGAACCTCCCGGTGAAATTGCTCTTTTCATATACCCTTTGCCTATGGTTGCTATGAAATATTTCACATTCTACATAATAAGCTTCGGATAGATCCCGTTTGGCCTGATCGAGATTTCTTGATTAGAGGCCGAAGGGTTACTCAGAAAAATATCATAGCGCCTCTGCGCCTCCTGTTCCAAATTTCTCTTTTTTCCCTTCTTTTTTCTAGACCCTTCAGCATCCTTTCAATAGCCAGGCCCCGAATATATGCCTTCAGAGCATCCCAGACAATGTGGGAGGGAGCCGTCCCCTGATTTCTAGCGAGAAACTCCTGTATCTCTGTTTTACAGAGTAATACCCAATTTTCTTCCGAGAGATATTGCCTATTTAAAGTCCATCTCTTGGAATGAGCCGAGACTTTACCTAACTCAAGCTCTAAAATAAGCATAGCATGATCTGAAAATCCATTCAGAAGGATATTCTGCTGAATAAAAATCAAGGTCTTAGATATAAGAAAGAAATCGATGCCAGAGGAGGTGCGAATACTACCCGAAAAGCAGGTGTATGCAATCTTTTTTTTTTTTTTTGCGGGACTTTGCATCAGCAAATACCCTCCAAAAATTGTTAACTTATTGATTATCATCGCCACTCGAAGTGCGGATGACCGTCAACAGATCTACGTTCTATTCACTGTGTATGCAATCTCAGTCGGAAATACTGCCCTCCAGGGGTCGATTATATCCAGAGTTTCCCTATAACTTTGAATAATTCTACAGGTTTTGGATTTTAATTGTTTTTTAGAAATAGCTGAGGAATCAATTTTTGGATTCGGTAGAAAATTGAAATCCCCCCCCTATAATCACTTCCCCGGGAGTTTGTACTAGGGATTGAAAAAACTCTTCTTATGGTGCTGGATCATCCTCTACTGGGGCATAAATGCTAGCAAAGGTTAAAAATCTATTCTCCAAATTACAGGTCGCCCAACACCACCTTCCTCTCCGATCACTTACAAAATTAACCACCTTAGCATGAAGTTTTTTGCCGAAGAAAATTGCTGTGTCGCGATGTGATGCAGAAGAGGAGAAGCCCCGGTATGTTGCCCAGGACCTAAACATTGAAAAGTCTGCTAGCTTCCCCTCTGCTATATGGGATTCTTGAATTAAAACAACGGCCGGATTTTCTGACTTAATCCATGATTCAATGGCCCGCATTTTCTTTTTATTATTGAGCCCGTTTACATTAAAAGAAACCACCTTAAGGATTTCCTTTTTTTCCATTGACACACTGCACGGAATGATCTGACATTACTCCCCCACTCGTCCTGAGAAAATATAGACTTAAAAGTAAAGTATGGATGAATCTAGAATTTACAAATGGATCTCTTTTTTTCCTCTTGCTACCCATTCCACCCCGGTGAACCCCCCCTCCCCAAAAAGCCGCAGTGAGCAGTGCACCTTCCATGCTCACACCTGACAGGCTTACCCAACTCCCCAAAACTGGCACCTTGACCTTGTGCCAGGAGCTGCTGGCCTACACACCCCACCCCCCTCAGTCAGAACGAAAGCAAAAAAAAAAAAGGGGGGGAGTAAGACTCAAAATTAAAAAAAAAAAAAAAAATTGAAAAATAGAAAACCAGACTCAAGAAGAAAGAAAAGCAGAGAAAAGGGCAAATGCACAACTCAATTATAACTGCAACTATAGAGGCCCTAAACTAAGAAATTTTGGACTTGCTTGAAGAAATTTGTTGCAGTAGTTCCTGTGCTTCGGGGATATTACAAAAAACATGAAATCTACCTTTAACAAGCACTTTTAGTTTGCTTTGTTGTGCAATCATTGCCTGTGTCCCCTGTTCATTGAAGAAGTGCAACATTTTAACAAACTCTTTCCGCCTTTTAGCTGCGGGGGCAGACATGTCGGAGAAAATACGACATAATGGGACGTCCTAGGAGGTGAACTGTCGCTGCTTTATGGCCTTTGATAGGATTTGTTCCTTACCCTATAGTCCCCAAAATTAACAAGAATTGTCCGCAGGAATTTAGCGTTAGGGGGGAGATGCGCTGGCACCCGATGGGCCCTCATAATAGTCAGACCTCCATTAAATTCCGGGACGACCTTTTTTTTAATGAACGGATCAACCCATTGTAATGTCTGCTGCCCCTCGAGGCCCTTTGGATTACCTAGGATACGGAGATTAGAGCGCCTCAAGTGATTCTCCAATTCCTCCAGTTTGAACTCCATTGCAGATTTTTGGCTCTGATAAGCGGCGACCTTGTTGTTCATAGTAGCAACCTGATCCTCCAACTGTGAGATCCTTGTCTCCGCCTCATGAAGTCGCGCTGGAACCCGAGCCATGTTCTCTTCGATTTTAGAGAGGCGGGCATGGATGGCAGAGATTTCCAAGGATTGAGAGGTTTTGAGCTCTCTAATCTCATCGAGGATTAAGTTGAGCAGGCTCTTAGCGTCCCATTGTAAAGAAAATGATCAATTATCCTGAGAAGAATTTTCCTGATTTGATTCAATTCCGTCTTTAGACTGTGCTGCAGATGTTACAGCGGCTTCTGCGGACGATACAGTATTATCAGGAACTACTTGCCCATCATCTTCAAAGGCGGGTAGATCCGATAAACTTCGTCCAGGGGAACATTGTACTTGAGTTTGTAAAAAACTGCCACTGCAAAGAGATGCCCCCTTAACAGAGTCCGCAAATTGTTCAACAATTTGTGGAGCACTCTCCGCCCCCTCCATGCCTGATGCTAACCCAGATTTAGCTTTGGAAAATAGAGGGTATTTTTTAAGTTCCTTGGGTTTCCCAGCCACAGCGTCGCCCCCGGAAGTCATTGCGTCTGGATCCTCCAAACCTTGCGCAGTTAAGGGACCGGCCTCAGGAGAGACAGCAAGGACGGGGCTGGTAATCGTGTCCAAATCAGCAGAGGCCCCCCCGGGTAGTATTTCTGGGAGAGGTCTGCAGTGGCCATCTCCGAGATTTCTGAGGGCAGCCCCAAATCTTTCCTGAGAGTTGCTGCGCGATTAGTCCGAGCTTCAGCTTTTCCGGAGCGCTTTTTAACCCTCTGAGCCAGCACTGGGGAATCAAGATGGGATGCGGCTGTATTTCCAGAGAAATTGCGCATATTGAGAGTCCTAAAAGTTTTCCGCAAACTTATCATGATGGATTACCGGCAAATACCAAAAAGGAGAAAGACAGCTTAGCGCATAGAACTCCCCCAGCGACCCTCTACCAAGTAGCACAAAAAGCCCCATGCGCAACAGGCAGCAGAGCACATGCACTTACCCCTTGGAGAGAAACCTGGTGGTCGCCAATGGCGCCGTGAAAGCGAATCTCCGAGGTAACAAGCCTGCTTGAATGCTGGGAGGTAATGCTGCTCGAGCCAAAAGATTTTTTTCCTTCCCCCTTTTTTATAAATGCATCCTTAATGTTCTTTTTTAAAGCCTCCGAATTGTCCCAGCGCAGCCCAGCAGGGTTCAGGAAAAAACCAGGAGCTTGATTGATGATAAGGCTCCCACCAGCCGGATTTTCATATCCACATATAGTGCTCTCGCCCTATTTCTCTGTGGCTGGCCTGCCATTTTATTTTTGCCTTCCCACAGCCGCTTCCTGCCACTTCTTGCTATTCAGGAGAGGAAATGAAATGTAAATTACCCCCGCTGTGATGCGCAGTTATGGCGAGCCCCAGAGCCTCACTGACTCCCGCTCCCGCTCTGCAAAACGCTCTGAGAAACGACCGCGGCCTAGCCCTGATTGAATAAGTCCTACCATCTTCAAGATGGTGGGCACTGAAAAGTGTACTTCACCAGCACTGATGGGTGGAGTTGGCAGAGGGGGGCACATCTCCTATTCTAAGTTTGCCCGCCTGTCCTCCCGCCCCATAAAGAGGGTGAGAACACGAAGGGGGCCTGCTCCCTCTAACAGGAGAGACTGGGGAAGCATTACGAAGGCGGCAAGGCCTTTGAAGCTCCCCACCATGGATTGCTCTTCCTCACCACTTCAAGGACTGTATGATGCAGGTTAATCAATGGATGCAGCTTAACTGCCTGAAACTGAACGGTGACAAAACCGAAGTTATGCTATTAGGATCAGTTGCAGACTTTTGGTCTCCTAAATGGTGGCCTGCTAGTCTGGGCGATTGCCCAAACCCAGTGTGCAAAGTTAAAAATCTGGGATTCATATTTGACGATAAATTGACATTTAACGCCCAGATAAACAACCTCTCTTCAACTATCTGGTACATTTTAAAAATGATCAGAAGAATACGCCCATTCATTCCCCTGGACTCACGTAAAACACTAGTTACGGCACTGGCCCTGTCCAGATTGGATTATGGCAATGCTCTGTATGCGGGGATTCAAGCCCAACTTTTAACAAAACTCCAGCGTCTGCAGAATGCAGCAGCTAGGTTAGTGCTGGATATTCCCAGATCTGAGCCAGTAGCACACAGACTGAGAGCCCTCCACTGGTTACCGATGGAAAAAAGGATTATGTTTAAATCATTATGTTTGGCCTATAAGGCCCTTCATGGTACAGGACCGCAGTTTTTGAGAACACACCTGAAATGGCATGTGCCGGCAAGAAGCTTGAGATCAGCTCACACTAAACTTTTACAAGTTCCTAAGTTCAAGCAGGTTAGGTGGGGAGGGAGAAGCTTTCTGGTGCGGACAGCCAAAACCTGGAACCTTCTCCCTATCACGATAAAAAGCAGCCCGTCGCTTCTGTCTTTTAGAAAGGCCGTTAAAACTTGGCTCTTCACCTGTTAAGTCAGCTTACCACCATATCAGCAATCCTCTGCTCATCGGACTTTAGCGCCAAGACGCCTCCGGGCATTCGTGCGCTTTATAAATATACAAATCAAATCAAATCACCGGGGGGAGGTGTGAACACATCCACCCAGGAAAGGCATTGTTCTCAGCCTCATAGTGTTCAGGCACTCTCCCAATGAGGTCAGAACACTGTCTGGTGGTAGCAGGCTGACTCAGGCTAGTTGGTGACAGCACTAAGGATTGGTAGGTTTCAGGAGACCCCTCTAAGGGGTCCTCTGTGTGCACTTTTTAATAAATCTGACACTGGAATCAGTGCAGGTTTATTAAACTGAGATGTTTGGTAACAAACATCCCATATTTCAGTGAAGCCAGCATGACTCGTAATGACGAGTGTCCAGCCCATGTACTTACTATGGCTTCCCTGGTCACTCACAATATCCAGAAATCAACAAGGATATAGCAGGGACATATCTGCTCATGCAGATATGCCCTCACAGGAAATATATAGTGCATCATGCTTTAGGGATAAGGCCTGCTAGAGGGGTGTCTTACCTATATCTCATGCAGTGTTTATGGGCATGGCCCACAGGGATGTGTGCCATGTCAACTCTTCAGTTTTGTCTGCACTAAGACACACAAGCTGCAGTGGCAGTGTGCATGTGCTTGGTGAGGGGTCCCTTAGGGTGGCACAACCATTGCTGTAGCCCAAGAGGACTCTCTTCTGTACCCATGCACTTGGTACCAGGGGTACCACTTTCTATGGACTTATAGGAGTAACTGAAGTGGTGCCAATTGTGGTATAGTTTTAGGAAAAGAACACTGGAACTGGGAAGCTGGTTAGCAGTGACCCAGTACTCTACAGTCTAAGTTGCATTAAAAGCCAGGCAACAGAAACCCACTTTCCTATAATCACTATCGGGTAAGTGCATCTCTATGTGGCCTTTATAGTCATGAGAGCCACATGAGATCTAGTACTGAGACATACACTCTGGGAGGTGCTGGATCGGATGGGGCTGCCTTGTGCCTTTTTGTATCTTTTAATTCAGCTACATACTGATACATATGCCCAGGTAAGGTGGATGACCTGGGTGCCTAAGCCTGGGGATCCCAGTTGAGCGGGGTGTTTGCCAGTGGTGTGTGCTGGCTTCCACCCTCTTTTCTTTGTTTGTGAACGGAGTGGTGGAAGACCTGTCCAACTGTCAGCATGAAGCCCCAAAGATTGCTGGTGTACGTGTCCCAGTACTGCTATTTGCGAACAACTCCCTGTTGATCTCACGAACACCAATGGGCTTGCACCAGCTATTGAATCGCTTTGTAGAATTCAGCAAGCATAGAGGTCTTGAGATTAACATAGGGAAGTCCAAACTGATGGTGTTAAATCCCCACCGCTCATTTAGAAATAACTTAACTGTCGATGGATCCCAAATTGAACAAGTAAAGAGCTTTGACTACTTGGGAGTCAGGACCCCGCAGAAACTTACTTGGGACCTTCAATTACAGAAAAGCAATGCTCTCTTGTCCCACAAGTCAGCGGTGATTGCTAGGAAACACAAAATACCATCTAATAGAGCAGTCTCCCCTGCTGTTGAGGTGTACCGAGCAGTGGCAGTGGGTGGAGCACTCTATGGGGCAGAATTATGGGGCTTGGCCGACATGCTAACACTTACCATCACAGAAAATAGGATCATAAGGTCTCTGTTAAATATCCCATCGAGTACTTCCCTTGTACCATTGAGGTGGGATTTAAATCTGAAAGGAATTGATCATGCTGCTTGCCTTAAAATACTGACCTACTGGGCTAGAATCTAGACAACCAAAGAGCTTATCCCATATTAGGCAGCCTTACAGGATCTCATTACCTTAGACAATAACTGCATTACACCTTGGTTGAGTACTGTAAGCTCTTTGTGCAACAACCTAAATTCAATGAGCATATGGGAAGACACTTCCACACTTGACAGGAACTCAGCCAGACAAATAGAGGGGCCCTTCTGGGACTATGTCCTAGAAAGGGTGTGGCGCGATACAAGGTCTGAGGGGCTGGTAGACAAATTCTTGAGCCATAAGACCACTCTGCACTTTGAAGCATTCCTTGTTAGGGTTATGCCAGCTGAGGCTAAATCCTTGTACATACACTTTCGAATTGGCACACTGCCACTGAGGTCCTTTACTGCAAAGTGGGAACATAGCGGAGAAGGACTAGAGAGTTGCCCTTTCTGCCCAAACACTGTTGAATCCGAGATTCACTTTATTGTTCTGTCAAAAGTACAAAGCCCCTAGGGCCAAGTGGATCCGCCCCCTTTGTTTAAATCTGGGAGTGAATCAATGCGAGGTAGCCTTACCCATAATAAAAACTGACATAACTGAAGTCATTGTGTTTGCCCCTACAAGATATTTAATGTGGGCCTAGTCCCTTCCTGCAGGTGCATTAAAGGCTGGGCCCTGAGGCGAGTGGTCAAATGCTAAGGTTCATGAGTCAATGTTCATAACTGATTAGCAGCTACTTCCTGTGAACTTCAAATGAACACTCTGGCTTATGGCTTACAAAATGTTTTAGGTTACGTATTTTGCACTTTTGTTTTGCCTAGATATTTTCTAGCCCAAAGCACATGAGCTAATGTCTACAATTGTTTAGCAGCTATGTAGTGGTAAACTTGAATGTGTACTCTTGCACTATGGATATGATATGTTTTATGTCAAGCATTATGCACTTTCGCTCATATAACTATATTCCTGCCCATTGTACTTTTAACCTGCCTCTTTTACACCCAAGGTTTTAAATGCTGACTTTGTACTTTGTATTTATATTTATAAGAAGCCAAATTTATTTGAGTGTTTTAACTGTGCTATTTGTTTGTTTGCTTGATGTTGCTGTACCATACTTTTATGGCTGCTTGGCCGAAGTAAAGTAATATGACTGACTGGAATGGCACCTCTTAGTATGATTACACATCACCTGACTTCAATGTGAATGCTTTCTTCCTTCACTGCCACTAAACCTGAATCTACGCAGTTTGCTGAGTCAACACATGGTACAGCACTTCGGAATTCTGGAATTAAAAAGGCAAATGATAAAAAATCCACAATTCCAGTTAGTTTATGACTCTTCAATAACTTACTCAAGCTTTGTCTTTATATATGATGTCACCAGGACACATGAATGACAAAATGTAATAAAAATAAGATTCTAAAAAAAAGCATATTCAATAACTTGCTCAAGATAACATTGCGAAAACATAATGCATTTGACCAAATCATAAATACGTTCATAGAGGATTATGTTGAGTATAAACTGGGTACTTCATATAAAAATATCTCACTTCTAGCCAAAGAGTGATACTGTTGGAGTCCCAGCTAACAGAAAGGGTGCTTGTCCGATAGTGAGCAATAAGTAAAGCCCTAAGATCGACTCATTAGGGAACTTTTTTACACATATTACTTGAAAACGTCTTTGAATGGGTGGAAGATTACCAAATACTTCCTAAATTTCAAGCAGGCTCACATACACAGTTTTAGTTTTGCATTAGCATGCAAATAGAAACCTGCTCTGTCCCTCGGTGTTGCTTATGAGATTTTTCTTACCTTTTGACCAATTGAAAATCCATACTCTAACACGTGTCAGAATGCATCTGGGAAAAGGGATGTATTGTTGGACTAAATCTACATTAGTAGAAGTGTGATCAGGGATGGGTTGTTTCCACACATCTTAACATGGTAGACCTCCTGCATTATTCTCTGTGCAAAAAGTACTGTTGATGGATGATTGTCTGTGATATCTTTAAAGCTTAGATATTAGGCAAATATTGCTATAACAGTTATGGACTGAGCTCCACCATGGTTCATTAAATCCAGTTGTAATATGAATGAAGCTCCTATGAAGTGGAGAGCGTTGGACTTAAAAACGTTGACTCCTGTAAGGAAAACTCGTCCTGAGTTTAGGTTCTACTTATGTACATTTTGTACTGTAAACTGTTGCAATACACCTCAGACTATTTAAAAGGTTTATGATAAATGGTCCTGTCTCTTGGTTAACCAAATCCTGGAAGATCTATGAACACTGGCTTGTCATTTAACGGCTGATGGAATTTGTTGTTATTCCAAATTAACAAACTGATCTTTTAAGACATGTATTAGGCTGCATTGTGCAAATCATCTATTGATCAGAACGTACCAGGGTGAAGTGCTTTTTAGTTTTCTGAAGTTAGTTATAATATCATGCTTCACGTAGACATCCAAACATATCCTCCTTATTTAACAAACAATAAAGCATGTCAAAATTTGATGTATATCTCTTTGGAGAAACTGCAGTTTGAAAGGGCACAGGACACAAGACAAACAAAAAATCGGTATTGGGTCATCTTTGTGGTCTTAAACGGTAAACCGTCTTGCATCTTGCATGTGTTATTAAGATGCCATAGATGGTCTATATGAGAAAGAGAATATTACAATTTTTTGCTGAACTTAAAATGTAAACAGTTGCAATCATATGTAATGAATCCAAATAACATTCTTATCTGTAGCAAATGTCATGACCAATTAAACAAAACCAGTGGTGAAAAGAAAATGAAATGGACCCTTTAATTTCTCTTTACCAAGAACTTGTAAAACATAAGTACGTACATATAAAAATATATAGAAATTGAATAATAAAAGGGCAACAACTCTGTTTATGTGAGTGCTATGCTGGGCTCAAGATTGTGTGATGATTTGAATCTCCACCCGCCCTTCGTCTAGATACGATCCTGGATGTTGCAGTAAAACAGTGAGGATGACTAAGACCACACCCTGAATTTTCACATGCTGCTTAATCCTTGAGGGAGCAGTGGAGAACACTCTATGGGGGGCGACCGACGGCCACCTTGATGGAAGGATACACTGCAGTATCAAGGGTACCTGAGGCACAACAGAGAACTACAAGGAGTTAGGAATAAGACTGCTTACTCTCCTACACAATGCTGTTGACCCGACAACACAGGACACACTTTATCCTGCACCACACAGTCCAGAGCCCACCTCAGGAATCCTGCTGCATCAGGCAGTGACGAGGTGTGGAAGGCAGAGCCACTCATTGTAACCACAGGATTTTGTCATGGGCAACAACGGTGAAATGAAGAAGTCAAGTAAGCACTGAGGGTGGAATTAACAAATTTTAACCATGCTAAAATGAGGACTGCATGGAGTATATGTGAACCTCAGAGGAGGGGCAGAAACAGCAAAAATGTGTGAACAGGGGAGGCGCAGAACTGTATAATTGCATGAACGCCGCACAGCGGATCTCATACAGTATTATACCCCTTTAGTACTGAACACTAGCAGGCAGCAGATGCCTGCACAAAAGACTACGACATCCTCTTTGCAAAGAGAGCGGACACCAGCCAACCAACCACAAGGACAGAGACAAAATAGTTGATACAAAAATGTAATAAGAGAGACTGATGGAACACAAGTGTGAGTACCTCAACAGTAATTGCTCTTTAAAAGAAAGAGAGGTGCACATCATGAATCAACATAAGCAAATAGACATTGTTAGCTCCATGCCATACACCAACGCAAACCCCCACCTGGCAAATGTACTATCTTGCACATTTGACATATTCATTTGGCTGTCATTGGAAATGTTTTCAACACACTCCTAAGCATGAGGAGAAAATCAGTTATGAAGGGATTTCTAGATCAGCGGGGGTATCATTAACAATGCTCCCCACAAATTAACAACTTTGATAAATTGCACAGGAAATGCAGCTGAAGCATTTCAACTCAAACAGAAAAGAATGGATACACCCAAATACCTCCTAAGCATTGCACAAATGTGTGCATCACACAAACGGCACAAAAGACTTACTCCGTGCCAAGTCCTAAATCATCTTGACGATTATTATTATATTATTCACTGAAGCTATGGCAAGAAAGGGAAAACCCATACTTGTAAGAATGTCAGAAATGAATACACAATGGGCTCTGTCCAGGAAGATATCAGAAGTAAAACCACTCCAAGCAGACCTAACCTCCTTTAAATTCACATTGAACACCATAGAAAGAGGGAAAACAGTGATAGAAAGCTACCTTGTTCGCTTAGAAAACAGTTCGGACATAGAACAAGCGCCGTGCATAATTATTTCTGAATTGCCGAAGTGGTATCTGGTGTGAGGTATGGAGAGGCTAACCACAAAAAAGTTCCAAAAGTTCCCGTTCCTTTGCATAACGACTAGGATGGTTTACAAAAGTGGTCACCTTGATGATAGTAGACAAAGAAGTGGTCGATAGACGATATTCTTTAAATAATGGGAAACAAAAAATAGAACAAGCACTGTGCATGCAAAACCTTAAAAAATAGTTTCACAAAAGGGTATGGAAATAGTACTTGGTCACTGGGAGACTGATAAGAGAAGCACAGAAGAAAAATCACGAGGAACAACAGGAATCAGTATGCTACAGCCAATAGAAGCGGAGAAAAAGTAAGTGGCAAGCACAGGAAACAATGAAATGCAAGGAAAGCAAGGAGTTGGGATGTAAGCCTCTTTTAAGATGTATATTCAATACAAGCTGTGCAGGCTAATCCTAAAAAGAACAATTGATAAAATGAATGCTGAACAATGTCAAACATTCACCCCGAGTACAGAGATCTGGGCCTAAATCCACAGTTTTCTTGCTCACCATGCCATTTCAGTTTGGACCCAGACATATGCAAATCAGTCTAGGGCCTGCTCCTCATGGGAACAGTCCAGCCCAACTGCCAGACCAGGTCCTCCCTGTACTGGAAACAAGCATCCTGGGACTGGTTTTGGAGCATCACCCCTCATCAACGAGGCTACCTTGACTCCAGTGGCATGGCGAGCAAGGGACCCACGTCTGGACACGTCCCGTCCTACTCGGGACACTCGGAACACTGAGAAATCATTTGACTACTGCTGCAGTTGTAGGAAGTTCAGGTTTCACCGGCATGCCCAATTAGCCTAGAAAGTCTTCATTTGTGGGCTAGTATATTGAAGTCAGCGTGAAAATTTTTAGGAGTTCCAGGGCTGACAGGATTAACTAGGTTCAGATTGCCACAACAAAAGCCTTTAAACCCTAGTGTTGCAGGACTTTACTTTATTATTTAGCCCAAACCTGAACACCAAGTACATCCATTTAGCACTTCACCATCAGGGTAATGAAACTGACTGGCCCAAGGCTTACAAAAGGAGTTGGTGTGTGGCAGTTCAGAGCTTAGTGAAACATAGTAGTCAATAAATTAATGTCAAGCCAGTACTTTTACACATAAGTAAAAGTGCTTTACTTCTAACCACTCCCTCCAGGATTTCATGATTTATTGATTTGCAAACAAGTTGCTAAATTGGCTGTTTTGTAAAAAGCCTGTGCCTTTTACAACAGTGTCCACGATATTCAAAGAATGCAACCTCCTCCTTTTATTGGCAGAGCGCTCACTGTTGGGCTATTAAAAGGAGGTCCAGCAGGCAGATTTGGTGTTTATTTACTCCTCGCCTGCCTGCTGTTTTGCATTCTACTCCTGGAGGGCCATCTGCCGTGTCGGAGGAGACAGAAGCCCGTATGAGATGAAGACAGAAGAGTGGTCAGGACTGACTAAAGCCTGGGCCAATGAACCCAAAGGAGAGAGAAGATTGTTTGGAGACTCAGAACCCAATGCAAGAGCTGGTAAGCGGTTTTTCCCCTATCCCCTACAGATTTATCTCAGTCTCCTCCATCCTGACCTGTGCCCCCTTCCATTCCTGAATCTGAGAACCACACCTCCTAGGGATCCCAGGGCTTGGTAGGGGAGTGGGGTTTGAAGGTCCTCAAGGGAGGTAAATGGGGGTGCAAAAATTCTTTAACAATCAGACCCACCTCCCTTGTGGCATTCAGTTGGCCCTGTTGGTACCAAAAAAATAAAATCTGGCCCACCGCCAATGGGGTTATAACAGAAATAGGACAAGCTGTGGCCTTGGCTAAAATTAATTAAAATCTGGCCCTGGGAAGGGTGGGGAGGGAGAGGGGGAGGCTGAACTATAATGTAAATAAGGACTGCCATTTCTCGAACATCCGCAGAGGATTCTGAACAACAACAACAAGAACTATATTTAAGTTAAATTGGATATTGTGACAACAGATGTCATAAATTTGTAAGTCTAATGGACGCATTCCATAGACAGACACCATCGACTATGAAAGTGCAGGACTATCTGGAGGATCGCCATATAAAAGTCACTAACAATTTAGTACCTTCTCTGGGGTCGCTGCAGCCATTCTTTGAGATTACTGCATGGCCGAAATTGACCCTGGCTCAGAAGAAAAAAAGCTAACAGCCCCACTAATTGTAGAGTTTGAAAAGGTCCTTGAAAAGATTAACTAGTACATGGTTGAGGAACAACCAGGCATCGAATTCTTAAAACAAATATGCCTTTTCTGTCCAGCATTAACTCCAAATTCTACCCCAGGACAAGAGTGCATTTTCAGCAGTCCCTAGTTAGAACAAGGTTCCTGGTCAGCAGCTACACCTCTACTTTGAACATGCAGGCCAAAATGCCATTCAGGCAACAATGTCGTGAGGGATTGACACTGATCTCTTTTGAAGTTGGATGGGTGACCGCATTCCAGTCTTTCACAGGTGGCAGTTGTGTACAAAGACTGTGTGACTAGTTCTGCAGATGCTGAAAGGAGCAGCAGCATCAATAAAATTAGTTTCTCAGCCAGAAGCCAGACCCTCACTGTTAGACTTGGCATCTTTTGGCGTGTTTCCCCTGACTTTTTGCTTTCTGACCTCCTGGTTTTGACTCTGTTTTTGCTGGTGTAATGATTCTGCGCACTTTCCTCACTGCTGTCCAGTGGGAAAGTGCAAGTGCTCCTGTATAAAATGTGTTATGGATTGGTGTTTCCATGATTGGCCTATTTGATGTATGTGTCAGTCCCTTGTAAAGTGCACTGAGAGTGCCAGGGCCTATAGATCAAATGCTGTTGGTGGGCTGCAGCACTGGATTGTGCCACCCACGCAAACAGCCCGTAAAGTGTAACTCTGGCCTGCCATTGCAGAGCCTGTGTGCAGCCTGGGGCTGCCATGTCGACTTGGCAAGTGCACACACTTGCAAGTCCCTAAACCTTCCCTTTTCTACATGTTAGTCACCCCTAAGGTAGGCCCAAGGTACCCCTGTGGGCAGGGTGCATTGTATGTGAAAGGTAGGACATGCCCTGGTGTGTGTGGCATGTCCTGATAGTGAATTACAGCCTATTTCGTTTTTCACTATTGCAAGGCTACCTGTTCCCCATAGGCCAGAATGGGCAGTTTTGATTATTACAGCTTATAATCCTAACTGACCCAGGGAACATGGTAGAAATTCGAGTTTAGTATGCCTGGACTCAGAATGATAAAATGCATCTTTTAGTGAAGTTGGTTTTAACATTCTGTGTTTGAAAATACCACTTTTAGAAAGTGGGTATTTTCTTGTCTAACCATCCAAGCCTGCCTCTGCTAGGTTGTGTACTCCTTGTCTGGAGTGTGAGTGACAGGGGCTGGGGGATGCCAGGAGACAGGGTGAGTCAGCACAGGGCTGTATAGCAAGATCTACATGTAGATGGGTGGGAGGAGATGCACCTGGGACCTGAATAGGGCTGGGCCTTCCCTCCACAATGCTGGCTCCACCTCCTGTGGTGCGTCGATGTCCCTGGCCTACTCTCTGAAAGAAAGGACGGAGACTTGTCAACAAAGTGCTCCAGAACTGGTTTGGACTAGGCAAAGGCCTCTCTGCCTTCAGAGAACAAAGGAATTTGGGATATAAATATTGGGGCCCTTACCCCATGAATTTAGATCTCGCTGGAATCAAGGAACCTGCCAAGACGAAGAGCTGGAAGAGCTGCCAGGAGGAGTACTGCCCCTTTGCTGTGTTGTTGCTTTGTTGGGTTGGCCTGCAGCTGCTGCTTCTGCCTTGGGCAGTGAAAGGACTGGACTGAACTTTCTACTACTTGTGCTGAGAATCTCCAAGGGCCTGAAACCGAGCTGGCCTCCTGTTAAGAAGTCTCAGGGACTGCAAAGACTTCACAACCCTCTGGGTACCGCTTCTGGAACCGCTGTTTCAGTTGCCACAGAGGAAGGGAACCGCAACCGACTCCGTCAACCGACTCCATCGCTGGCCCGGTGTCCTGTTTGCACCGCAGACCGCACCGTCCGCATCTCGCACCGCAACCCTGGTCTCACCGACGACGACGTCCGACGCCATCGCCACCGAGCCGCTGCTTGCACCGTGACCTGTGGGCACCGCAGTTCGCATTGCATCGCTTCACTGTGCCAGCCAGACCAGACCGACGCTGTTGCTGCAACTGGCTCAACACTCGTGACCGCATCGAAGTTGGGGCACCGCTCGCACGCTTGCGACGCACCGCTCCGACTCGAACCGCTGTCCGACGCCAGCTCCCGCACTCCGGCTTGGTCGACTGCATCGCAACCTGCCAGCACCGCATCGAGCACCGTCTCACCCTGCACCGCACGCCTTGGACTCACCGACTCCGTCTGCATGATTGTCACCGAGCCGCTGCCTGCACCGCATCGAGAGGACAATGCACCCTGCACCGCTTCCATCTTGCATCGCAACCGCGACGAACGCCGACCGGCTCGCACACTCCGTGTCAGCCACAACGAGAAAGGTACTGTAACCGAGTCTGTTCACGACTCTGCTGGCCCGTATCGACGCGGTCGGCTGGAACTGTTAGACTCTGTGGTTTTCAGCATCGCGGTAGGCTCGGACAGAGCTACCGACTCGTACGAACTTTGCTTTTGTGCTATTCCTGCAAAGAAGAAGTTACCGTATCAAGCATTCATTCGTAAAGTATAGTATTGTGGATTTTTGTCGTAATTGGTCTTGTCTCGAGTATATAAAATATTGGTTATTGTTCTAAACTGGTGTGGTGTTAGTTTGTAGTGCTTACACTGTATTACTGTTGGTTATGTGCAAATGCTTTACACACTGCCTCTAGAATAAGCCTGACTGCTCGTGCCAAGCTACCAAGGGAGTGGGCAGGGTTTATTTTAGGAGTGTAACTCCCTTACCCTGACTAGGAAGAAGGGTCCCTACTTGGACAAAGGTGCAAACCCTTGCCAACTAGAGATCCCATTTCTAACATTGGTTGTCAGCGGTGAGGATAGGACTTGTGTTTGCACTTGACTTACAGTGATTGGTGTGCACTACTACCATATCGCAGACCATTACGTACCACATACAGGTTCTTTTTCTTTTTGGTCTATTTTTGATCTTGCCAGTTTGAACTTGCTACTTCAACATGCCTGAATTAACAGTATCATCAATTGCATCAGTAGAAATTGCCTTTGAGGAGGATCGATTGGAAGCCTACAATGTCAAGGAGTTAAAATCGATTTGCAAGAACCTGAAAGTCCAGGTCCGAGGCCTCACCAGGAAGGATGAGCTACAAAAGGCGCTGAGGGCCTGGGTAGCAGCCAGAGGTGCCAGTGGGCAATCTGGTGATCTCACTGGAGAGGTGGAGGAGCCTGTTCCTAGGGTAGATGTGCTTTTGGGAGGGGGGGAACCCTCCAGGCCAGGCAGCAGTAGTTTGTCCCCAGAGGAGCTGGAGGACAGGCGGGAAGTAAGGAGGTTTGAATTGGAGAAACTCAGAATCGAAAGTGAGAGGGAAGAGAAAAGAATAGCCATGGAGGAAAGGAAAATGATACTAGATCATGAGAGAATGATCAAGGAGCTGGAGCTAAAGAGTAGATCCGGTCCAGATGGTGGCAGCAATTCTTCAGCACACACAGACAGGATTGTACACATCCCCAAGAATGTAGGTAAAGAGTACAAAAAGGATGATGACATACAAAGGTGGTTTCAAGGGTACGAGTCATCTATTCATATGAATGGGGGTCCCTGAAACGAACTGGGGAGCGGGGTTGTGGCCTCTCTTTCCAGAGGAAGCTAGGGATACTCTGATAGCTTTGGGTAAGGGGCAGGACCTCACCTATGCTGACATTAAAGACGCTCTCCTCACTAGGTATGGGCTCACTCCTGAGAAGTACAGGGATCAGTTCAGGTCCAGTAAAAAGTCTGAGGCCAACACTTGGTTGGAATGTGTGGATATGTTCTGTAGGTCGCTGGATGGTTGGGTGAAGGGCAGTAATGTAACAGATTTTCAGGGGCTCTACAATTTGATTGCATGGGAGCACTTGTCTAGTCTATGTTTTGCAGATCTGCGCCAGCACCTAGATGATAGTAAGCTAACTGACCCAAGGAAGCTTGCTATGGAGGCGGAGCGCTGGGTGAGTACCAGGGTCCACAAGAAAGCGTTTGGGGGAGACTCAGCCAAAGGTGGGCAGGGTCCCCAGCAGAAAGGTGGGGGGACAAGGGTAAAGCACAGGAGTTCTCTAAAGGGCCCCAAACTAGTACCCAGGGTAAAGGTTCCCAGCCCCCCGGTGATAAGAAGAAAGGGGTTTCTACAGGGAAGCCTGTTGAGACCGGCCCCCGCAAGTGTTATGCATGTGACCAGGTAGGTCACTTTAAGGGGGACCCCAAGTGCCCAAAGGGGACACAGCCACACACCGGTGGACAGTCCAAAGTGTTGGCTAGTGTAGCGCTTGGGGAGGAGGGGTGCCCACAGGAGGGTGGGGATCCCGCAGAAATGACCCTCGTCTCACTAGGGGACAGTGAGATGGTCCCAGGAAACCAGGTGCCCCCTAACACAAAGAAATATAGCACCTGGGTGACCATTAATGGGAACAGGGTAGAGGCTCTCAGAGATACTGGAGCCAGTGTGACCTCAGTCCGGTGTCACCTGGTCTCTGAGAAGCAGGTAGTCCCAGGGGCATTCCACCAAGTAGTTGCTGTAGACAACTCTGAGCGCCAGTGTATGGTGGCGCAGGTTCCCTTTGAATGGGGGGTCTCAGGTCCCTTGAGGGTGGTTGTGAGCCCCACCATGCCTGTAGATTGTCTGCTAGGTAACGACCTGGAGCAGTCCTTATGGAAGGATGTTAAGCTCAGGTCTCACTTGGAGATGCTTGGGTTGCCAGAGTGGGCATGCGTGTCTACTCGGTCAATGGCAGCCAGAAAGGGTGATCAAGAGGACTTGGAGCCTGGAACAGTGGCCCAAGTCCCTGCCAAGAGGAAGGGCAGGGGCGCGGGAAACCGGCCCCCGAAGTTCCCACGGACCGGGAGGAGGCGGACCTCGAGGGGGACGCCCCGGTGCCTACAGGGGAGCAGGTAGCCGAACTGGGAGACATCTCTGAGCTGACCCATTGGCAGCAAGAAGGGGTTCCACCAGGGAGGAGTTCTGCAGGGAGCAGAATGAGTGCCCTACTCTGGAGGGTCTGCAGCGGCAGGCTGCAGACCAGGCAGCTGGTAATCAGTCTGGGTCACATCTGATCTACTGGGAGAGTGGTCTCCTATACAGTGAGCCTAAGGTTGCTGAGCCTGGGTCAGCCCGTGTGCTGGTGGTACCCCAGCGCTTCAGGACCTTCCTACTGGGTCTGGCTCATGACGTGCCTTTGGCAGGACATTTGGGGCAGACAAGACCTTTGACAGGCTTGTCACCCACTTCTTTTGGCCCCAAATGCGAAGGCAGTCAGATGCACACTGTAGGTCTTGCCAAACTTGCCAGGCAAGTGGTAAGAGTGGGAGGAAGGTCAAAGCTCCTCTCCAACCTTTACCTGTTGTTGGAACACCCTTTGAAAGGGTAGGGATGGATATTGTGGGGCCACTGGATCCCAAGACAGCCATGGGCAACAGGTATATCCTGGTCTTGGTGGACCATGTCACCCGGTACCCGGAGGCAATCCCTCTCAGGACAACGACGGCGCCAGTGGTGGGCCGGGCGTTAATGGGGATCTTTTCCCGTGTGGGATTCCCCAGAGAGGTGGTTTCTGATAGGGGGACCAATTTCATATCCAAGTATATGACATCCCTGTGGAAGGAGTGTGGTGTAACCTACAAGTTCACCACTCCTTACCACCCACAAGGAAACGGTCTGGTGGAGAGATTCAACCAGACCTTGAAAGGCATGATCAAGGGTCTAACAGAACCCATGAGGCGTAAGTGGGACGTCCTCTTGCCATGCCTACTCTTTGCATACAGGGAGGTGCCTCAGAAGTCTCTTGGGTACAGCCCCTTTGAGCTCCTATATGGCCACCCTATCAGAGGACCTCTGAGTTTGGTAAAGGAAGGCTGGGAGGCAGCTCCCAGGAAAACTCCCCAGGATGTGTTTAGCTACATGCTGGCCTTTAGAAACCAAACTGCCCGCTTCAGGAAACTCGCTCAGGCGAACCTAGAAGCAAGCCAGGAAGAAATGAAGAGATGGTATGACCATAATGCCACGCTGGTCGAATTTCAACCTGGGCAAAAAGTGTGGGTCATGGCCCCAGTGGCACCTTGTGCCTTGCAGGACAAGTGGACTGGGCCATATGAGGTGGTGGAGCACAAAAGTGACGTCACCTACCTGGTGGATTTGCAAGCTCCAAGGAACCCTTTGAGGGTCCTTCACGTGAACCGCCTCAAGCCCCACTTCGAGAGGTCCGAAGTGAGTATGCTCTTGGCGACAGATGATGGGGTGGAAGAGGAGAGTGAGCCTCTCCCTGACCTCCTGTCTACCAAGGAGCATGATGGGTCAGTAGAAGGTGTGATCCTCTCCCCTACTCTGACTCAGGAGCAGCAGGGGGACTGTCACCAGTTGTTGGGACAGTTCGCCCCACTGTTCTCTCTGACCCCCGGTGTTACTCACTGGTGTACCCATGACGTGGACACAGGTGACAGCCCTCCTGTGAAGCACAAGATTTACAGGTTGACTGACCGGGTCAGAGCCAGCATCAAGGAGGAGGTCTCTAAGATGTTGGCGTTAGGGGTGATTGAGCCCTCCAACAGTCCTTGGGCCAGCCCAGTGGTCTTGGTCCCAAAGGCTGCTGCGCCCGGTGCCACTCCAGAACTCCGGTTTTGTGTGGACTACCGTGGGCTCAATGCCGTCACCAGGACTGACGCGCACCCCATCCCCAGAGCTGATGAGCTCATTGATCGGTTGGGAGCTGCCCGGTTCCTCAGCACGTTTGATTTAACGTCTGGGTACTGGCAGATTGCCTTAACCGATGGGGCCAAGGAGAGATCCGCATTCTCAACCCCAGAAGGTCATTACCAATTCCGGGTGATGCCCTTTGGGTTGAAGAATGCCCCTGCCACCTTTCAGAGGTTGGTCAATCAGGTGTTGGCTGGGCTGGAGGATTTCAGTGCCGCCTACCTGGATGACATGGTCGTGTTCAGTTCCAGCTGGGAAGAACATTTACAGCACCTTGAGAAAGTGTTGAGGGCTCTGCAAGGTGCAGGCCTCACGATCAAGGCCAGTAAGTGCCAGATCGGGCAGGGTTCTGTGGTGTACTTGGGACACCAGGTAGGAAGCGGCCAGGTGGCGCCCCTACACCCCAAGATTGACACCATTCTGGCTTGGGAGCCCCCCAAGACCCAGACAGAGGTGAGAGCCTTCTTAGGTCTCACCGGCTACTATAGGAGATTTGTTAAGGGCTATGGCACCATCGTTGCCCCCTTAACAGAGCTGACTTCTAAGAAGCAGCCCAGGAAAGTGATCTGGACTGAGTCCTGCCAGAAAGCTTTTGATGCCCTGAAGGCAGCCATGTGCACGGCGCCCGTGCTCAAGGCACCTGACTTCTCCAAGGAATTCGTCGTGCAGACTGACGCTTCAGAGCATGGTGTGGGAGCGGTGCTCTCACAACTGAACGAAGAGGGCCTGGATCAGCCTGTAGTCTTCCTTAGCAGGAGACTACTCCCCAGGGAACATAGGTGGAGTGCCATAGAAAGGGAAGCTTTTGCTGTGGTCTGGGCACTGAAGAAGCTGAGACCATACCTGTTTGGGACTCACTTCCGGATTCAGACCGACCACAGGCCCCTCAGATGGTTGATGCAAATGAGGGGTGAGAATCCAAAACTGCTGAGGTGGTCCATCTCCCTACAGGGAATGGACTTTACGGTGGAACACTGTCCTGGTACAGAAAACGCCAACGCAGATGGTCTGTCCAGGTTCTTCCGCCTTAGTGAAGAGAACTCCAATGGGGTTGGGTAGTTCTCCCTACTTTCAGCTGGAGGGGACATGTGTTAGATTTGGCATCTTTTGGCGTGTTTCCCCAGACTTTTTGCTTTCTGACCTCCTGGTTTTGACTTTGTTTTTGCTGGTGTAATGATTCTGCGCACTTTCCTCACTGCTGTCCAGTGGGAATGTGCAAGTGCTCCTGTATAAAATGTGTTATGGATTGGTGTTTCCATGATTGGCCTATTTGATGTATGTGTCAGTCCCTTGTAAAATGCACTGAGAGTGCCAGGGCCTATAGATCAAATGCTGTTGGTGGGCTGCAGCACTGGATTGTGCCACCCACGCAAACAGCCCGTAAAGTGTAACTCTGGCCTGCCATTGCAGAGCCTGTGTGCAGCCTGGGGCTGCCATAGTCGACTTGGCAAGTGCACACACTTGCAAGTCCCTAAACCTTCCCTTTTCTACATGTTAGTCACCCCTAAGGTAGGCCCAAGGTACCCCTGTGGGCAGGGTGCATTGTATGTGAAAGGTAGGACATGCCCTGGTGTGTGTGGCATGTCCTGATAGTGAATTACAGCCTATTTCGTTTTCACTATTGCAAGGCTACCTGTTCCCCATAGGCCAGAATGGGCAGTTTTGATTATTACAGCTTATAATCCTAACTGACCCAGGGAACATAGTAGAAATTCGAGTTTAGTATGCCTGTACTCAGAATGATAAAATGCATCTTTTAGTGAAGTTGGTTTTAACATTCTGTGTTTGAAAATACCACTTTTAGAAAGTGGGTATTTTCTTGTCTAACCATCCAAGCCTGCCTCTGCTAGGTTGTGTATTCCTTGTCTGGAGTGTGAGTGACAGGGGCTGGGGGTTGCCAGGAGACAGGGTGAGTCAGCACAGGGCTGTATAGCAAGATCTACATGTAGATGGGTGGGAGGAGATGCACCTGGGACCTGAATAGGGCTGGGCCTTCCCTCCACAATGCTGGCTCCACCTCCTGTGGTGCGTCTGATGTCCCTGGCCTACTCTCTGAAAGAAAGGACGGGGACTTGTCAACAAAGTGCTCCAGAACTGGTTTGGACTAGGCAAAGGCCTCTCTGCCTTCAGAGAACAAAGGAATTTGGGATATAAATATTGGGGCCCTGACCCCATGAATTTAGATCTCGCTGGAATCAAGGAACCTGCCAAGACGAAGAGCTGGAAGAGCTGCCAGGAGGAGTACTGCCCCTTTGCTGTGTTGTTGCTTTGTTGGGTTGGCCTGCAGCTGCTGCTTCTGCCTTGGGCAGTGAAAGGACTGGACTGAACTTTCTACTACTTGTGCTGAGAATCTCCAAGGGCCTGAAACCGAGCTGGCCTCCTTTTAAGAAGTCTCAGGGACTGCAAAGACTTCACAACCCTCTGGGTACCGCTTCTGGAACCGCTGTTTCAGTTGCCACAGAGGAAGGGAACTGCAACCGACTCCGTCAACCGACTCCATCGCTGGCCCGGTGTCCTGTTTGCACCGCAGACCGCACCGTCCGCATCTCGCACCTCAACCCTGGTCTCACCGACGACGACGTCCGACGCCATCGCCACCGAGCCGCTGCTTGCACCGTGACCTGTGGGCACCGCAGTTCGCATTGCATCGCTTCACTGTGCCAGCCGGACCAGACCGACGCTGTCGCTGCAACTGGCTCAACACTCGTGACCGCATCGAAGTTGGGGCACCGCTCGCACGCTTGCGACGCACCGCTCCGACTCGAACCGCTGTCCGACACCAGCTCCCGCACTCCGGCTTGGTCGCCTGCATCGCAACCTGCCAGCACCGCATCGAGCACCGTCTCACCCTGCACCGCACGCCTTGGACTCACCGACTCCGTCTGCACGATTGTCACCGAGCCGCTGCCTGCACCGCATCGAGAGGACAACGCACCCTGCACCGCTTCCATCTTGCATCGCAACCGCGACGAACGCCGACCGGCTCGCACACTCCGTGTCAGCCACAACGAGAAAGGTACTGTGACCGAGTCTGTTCACGACTGTGCTGGCCCGTATCGACGCGGTCGGCTGGAACTGTTAGACTCTGTTGTTTTCAGCATCGCGGTAGACTCGGACGGAGCTACCGACTCGTACGAACTTTGTTTTTGAACTATTCCTGCAAAGAAGAAAGTATCTTGCAACATAATCATTTTTAAAGTACTGTACTGTGGATTTTTATCGTATTTGGTCTTGTTTTAAAGTATATAAAAATATTGGATATTTTTCTAAACTGGTGTGGTGTTAGTTTGTAGTGCTTACACTGTATTACTGTTGGTTATGTGCAAATGCTTTACACACTGCCTCTAGAATAAGCCTGACTGCTCGTGCCAAGCTACCAAGGGGGTGGGCAGGGGTTATTTTAGGAGTGTAACTCCCTTACCCTGACTAGGAAGAAGGGTCCCTACTTGGACAAAGGTGCAAACCCTTGCCAACTAGAGATCCCATTTCTAACACTCACAAAGCAAATCTATCTGTGCATTATTGTTATTAAATTACAATCAGCTTACCCAAAGAGGTTACCCACATCTTAAGTAACTTGCTCTTTGTCATGGGGTCAGACCACCATGCCAATGACAGTGCAGCCATAAAGGGTAACACCCAGCAGAGGCCACTGACAGCTGTCAGTGCCCAGAAACACACCTTTAGCTCTTCACTGGCAGGTGAAGGTGCTAACTTACAGGTTTCTGTGGGTTCAGATTGCCTGTCTGCTGTTTGAGAGTGAGGTATCACCACTTCTGGTAGTCAGCACCCAACCTCCACTCTCATTTCTGTTAGCTGAGGAGCCACCAGTTCAAGCTGGACAGTTGCTTAACTAGTCAGGGATTTTTGCGGGGCCGGTAGGGTTTCACCAGTGCCAACTTTGGAGTTCTCACCTATTGGTAAAAAATCTCCTTGGGCCACTGGAACTGTGGCTAAAAGTTGCCCACCTTTCCTACACCTTCTCTTCTTCTGTTTGTTTTGTAGATTACCTGCACAAGCTGCAGGTTCAGTCCCCTCCCCCCCCGAATCTGGGGTGGGGCCTGGCACTGGACCAGTACATCAGTATGGCTTGGACCAACTTCTGGGTGGTAATTCCCAAGGAGACAATCAAGGGGGAGGTCTTTACTGACTACTAACCTTCTCCAACTAAGGGATCCAGATATTTCTAGGGGCACTACACCCATTGGCCTAACAGTGACCTCCACTGGGATAGCCCTTACTCTGGTGATCTCACCTGGGACATACTGGTTGGAGAGTATTAGCTTGTCATGTACAACAGTGCAACTGGCACAGATATTTCTCAGGGCACTGGCTGGGATTCCATTCCCCAGTAGGTGGTGGAAGTGTCTACTCCCCTCTGGAATCTCTAACTCACCTTTTGGGCCCACTTTCTAGTTGAACGCTAGGAGGACTTCCTCATCTGAGGAACCACCCTCAAAGGTTACAATGGCAACCCCTGGAGTTACAGTAGGGGTTTGGATTCTAGGACAGCAGGGGTCCTTGGCTAGGTGCCCTGTCTTGTTACATTTAAGACACCAAGCCTTCTAGAGGTTCCAGTTCTTACCCTGCTACCCATTTTTAGTTTGTGAAGTGTCTCTGGGCCAACCCTCCTGGGCAGGTGTTTGGCGGCCTAGACGGGACTCCTTACTTTTGTCTTTTTCAGAGTGACCTACTAATTGGGAAAGTTTTTGGAGAAGAAAAAAAAACCGAACAACAATGGTTTCCTAACTACAGTAAGGTTTGGACTTTTAAAACAATTGTGCTAAAAGGGACTTAATCATGGCCCTGACAGTTATTTTGAAATTTGGAAAAATAGTCAAATTGCAAAAATACAATTTAACTAGTCAATTTATGGGGTTATTCCTGTGGTCACTTATTGTCAGAGTGGTTCTGCAAACGCAAAGTCGTGCACCCCACCACTGGGCCACCAGTGTAGGAATCAGCCTCTCTATATACTATACCAAAAAGAGGTATAGTGTGCAGAGAGTTCAGTGGATCCTCAGAGGCTTTACAGAGACTAAAGTAGATAATACTAATGCTCTCTTTTGTGGTAGTGTGGGCGACCAGTTAGGCTTATCGGAGGGTAGTGGAAAGCCTTTGTTGTGCACACAGTGGCAATAAGTGAGAAGCACACTCGATGAATAAATCCCGGACCAATTTACAAAAATAATACTTGGTTATATTTATTTTGTAGAACCCCAGAACTTTGTCATAGGCAAATACATTTTTCAAAAGAAATACTTTTCAGTTTCAAAAATGGACACAAAGCAGTTTTCAGACTTTGAAATGTTAACCTATGGAAGGAAGAAAACATTCAGTATACATAGGGATAACATTGACTTACAAGACCATTCTTCAGAAGTTAAGGTCAGTATTGGTCAAAGATCAGTTCAGCACCAAAAGTGCACCACCAGTGGCACAGGGGCGGCCATATGCTGGGTGCAAATTCGAGGTCGGGAGTCAATGCAAATCAATGGGGATTGGGGGCAATCGGTCAGCGGCTGCTTACAGGTATATAGTAGCGGCTTGGGGGCCAGTCTCCAGGCATTGAAGCAAGCGCTGGATGCGGCCCAATGCAGCACCAACACTATACCACCAGCGGCAGGGACGGCTGGGTGCAGGGTGCAAACACAGTGTTGGGCGCCCAATGCAAGGCAATGGAGAACGGCCAAATCGAACAAGGGCTGCAGGCTCAGGCCATGAGGCCAGTCACAGGAAACCTATAGCTGCAAAGGTAAGTTGCGATGCTCCGGGATGTAGGGACACCTTTTGTCCTCTTCACCAAGGCCCAGGACGGATGGGTGCAGGGGTGACTTTTGGTGTCGCAAACGGCTTACCAGATCAGGTTGCAGTTATGGGGGTCTCTATGCAAAGGCAGCAGGCAAAGTCAAGGAGTCCAGGAGAGGTCAGCTCATGGTATACTCGGGCTCTGGAGTGCTGGGCAACCTTTCTGGAACCAGTGGACCACTTGGACTCGGGCCGGAGGCATCTGGTGCAGAGGTGGCAGTCTTTGTGGTTCTTCAGGTCAGAGAGTCCTCACTTTAAAGATGGTTCATTTTTTAACGCATCCGCTGCTCATGGGAGTCTTGATCTTTGTTGAAGACAGGAAGTTCTCCCAAGGCTTTGGAGGTTGCTGGGCTGCAGGCCGAGTCGTTTTTTGCCACAGGATCGTCGATGGCTGCAGACCGGCCGGTAGGGCTGGGGCCAAGTCAGTTGGTGTCTGCAGTCTTGTCTGCTGGTGCGACTCTTTAGTGTCCGGCTCATCAGATCATCAGCAACTGGAGTTTAGGGTCTAGGGATGCTACGTAAATTCTAGATTTAGACAGGTAGTGGCCAATAGGCCCCTTACTTGGGGTGTTTACACCCTCTATTATGGACACCTATTATGGGAGGGGGACATAGACCTAGCCCTGATTGAATAAGTCCTACCATCTTTAAGATGGTGGGCACTGAAAAGTGTACTTCACCTCGCCTCCAGCACTGATGGGTGGAGTTGGCAGAGGGGGACACACCTCCTATTCTTAGTTTGCCCGCCTGTCCTCCCACCCCATAAAGAGTGTGAGAACAGGAAGGGGGCCTGCTCCCTCTAACAGGAGAGGCTAGGGAAGCATTACAAAGGCGGCAAGGCCTTTGAAGCTTTCCGCCATGGATGGCTCTTCCTGACCGGGGGGAGGTGTTAACACATCCACCCAGGAAAGGCATTGTTCTCAGCCTCAGAGTGTTCAGGCACTCTCCCAATGAGGTCTGAACACTCTCTGATGGTAGCAGGCTGACTCAGGCCAGTTGGTGACCACACTAAGGATTGGTAGGTTTCAGGGGACCCATCTAAGGGGTCCTCTGTGTGCACTTTTTAATAAATCTGACACTGGAATCAGTGCAGGTTTATTAAGCTGAGATTGTTATATTCCATATAGGTCCCCTATATAGGCGCAGGTAACATTGCAACCTTTCACCTATATTCTTCCCTACATTACATACATAACGGTTCTTAGGGACTGACCTTTTACCTAGATACGACACTGCATTCAGAACGCGGGTTTTTCCCTAGTTCGAATCTCATACATTATGCATGAGGTTTCTTGGAAGCACAGCAGGACTACCATCTCCTGTAGAATATCTCTGTATAAAGTTCAGGCCCGACGTCATCCTTTAGGCCGACAAAGTAACACAGCAAGGTAGGGCCCCTGGGGAGACCTATGGGAATATATACATCATGTCTTGCTTAGAAAGACAGAGGAGACCCTGACTTCCCGGCTGACACACTGACCAGAGACGCTGAGGTTCCTGCATGCAGACACTCCAGCTCACAGTGGTCTAACATCCCTCGCGGGGTGTCCAACTCGAGACCAGGACGGGGTCCCATATTCTCTCATTCTCAGGTAATGGGGTTGACTAGATCCTAGTGGGATTCTTGGCATAACACCTACATAGATGCTAGGTACATTTAGGTACATCTAGTTAGGGAGGCATCATAGGAGTACGCACTTTTATCATGTATTCTATGTACTTGTATATACATGATTACTGCAAAATGGTAGAACTGTACCATCCCTTAACTTTCGTAGTACTGCTAATCATATATCTCTGCTACTGTCTAATGGTTGTTACAGCTCATCTATTCTACACTAGAATAACAACTGTTCAATAAATTCTTATTGACAAAACGCCCAGTATGTTTATTCTGTGTATCTCTGAGACCAACTAAGTAAGCACAAGTGACTGAACGAAAGGTAGTATATTGTTTCCACAATTCTGAGGGATCAGGGTACTCATGTTCTGAGGTTGCCAAAAACTATTCTCTCCCCGATAAGAGGAGATTCTAGTGGCACTGTGAGCTAGCTGATACAGACAGGCTAACATATCCGGTGGGGGTGCACGGAACCAGTCTGCCACCAATCCCACAGTTTATGTTAACCAAACGCGCAGATCCTGTATAGGGTATATAGGAACTACACGACATGGCGCCGCCAACGTTGGTTGGGTACTTATTTAACAGTAGAATCTGAGTAGTTCAGTCGTGCTATTCTCAGAGACCCCTTCTCACAAAAACACCAGAGACGTCTGGAGTGGGTGGGCACAAGTTCCGCCACAGCTGAGTAGGCGAAAAAATCCTATTTATTAGCTGTTGGTTAATCAAGCTTGAAGGACACATTGTTCCTAAAAATTGTGCATTTAAAAAAACCTTATCTTAGTTCCCTTGGACAAACTTCTTCCTTACAAAAATGACTGAGACCAGAAATAACGTAGTAGTAGATCTGCACGTCTCAGCCGGAGAAGAAGATGCAGACGCAATAGAAATTGCAGAAAAATTCAGAAATACAGTCACCCTGAAATTACTAGACCATGGTTTAACATATAGGGGTGGCATAGTAGCTTTCGTGATTGAGGCACACAAATCATACAGAACAGAGGTATTTTATTCGTGGGTTACATTCCCAGCAGCAAATGCCAGAACACAAACATTTCACTCCTACACAGAAGGAGATGCACCAGAGGAATATTGTCTGTTCGTGGACATTGAAGTTCCGCTCACGTACCATGAACACTTATACTGGTTTAAAGGCACCCTACCCCACATAAGAAGAAGAGTGAGACTCAGCCCGCTCGGAAGAGAAGGGGCAACATGGCCAATATTAGCGGCCTATACACCACATCCTGACATTGAAACAATGCCAGTAGGAGACTTACTCACACAACACAAAGAAGTGATAAAAATATACAGAAACTTGACGCAATTCGTCATGAGGACACTTGCAGTCCAACCAGCAATAGTTGCAACAAATGGAACTCAAGCTCAGGGTACAGCAACTAAAATCACACCACAAACATTACACGCAGTAATGGGCAAAATGCCCACAAAACGTGAACAAATGCCATTCTGGGTAGCTCAGAAAATAACACAGTATGCTAACAATCTGCTTGCCCATGGGTATAACACTACAAGTAGAGGATTGTACCACTTGGGGTACAGTCTTTGCTGCCATTTATACCAGAACTCATGGTATTCCATCATTAGCAGTGGTGATACCAGATGTATTAAGACAAATACAAAACGAGTACGGAGCAGAGCCTGCTCTGAACTTAGGGATGAAGTTACTAGGTAACTATGCCCAGGTATCAGCCATAATATTAGCTAATATTAAAGGGGAAGCAGCGTCAGTGGCTATCCGCCAACGCCTAAGGGAGTTCAGTCCTTTAGAACAGGAACACGAACTACCAAAAATAATTGAAACTGCATATGCAGAATTAGGCAGAGGCAGTTTGGGTGGGAAAGCTTTAAAACCACAACTAATGGGCAGTTCTGAAAAGGACACTTCCAAGCAGACACCTGCTTCAAATAAAAAGAAATGGGATAATAAAAAACAACAAACATTTAAAGGAAACAGATCTCAATCCAGAGGTAGATCTCCTCCACAGGAGCCCTCCGAAAAGAGGTAGAACCTCAGGAATAGGGATAATATTAGGAAACCTGACAGGTATCAGGATACTGATACACGTTCCTCTCGTTCCTTTCAGGGTTCATCAAAAACTCCGAGAGGGAAGGACGGTCAGAAAGACAAGAAGAGCGTACAAAGTCCAGAGACAAGCAGCACGCTCAAGATTACACTTCTAAAAAAGAACAGAAGCCAAAGCAAAAGCCACAGTTCAAAAAGAAGAAGGTTGCAGGTCTAAAGATCAGACATGCCCAGAATTCTGAGGACTCGACTACTGAACAGGGAATGGGCTCTGACGATGCTAGACAGTGTGGCAGAAGTAACAATAGCTCGCCAGAACCTGATGGAATTTCTGGTGATAGCAGACTTGAATGATTATATCACGGTAGAAACACCCAATACTAGGGTAAGTGTCCCACATAAAATATATGAAATAACGCTGCAGTTGGAGGGAGACAAATGTAGAACAGTGAGAGGTCTCTTTTGGGAGAACCTTACGTTTGGCTATGACATTTTGTTAGCTGAACGAGATTGGCCGCCAGCATTCGTCATGGATTGCCCTAAAGGAGAAATGGTAATTCTACCGGCATTCTCAGATCATATTCCCAGGCACTTGCAACACACATATGCGCAGGAGTGGGTGGTAGCCCAGGCTCCAGCATTATACAAAAACCATGTTGGATGGGATGAGGATTCAACCCACCACATAATTCCTTTAAAAAATACTCCAACTGCACAGAGGCAGTATCCAATAAAGCAAGAAGCTAAAAAACAGGTCAGGGAGATCTTAGATCAACTTGAATACCAAGGGGTGATTGAAAATTGCACCTCGTCAATGAACAATCCTTTGTTTCCGGTCATGAAACCTGACAATTCATATCGTCTAGTTTTAGATTACAGACATTTAAACACTTGCACTAAGACATTTGCAGTCCAAAATGCACACAGTGCCGCATTAATGAATAACATTATGCGGAAAAAATACAAAACGACACTTGATATCTCAAATGGATTTTTCTGCCAAAATATAGCGCCTGAAAGCAGGTATCTAACAGCATTCTCAGCGCTAGGGTCCCAGCGTCAATTTTGTCGACTCCCCCAGGGGTATAAGAACAGCCCGGGGTTGTTTTCGGCCAGAGTAACTGAGTTACTTACAAAATTGGATGAAGAGGCATTGTCCTACATGGATGACATTTATCTGACGGACAATGACCTATAAGAACACTTGAACAGGGTGAATACCATAATTTTGGGATTTGCATCTGAGGGCTACAAATGTAACTTTAAAAAATCAAAAATAGCCCACCTCAGTGTCCTGTTTTTAGGATATGAGCTTTCAAGTTAAGGAAGAAGCCTGGCAGCCAATTTTTTTTAGAAAAATGCGCGCTGCTCCAACCTCCAAAATCATTAAAAAATTTACAATCAATCCTGGGATTCCTAAATTTTGGTAGAACATACATTTTGAATTACGCAGAAAGAGTAAAACCTTTCTACGACTTATTAAAACCTGACTTTTCAGTAAGACAATGGACACAGGAACACACAGATACACTTCGTTCCTTACAAGCTGACATGATAGCTTTCAAACACGTACAGACACGCGTAAACGTACGCAACCTGGTGATCCGTATAATTGCGGGTCAATCTGGGTACACCTATCTGACATACAATGAAGGTGAAACAGTACCAATTGCATACAAATCACATTTGTACACAAATGCTGAGATGTGCTTCGCATCTACAGAAAAGATTCTGACAGCAGTACAGACTGCTGTAGTAAGAGAAAGAGCACTGGCACAGGGGAAACGAATAATAGTAGTGACTCCGATTTCAGCCTTAGAGGCTGCGACAAAGGCAAGTGTTCCGAACGCTAAAGCCTTACAAACGAGATGGATACAATGTACTAATTCTCTCACTGCAACAGATGTAGAATACAGGTACGACCCACATTTAAAGACACAAGCATTCCTGCAATACGAACAAGAATATCCTCTACCAAATGAAATAATGCCTCTAGATCAGTATGAATATATTATTTACACTGGGGGATCTGCTCAACCGGCCATAGGAAGTAAGCAACAATATAGCACGGCATGGGCAATCGTTAACGGTCGCATGTGGGATGGAAAGTTCCATCCGAGTTGCACGAAAACGCAATCTCTAGGAGACTGCACGGCACAGTTGGCAGAGTTATAAGCCTTGATACTGGCCCTGGTAAATACGGATCGAGAATTCCCCACACTAATTGTGTGCGATTCGTTTTACTGTGTACAGTCATATAATGAATACTTGCAATACTGGGTTCAAAACGGTTTAAAAGATGCGAAAGGTGGCACAATTAAGCATAAAATGCTATGGGAGCAGGTAGTGGAGTTGAAAACCGAACTACCAAGGGCTCACGTGATGCATACACTGAGTCATCAGCGTGATGGCGTTCACGTTGAAGGGAATTCATTGGCTGATGAAGCCACAAAGGGGGCTGTACGCACGGCTTCCGTAGCTGCAATCACTCGTTCTAAAACGAAAATAGACGGTGAGATTATGGTAGCTGTTATTGCTTCACGCAAAAACAGCGGTGCAGTACCAAAAAGATTTCCACTCAAGTACTCCTACAAGTTAGATGCCAATAGCATTCCATTTGCTCAGATTCCTGGAGTGGGGGATAGAATAATTCCAAACATGGATCATAGGTTAGGTTTAATTCTAGCAGCACACAAGGGGATAGGTTCTGCGCATGTAGGAGTTATGGCGACAGTTTCTTTATTGAAACAACGCTATTGTTGGCCTGGATTAACAAAGCAGACTAAGGACTATGTCTTGAAATGCGACATCTGCCAGCAGATGAAAGGTTCCACCGTAACACGTCCAGCGCAGACACCATTGTTAATATCTGACAAACCACTAGCGTGTGTTTACTTGGACCACTGCGTCCCCTTAAAAAGAGATGGGGCTTACAGGTATATCATGGTTGCAGTGGATTCCTGCTAAAGATTCCTATGGGTGTGGCCCCAACACTCGGCTGACGCTCGAACTGTTATAAAAGATTTGAGAGTCTTCATAGGGACATACGCAATTGGCACATTACATTCTGACCAGGGCACTGCGTTTAGCTCTCGGGCTTACAAGGAGGCCATGCGAGGATTGGGTGTAGCATTGCGGTACTCCTCTCCGTACCATCTAGAGGAAAATTCGGTCGTGAAAAGGAAAAACCGAGACTTAAAGCAGTCTTTAACAGCTAGAGTATTAGGCACGGGTGAAAGCTGGGTAAAACATCTGTATGGAGTGCAGCGAGCTCTGAACAATATGCCAAGAAGTTCTCTAGGGGGGGTCACTCCATATGAGGTCCTATTTGGGACAAGAAGGTGGGTACCTGATCTTAATTGCGAAGACACAGTGGCGGATGGAAAACCATTTGACATCCATGATCGTTTACAGGATCTAAATGAATCCAGGACACAACAAAGTAATGTCCACCTGAAGCAGACCGCCACTGGGGAAGTCAAATCAGTCACGGCAAGACCTGTCTGGATCCCAAAAGTCGGGGATCTGGTCCAAGAGAAGATAACGGATAAGAAAGAATTTGGGCCATCCTACAGAAAGCCTGTACAGGTCCTAGCAGTGAAAGGAACAAGAACAGTACTTCTACCGCCTCTTGCCGGAAAAAAGGAGAAAAGATTTGTCTCAATCGACCTAATCAAACCACACTATGTGGCCGATACTGAGTAGTAGGCCACGTGGACTCCAAAGTAGCAGACGCCCTCCTCTCGCTACAATTCAAGAGGTTCAAACGGAAAGACTCATCACGTTCGAAGAGTCCCCTGTACGGAATGAAGGACTATGCAATAACGCTATGGAACTAGTTGCCCTTGAACCTGAAATTCAAATTCAGAATCAAAATGAAAGACAAATTGCTATTCGACCAAATACAGATGTCTACATCAACATGCCTTAACAAGAGCAAACTACGATTTCTACAAATCCTGATGCAATACCAACAATTGATTGAACTGCTTCTGGCCACTTCATAAACTTTGATACATTTTCTTTGGATCCAAGTGAACTTGAAACGATGCCAGCCCAAAAACCACGCAAGCAGCAAGTTAAAGACTTTCTGAACTTTCTTAAAAAGACTTACCTGGTATCACCTTGGATAGAACTATGGGTAATAACCGAGATACTTTTCTTTCTTTTCTGGGTAGGCTTAGTAATAGTTTTTAGCATGCTTGTTAATGGCAAATATCTTCGACAAAGCTCTTCAGCCCAAAAGGTGAATTTAATTTTAAAAACCACATCAGTCATCTCATCGAGAACAAAGAGACTTGTCATCAGTGAACATTACAGCAGTTCCTAGACCGGATGGTATAGTTTGGGACAAGGTTGATTTCGATATATTTGGCCCGGCAGAAATTTTAAAAATTCCACACTTATTTAAAATATCGTTGAGTGATATCATTACCTCAAGTACATTTTCCGATGATTGGGACTTTGAAACTGTAAATAACATGTTGTCTGATTTAGAAAAATCTGCTGCATTTTCTAATAGTGAAACATTGGAAAGCACACCAGATTACGGAACTATGTATTGTTTTCAACATTATGGTCATCACTTTTTGCATAAATCTGCTAATCCTAGAAATGTGTTCACATACCATCAGTGGGAACATTGTCCAACATCGCCAAAAGGCAGTTCAAAAACCTTTGCACAAAAGTTTCCATATTTTTCAGGGTTTAATATGTCTGACCCAGCCTCATATTTTTATAAGGTTGCACCAACATCAGCACAGAAAAATATGTTAACAAACACTAAACAGATTTACTCTGCATCCTTCATTGCCCAGTTGTCTGAACAAGGTTACGACTTATGGAAAGACACCATAGACTTAAAATCAGTCTGGGGTACTAGAGAATGGCAAGTTCAGGGAACTGAAGCTTTATTTAGAGCATGCCTTATGCCTCAACAGATCATGTTTTTGAACGAGACAGTGCAACAGACGTCTTGCCTTGGACTAGCCAAGAACAAAGACTTGAACCCACCTCGGCTGCCAACACCATCACTGACCGAGGGGAACGAAACATCACAAAAAGAGGTTACATTAGATGACGTCATTCAATACAATAGATCAGATCCCGATTGGAAGAAATGGTTGATTTGGCCCACAGATACCAATAGTTGTCAGGCTAGATTCATGGGTAAAACCTAAGGGTTCGCTATCCATAGGCCAGATCCACGCTATGTACAGAGAGAACATCCAGGGGTAGTGACATCCTACAGCAGGGGTATTCAAACTGTGGGGCGCGACCCCCAGGGGGGCCGTGGAGTGATAGGAAGGGGGTCGAGCATTCCCGGTCACACTTCTGCCCAAATGACTTCTGTCGTCTTCATTCTCCCCGAAGCAGGAGCGTGCTTCAGATTTAGAAGGTGACAGGTGTGCGGGATCAAAGAAGCTGATTGCGCGTCCTGTATATTCCTAACTTTCAGTGATAAAATGAATAACCCGCAATGACTTATTACCATCGATATTATATATCCATAATACCGAAGAGCTTTAACGTTATCAATCATCTCACATTATGCTACTAATTAGATACTTCCTCCAGGAAATGCCTTTCATTAATTGAAAAAATGAGTTTCACTGCCACACAAAGTGCAAGTGAAACATCACTCTTGGGTGCACAATTTACATTGTCGGAAGGTAACATATTCAATTCCTTTTAGTGAAACCAAAAATACGATCGCCCAATAAGGTTAGTGTGAGGCTGCAACTTGTGACGATCAATAATAGAGAGCATGGTACAAAAACGTACAAGATAATCTGCGAACACAGGATTCATTAAAATAGTTATTCGTGGCCTTAGGGATGAAAGAGAAGTGCAATGGACTACAAGGGCTTCAGCCCCCTCCTCCCCCGTCGTGTGTCTCAGCCCGGGCTGCTGCAGTGCAGCTCGAGCTGCTGTGGGCTGGGCTGGGCAGTGTCTGGAGTCTTATCTCCGGCATGCCCAGGTTTTTCACAGGTCTTTAAAGACCATTTGCATATTTAGATACCTTTTGTAAACTGGTTACCAAGGCTTAGTTTTTTTCAAGTTTCAGTACCCCCGGGCCCCCACTCTGCCTATTCCTTACATTTGTATTTTCACATTTACTGGGGTAGTGTGAGAATGCATTTCATAAAAAGGAATATAAAGTAGGGTTGCCAAAAGAAAAATGCCAGCCCTGTGTTGTTTAAAGAGCCTGCAAAGACCTCCTCTTGACAAAAAATAGAGTTATAAATAAAAAAATATGTATTTATTTGTTATGTGACTTTTCTGTCTTTGTTCCTGTTAGACTTGGCACCATTGGCGTGGGTCTCCCTTCCATTTTTTTGCTGTTGCCTCTTATGTTTTGCTGGTTTTAGATGCTTTTGGGCACTGTGCCACTGCTGTTCAGTGCCACAGTGCAAGTGCTCCCTACTGTAAATTGATGTATGGATTAGTGACTCCATGATTGGATGATTGGTTTACTTGTCAGTCCCTAGTACAGTGCACGGAGTGTGCCCAGGGCTTGTAAATCCAATGCCGCTGGTGGGCTTGCAGCACTGGTTGTGCCACCCACAGAAGCGGCTTGTAAAATGTGTCTCAGGCCTGCCATTGCAGAGCCTGTGTGCAGTCTGTGACTGCCATGTCGACTTGGCAAGTGCACCCACTTGCCAGTCCCTAAACCTTCCCTTATCTTCATATCAGACACCCCTAAGGTAGGCCCAAGGGCAGGGTGCATTGTAAGTATAAGGTAGGACATGCCCTGGTGTGTGTGGCATGTCCTAATAGTGAATTACAGCCATTTTCGTTTTTCACTATTGCAAGGCTACCTGTTCTCCATAGGCCAGAATGGGCAGTTTTGATTATTACACCTTATAATCCTAACTGACCCAGAGAACATGGTAGAAAAACGAATTTAGTATGCCTGAACTCAGAATGATAAAATACATCTTTTAGTGAAGTTGGTTTTAACATTCTTTGTTTGAAAATACCACTTTTAGAAAGTAGGTATTTTCTTGCCTAAACCATCCAGCTGCCTCTGCTCAGGTTGTGTATTGTGTGTCTGGGTTTGTGAGTGACAGGGGCTGGGGGATTCCAGGAGGCAGGGTGAGTCAGCACTAGGCTGAATAGGTCTGCCTGAAGGAGGATGGGTGGGAGGAGTTGCACCTGGGTCTGAATAGGGCTGTGCCTGCCTTCCACAATGCTGGCTCCACCTCCTGCCGGGCGTCTGATGGCTCTGCCCCTCACTCTCAAAGGAAAGAAGGAGTCAGAAAAACAAAGTGCTCCAGGACTGACCAGAACTGGTTTGGACTAGGCAAAGGCCTCTCTGCCTTCAGAGAACAAAGGGAAAAGGTGTATAAAAAGGGGACCCAGACCCCTAGGAAATTAGATCACTTCTGGGAAATCAAGAAACCTGTTGCCAAGGAGAAGAACCGGAGAAGCTGAAGGAGGAGTACTGCCCCTGTGCTGTTTTGCTGATTGGGGTTGGCCTGCAGTGGTTGCTTTCTGCCAAGGACAGGAGAAAAGACTTTGCTGTGCTTTGTCATCTTGAAGAAGGGAATCTCCAAGGGCTTGAACTGAGCTTGCCTCCTGCCTGAAGTCACAGGGACACAAAGACTTCACCCCTTCTGTTTGCCTGCATCTGGAACTGCTGTTTTAGCTGCTAACAGAGGGAAATTGCAACACCGACGCCGGCGAGCGACGCCGTAACCTGCACCGAAGCCGTGGGCACCGCTCGTGAAGAGCACGACGCACCGCCCCGACTTGCACCGTAGGCCCGACGCCTGCCGACGCCGTGCGACATCGACTCCGAAGCCGTCATCGAGGCCGCTGCCTGCACCGGAGCCGAGGACACCGCTCGTGGCGCTCACGACGCACCGTCCCGACTCGCACCGCAGCCCCGACTTCACCGACGCCAGGGCTTCATCATCGCGGAGCCGATCCTCGACGTGGGTGACCCCCGAATCCATCGACGCCGCACCATCGTAAGGAACCGACGCCTCGCCGCCATCCGTGACGTCACCTCCCCGACACAGTAAGGAACCGACGCCTCACCTCCCCTGCGCTGCAGTAAGGAACCGAGACATCACCTCCCCTGGGGTCGTAAGGAACCGACGCCGCCGGCGCCAACGAAGCATCACCTCCCCGACGCCGTGCACCGTCTTTGTTTTCATCGAATTCCAGGTACTGTTCTTTGTGGGTCTGCTCGACTCCAGGCCCGACGCCGCGCACCTCGCGGTCGGCGCCGTACTTTGGGGTTTCCACCGGTCACGACGTCGTGATAACTCCAAGTGGAGTTATTTGTTGCTACAAGCTTTATTTGATTGACTATCCTATTTTTGAAGATAACGTGAACTGTCTCTATCATTTTAAGTCTATTTTTGAGTACAGTATTGTGGATTTTTGCTATTGGGTCTTGTGATAAGTCTATATAAAGATTACTTATTTTTACATAAACAACCTGTGTGGTGTCCATCTGTAGTGTTTTCACTGTATTACTGTATGTGGTCACAAATGCTTTACACACTGCCTCTGAGATAAGCCTGTCTGCTCGTGCCAAGCTACCAGGGGGTGAGCAGGGGTTATTTTAGGAGTGTTTCCCCCTTATCCTGACTAGAAGCAAGGGTCCCTATTTGGACAAAGGTGCAGACCATTGCCAACTAGAGACCCCCAGTTCTAACATTGGTGGTCAGCGGTGAGGATTTGGACTTGCATTTGTGATTCATATACAGTGATTGGTGTACACTACTAGTGAGTGCAGACCAATACGCGACCACATACCTTTTTGATAGGACTTTTTTTTCTTTGGAACCTTTATTTTTGTTGAGAACTGCCAATTTTCACCATGAGCAAAAAAGGATCCATTGCACCTGCAGATATTGAATTTGAAGAAGATAGGGTTGATACCTACACTGTGCCAGAACTCAAAGCTGTTTGCAAAAAGTTTAAAATCTCTATGAGAGGCCTCACCAGGAAGGAGGAGTTTCACAAGGCACTGAGAGCCTGGTTGGAAGCACGGAATGCCAGTGGGCAGTCCGAGGAGCCTGTGGAGGAGGCAGAGAATTTAGATGGGCAGCTTGAGGGGCCATTGGGCTTAACTGGGAGGAGAGCGCCTTCCAGGGAGGGCAGCAGTGTTTCTCAAAAGGGCCTGTCTCCAGAGGAGCTGGAGGACAGGGACAAAAGCAGGATGCATGAAATGGAGATGGCCAAACTGAAACAGGGAAGCCATGATAGCCTTGAGCATAAGAAATTGGAGTTAGAAAGTAAGAGGTTGGCCATGGAAGAAAAGAAGATGCTTTTAGAGCATGAGAGAGTGGTGAGGGAGCTAGAGCTAAAGGCTAGAAGCCTAGAAATCACTCCCTCTGGTGGCAGCACACCTCCAGTGCCTGTAGAAAGTAGAGTGTACATCCCCAAGGAGGTTATTAAGGATTTCATGAAGGGGGAGGACATTGGGCAATGGTTTAAAGCATATGAGATCGCCATGACATCACACCGGGTCCCTGAGAAGGATTGGGGAGCGGGGTTGTGGGGCCGCTTTGCAGGTGAGGGAAGGGAAACCTTGCTAGCCTTACCCACAATTGATCAGATGTCCTATGCCCACCTGAAGGAAGCTTTAGTGGCAAGGTATGGGTTAACTCCAGAGCTTTATAGGCAGAAGTTTAGGAACTGCAAAAAGCTGGAGTCTAGTACCTGGGTGGAGTATGTGTCTTATTTTTGCAGAGCATTGGATGGATGGGTGAAGGGTAGCAAAGTAAATGACTTACAGGAGTTCTATGATTTAATCGCATGGGAGCACTTGTCCAGTAGTTGTTTTCCAGAGCTACGCCAGCACCTAGTTGACAGTAAGCTGACTAATCCTAGGAAGCTTGCTGAGGAGGCGGACCGCTGGGTCAGTACCCGGGTCCACAAGGGTCTTGTGGGAGACTCCGCCAAAGGTGGGCAGGGTCCCCAGCAGAAGAGTGGGGGGGACAAGGGTAAACAGAAGGAGTTCCAAAAAGGGCCCCAAAGTAAACCCCAAGGGAACCAAGGTAAGGGTTCCCAGCCTCCCACTGAGAAAAGACCATGGGTCCCAACAGATAAGTCTGTTCAGAAGGGGCCCAAAGCATGTTTTAGTTGTGGTCAGGTGGGTCACTTTGTAGGAAGTCCCAAGTGCCCCAATACCGTGACCACTGCACCCACTGGTGCACCACCCCGGCAGATGGCTAGTGTAGCCCTGGGGGAGGAGTTGGGTGCCCAAGGTGGGTGGGGTCCCGCAGAGATGTCCCTGGTCTCTTTAGGAGACAGTGAGATGGTCCCTAGGACCCAGCTGCCTGATAACACTAAAAAATACAGGCAGTGGGTGACCATCAATGGCCATAGGGTGGAGGCTCTGAGAGACACCGGGGCCAGTGTGACAGCTGTCAGTTGTCGGCTGGTGTCTGAAGAGCAGGTGGTCCCCAACGTATTCTACCCGGTAGTTGCCGCTGACAACTCAGAGAGCCACTGCAAGGTGGCCCAGGTTCCCTTTGAGTGGGGGGGGTCTCAGGTATCCTTCAAGTAGCTGTGAGGCCAGCCATGCCTGTTGACTGTCTGCTAGGCAATGATTTGGAGAGCTCCCCTTGGGCGAAGGTGGAGCGGAGGTCTCATTTGGAGATGTTGGGTCTGCCAGAGTGGGCGTGTGTGACCACTCGGTCAATGGCAGCCGGTAAGGGTATTCAAGAGGACCTGGAGCCTGGAAGAAGGGCCCAGGTGCCTGCCTTAAAGAGAGGAGGCAGGGGCGCGGGAAACCGGCCCCCGAAGTTCCCACGGTCCAGGAGGAGGCAGACCTTGAGGGGGATGCCCTGGAACCTACAGGGGAACAAGTGGCTGAACTGGGGGACCTGCCTGAGCTGACCCATTGGCAGCAGGAAGGAGGCCCCTCCAGGGAAGAATTCTGCGAGGAGCAGAAGAAGTGCCCTTCTCTTGAGGGCTTGCGGCAACAGGCTGTAAGCCAGGCAGCAGGTGATCAGTCTGGATCACACTGGATCTACTGGGAGAATGGTCTCCTGTATAGTGAGCCTAAGGTTGCTGAGCCTGGGTCAGCCCGTGTGCTGGTGGTACCCCAGCGCTTCAGAGCCTTCCTACTGGGTCTGGCTCATGATGTGCCTTTAGCAGGACATTTGGGGCAAGACAAGACCTTTCAAAGGCTTGTCACCCACTTTCATTGGCCCCAAATGCGCAAGAGTTCAGATACTCATTGCAGGACCTGTCAGACTTGCCAGGCAAGTGGTAAGAGTGGGAGGAAGCACAAGGCTCCTCTCCAACCTTTCCCTGTTGTCAGTACCCCCTTTGAGAGGGTGGGTATTGACATTGTGGGGCCTCTGGATCCCAAGACAGCCATGGGCAACAGGTTCATCCTGGTCTTGGTGGACCATGCCACCCGGTACCCGGAAGCCATCCCTCTTCGGACAGTGACGGCCCCCGTGGTGGGACGTGCACTGATGGGGATTTTCTCCCGTGTGGGGTTCCCCAAGGAGGTGGTGTCTGACCGTGGTACTAACTTCATTTCCAAGTATATGAAGTCCCTGTGGCAGGAGTGTGGTGTAACCTATAAGTTCACCACTCCTTACCACCCCCAAGGTAATGGACTGGTTGAGAGATTCAACCGGACCCTTAAAGGCATGATTATGGGTCTGGAAGAACCCATGAGGCGTAAGTGGGACGTCCTCTTGCCATGCCTGCTCTTTGCTTACAGAGAGGTGCCCCAGAAGTCCTTAGGGTTCAGTCCCTTTGAACTGCTGTACGGCCATCCTGTAAGAGGACCTCTGAGTCTGGTCAAGGAAGGCTGGGAGAAAGCTCCCAGGAAAACTCCCCAGGATGTATTTAGTTACATGCTGGCCTTCAGGAACCAGACTCGGCGTTTCAGACAACTCGCTGAGGCGAATCTGGAAGCCAGCCAGGAAGAGATGAAACGTTGGCATGATCAGAACGCCACTCTGATCGAGTTTCAGCCTGGACAAAAGGTTTGGGTCATGGCCCCAGTGGAGCCCTGTGCGCTCCAGGATAAGTGGACCGGACCATTTGAGGTGGTGGAGCGCAAGAGTGATGTCACCTACTTGGTGGACTTGCAGTCTCCCAGGAACCCCTTGCGGGTCCTGCATGTGAACCGCCTGAAGCCCCACTTTGAGAGGTCTGAAGTGGGCATGCTCTTAGCAACAGATGCTGGGATGGAAGAGGAGACTGAACCTCTTCCTGACCTCCTGTATGCAAAAGAGCAAGATGGGTCAGTGGATGGTGTGAACCTCTCTCCCACCCTGACCCCGGAACAGCAGAATGACTGTCGCCAACTGTTGGGACAGTTTTCTGATCTGTTCTCCCTGACTCCCAGTATCACTGAATGGTGCATCCATGATGTGGATACTGGGGACAGTCCTCCTGTGAAGCATAAAACTTACAGAGTGACTGACAGGGTGAGAGCTTGCATCAAGGAGGAGGTCTCCAAGATGTTTGCCTTAGGGGTGATTGAGTCCTCTAACAGCCCTTGGGCCAGCCCAGTGGTCTTGGTCCCAAAGGCTGCCGCGCCTGGTGCCACACCCGAACTCCGGTTCTGTGTGGACTACCGAGGACTCAATTCAGTCACAAGGACTGACGCGCACCCCATCCCCAGAGCTGATGAGCTCATTGATCGGTTAGGGGCTGCCCGGTACCTCAGCACGTTTGATCTAACGTCTGGGTACTGGCAGATCGCCTTAACTGATGGGGCCAAAGAGAGGTCAGCATTCTCCACACCAGATGGGCACTACCAATTCCGGGTGATGCCCTTTGGGATGAAGAATGCCCCTGCCACCTTTCAGAGGTTGGTCAACCAGGTGTTGGCTGGGCTGGAGGATTTCAGTGCCGCCTACCTGGATGACATTGCAGTGTTCAGCGCCACTTGGGAGGAACATCTGCACCACCTCTGGGAAGTGTTGAAGGCGCTGCGGAGGGCAGGCCTCACGATCAAGGCGAGTAAGTGCCAGATCGGGCAGGGTTCTGTGGTGTACTTGGGACACCAGGTAGGGAGCGGCCAGGTGGCGCCCCTACAGCCCAAGATAGATACCATCCTGGCTTGGGAACCCCCAAAACCCAAACAGAGGTGAGGGCCTTCTTAGGACTCACCGGGTATTACAGGAGGTTTGTCAAGGGGTATGGCAACATTGTTGCACCCTTGACTGAGCTGACTTCCAGGAAGCAGCCCAGGAAAGTGAACTGGACTGATGCCTGCCAAAAGGCTTTTGATGCCCTGAAATCTGCCATGTGCACGGCGCCCGTGCTTCAGGCGCCCAACTTCTCAAGGGAATTCATTGTGCAGACAGATGCTTCAGAGCATGGTGTTGGGGCTGTGCTTTCACAGATGAATGAAGAGGGCCTAGACCAACCTGTAGCCTTTATTAGTAGGAGGTTACTCCCACGGGAACAGAGGTGGAGTGCGATTGAACGTGAGGCATTTGCTGTGGTCTGGGCGCTGAAGAAGTTGAGACCATATTTGTTTGGGACTCACTTCCGGGTTCAGACAGACCACAGGCCCCTCAGATGGTTAATGCAGATGAGGGGTGAGAATCCAAAACTGTTGAGGTGGTCCATTTCCCTACAGGGGATGGACTTTACGGTGGAACACCGCCCTGGTACAGAACACGCCAATGCTGATGGTCTGTCCAGATTTTTCCGCCTTAGTGATGAGAACTCCCAGGAGGAAGGGTAGTTCTCCCCACATTTCAGCTGGAGGGGACACGTGTTAGACTTGGCACCATTGGCGTGGGTCTCCCTTCCATTTTTTTGCTGTTGCCTCTTATGTTTTGCTGGTTTTAGATGCTTTTGGGCACTGTGCCACTGCTGTTCAGTGCCACAGTGCAAGTGCTCCCTACTGTAAATTGATGTATGGATTAGTGACTCCATGATTGGATGATTGGTTTACTTGTCAGTCCCTAGTACAGTGCACGGAGTGTGCCCAGGGCTTGTAAATCCAATGCCGCTGGTGGGCTTGCAGCACTGGTTGTGCCACCCACAGAAGCGGCTTGTAAAATGTGTCTCAGGCCTGCCATTGCAGAGCCTGTGTGCAGTCTGTGACTGCCATGTCGACTTGGCAAGTGCACCCACTTGCCAGTCCCTAAACCTTCCCTTATCTTCATATCAGACACCCCTAAGGTAGGCCCAAGGGCAGGGTGCATTGTAAGTATAAGGTAGGACATGCCCTGGTGTGTGTGGCATGTCCTAATAGTGAATTACAGCCATTTTCGTTTTTCACTATTGCAAGGCTACCTGTTCTCCATAGGCCAGAATGGGCAGTTTTGATTATTACACCTTATAATCCTAACTGACCCAGAGAACATGGTAGAAAAACGAATTTAGTATGCCTGAACTCAGAATGATAAAATACATCTTTTAGTGAAGTTGGTTTTAACATTCTTTGTTTGAAAATACCACTTTTAGAAAGTAGGTATTTTCTTGCCTAAACCATCCAGCTGCCTCTGCTCAGGTTGTGTATTGTGTGTCTGGGTTTGTGAGTGACAGGGGCTGGGGGATTCCAGGAGGCAGGGTGAGTCAGCACTAGGCTGAATAGGTCTGCCTGAAGGAGGATGGGTGGGAGGAGTTGCACCTGGGTCTGAATAGGGCTGTGCCTGCCTTCCACAATGCTGGCTCCACCTCCTGCCGGGCGTCTGATGGCTCTGCCCCTCACTCTCAAAGGAAAGAAGGAGTCAGAAAAACAAAGTGCTCCAGGACTGACCAGAACTGGTTTGGACTAGGCAAAGGCCTCTCTGCCTTCAGAGAACAAAGGGAAAAGGTGTATAAAAGGGGACCCAGACCCCTAGGAAATTAGATCACTTCTGGGAAATCAAGAAACCTGTTGCCAAGGAGAAGAACCGGAGAAGCTGAAGGAGGAGTACTGCCCCTGTGCTGTTTTGCTGATTGGGGTTGGCCTGCAGTGGTTGCTTTCTGCCAAGGACAGGAGAAAAGACTTTGCTGTGCTTTGTCATCTTGAAGAAGGGAATCTCCAAGGGCTTGAACTGAGCTTGCCTCCTGCCTGAAGTCACAGGGACACAAAGACTTCACCCCTTCTGTTTGCCTGCATCTGGAACTGCTGTTTTAGCTGCTAACAGAGGGAAATTGCAACACCGACGCCGGCGAGCGACGCCGTAACCTGCACCGAAGCCGTGGGCACCGCTCGTGAAGAGCACGACGCACCGCCCCGACTTGCACCGTAGGCCCGACGCCTGCCGACGCCGTGCGACATCGACTCCGAAGCCGTCATCGAGGCCGCTGCCTGCACCGGAGCCGAGGACACCGCTCGTGACGCTCACGACGCACCGTCCCGACTCGCACCGCAGCCCCGACTTCACCGACGCCAGGGCTTCATCATCGCGGAGCCGATCCTCGACGTGGGTGACCCCCGAATCCATCGACGCCGCACCATCGTAAGGAACCGACGCCTCGCCGCCATCCGTGACGTCACCTCCCCGACACAGTAAGGAACCGACGCCTCACCTCCCCTGCGCTGCAGTAAGGAACCGAGACATCACCTCCCCTGGGGTCGTAAGGAACCGACGCCGCCGGCGCCAACGAAGCATCACCTCCCCGACGCCGTGCACCGTCTTTGTTTTCATCGAATTCCAGGTACTGTTCTTTGTGGGTCTGCTCGACTCCAGGCCCGACGCCGCGCACCTCGCGGTCGGCGCCGTACTTTGGGGTTTCCACCGGTCACGACGTCGTGATAACTCCAAGTGGAGTTATTTGTTGCTACAAGCTTTATTTGATTGACTATCCTATTTTGGAAGATAACGTGAACTGTCTCTATCATTTTAAGTCTATTTTTGAGTACAGTATTGTGGATTTTTGCTATTGGGTCTTGTGATAAGTCTATATAAAGATTACTTATTTTTACATAAACAACCTGTGTGGTGTCCATCTGTAGTGTTTTCACTGTATTACTGTATGTGGTCACAAATGCTTTACACACTGCCTCTGAGATAAGCCTGTCTGCTCGTGCCAAGCTACCAGGGGGTGAGCAGGGGTTATTTTAGGAGTGTTTCCCCCTTATCCTGACTAGAAGCAAGGGTCCCTATTTGGACAAAGGTGCAGACCATTGCCAACTAGAGACCCCCAGTTCTAACAGTTCCCTTTATTTATCAGTCATGGATCATTGAGGCAGCCCTAGAACACAATTAAAAGTGCTTTCTATTTATATTTGCTGTACTGGGGTGGGTGCTGAGCAGTGATTAATTTGTAATAAAACATTTGCAGGGCCCTCACCAGTAGGCCACTGCAACTTTAACCACCCACCCATTGCCTTGCCTGCGCGGCCAATGACAATACCTATGCAACTACCAATCATAACACTTGTACAAGTGTTATGGGAGAGGAGTTGGCCTAACGGCTACAGCGTTCGTCATCGAATCTGGGCAATGACGCTGAACATCCTGTGATTCTGGGCAAATCACTTAATCTCCCCGTGCCTAACCCAAAAAAAAAATGAATGTGTCCTCATGTAATGCAACTGGTGCTATGTAAAGCGCTCTGAAACCCCATTCGGGTCAAGTTCGCGCTATATAAAACTCTGTAAAAAAATTTTTTTTTTTAAATGTGACTATTCAGACTATTTCAGGCCCCCAAAGCGATAAGAATGGCATGGGTGTCAGGAGTTTATCGTTTTTAATGTATATTGAATTAATAAACAGCTGTTCTGCTCATCTCTAAATTACACAGACAGAGCCACCATGTGGCAGACTGTCAAAGTGCCAGTGTGCACAATTAGGTGCCAGTGCGGAGCACCGGAAACCACTTGCTCAAATTAAGCACTGGTGCTGAGGTAACAGGGGAGAGGGACGTTGGTTCAAGAAGGTGTGGAGGAACAAAGGGGAGATGTGAAAGATGAATGGGGGGACTGGATAGGTGTAAGATACAAATAGACACAAATTTGATTGGAGAGACTTGAGGTGAATGAGAAGTGCTGAGGGGCACAGGAGGTGACGGGGCCATAGAGGCCATGAGATAAATGCGAGAGACTGTTAGAGATGAGGGCAGTGAAAAGACAGAATGGCAGAAGGTGATTAAAGGTGAAGTGAGAGGTTGAATGGGGAGAGTTCAGAAATTGTAAAAAGGGGTGAAAGAAATGGCCTGCAAAGTGAGAGAGGGACCCGGGATTAGGAGAGGAGAGAGGGATGGAAGAGAAGGGGTGAGAGGAAAGCGGCATGGGTAAACTGCTTAACTCTGCACAAGACCGCAAGGGTTTTAAGGGACCCCTGCTGCTCCCTGCCAGGGCCAGGTGAGCTTCTGTGGCAGCACGTATTCCTGCAGAGTGGAAGGCCCATCAAAAGGTTAACTAGACATCTTTCGGATGTTAATTGCTGTATTTTGGTTATAAACTGGTACTGATGGGGTGAAATCTTTCCTCAGTGTTACTGTGTGTACAAAATGTCAAAATAATGAAGCAATGCTATCCCAAAATACGCGGCATCACATAACATTATTTACATTTTCTTCTCACACAATTTGGTCAAGCCTGTCACGTAATTTGGTCCTCACCTGCCTCATAATTCCAGTAGCCCTGCCTACAGGTTTAGAAATTTTTGTCAGGAGGGGGTCCTTACGCCTGAAAATGTTGAAAGGGGGGTCTCGGCATCCTAAAGTTTGAAGACCTCTGTCCTACAGTGTTGGGAAGTTGTGCCTTTGATTGGATAAAAACCTCAACACTTACACAGGTGAAACAACACTTATCCTTACTGTCACAGGATGTGGATCTTAGGGATTTTTTACTAGGTCCCAGGAAGCCACGTCAAAAACGTTTCATATATGCTGGCATACATGCCCTCTACAATGAAATATGGAAAATATCCCAACAAGAGGCCGCAGAGAGATTACGGGAGATAGACCGTATAAATCTAGAAAAATCTCTAGCAGGGGTAGACAATGGGTTAACAACATTGACCTCCAGGATATATTCCTTAGGCAACATTGTATCTTCAGCGATAGACATAATAGAACAAGATTTGGCCATATTACAACACGGGCAATCTCAATTACGTTCTATCATGTTGTTAAGCTGGAGGCTGCAATCTTTGCGTGCAGGCTACGTGCCTTGGCGTTTTATCAACAGCAAGTCTCTGTTTTCTGAATACAATCTAACAGATAAACAGATAGAAATGGCACAAAGGGGAGCAAAATATACAATGCTGCGTATGGAAAAACTGGATAGATTACCATTTACAGTGGCTGAATCACCCTCCACGGAATGGCTAATCCATGGCCACATAACTCTACCGGTCACTACTTTTCAGTTTCAGTATTGCCTTGAACAAAAGCAGGCAGGCAGATATGAAAAAATGGGTAAGGAATACATTAAGGAATCATGGGAATTACCATACAGATTTCGATGTCGGAGTGGGGATCGAGAAGTGTTTGTAAGCGGTACAAACTGTGAGAACGCTTTAAGTGGATCACTCATATGTCAGGATATAATGCTGCACGGGGCTTTTAATGGTTCTGTAGCGAACTTGTCCTGTTATCTGAGGGGTGCCCCAGCTGCAGTGATTACTCCAGCATTCAACCGAATTCGATCTTTCAGCGGCATTTGATACGGTGGATCATTCCATACTGGTTCAACGCCTCTTGGACTTTGGGATAGAGGGTACAGTCCTGGCCTGGCTAAAATATTTCCTCCATAAGCGCACACAGAGGGTGGTGCTTCAGCCGCATCAGTCCAATCGCAAGCACTTATGGTGCGGGGTACCACAGGGGTCGGCCTTAAGCCCACTGCTATTTAACATATATCTGGCCCCTTTATTTTCTCTGATTGCCAACTGGGGAGTGAAGGCGATCTCCTACGCCGACGACACCCAGTTGGTTTTTCCCTTTAAAGATCAGTCGAGTGATTCTTACGTGAACTTTAAGAGTTGCCTAAAAGATATCGCTCAATGGATGAATAACAATAAACTCAAGTTGAATGCCGACAAAACGGAGGTGTTGTTTTTTGGTAAAAACCAACCCCCCGCTGCAGACCTTTGGTGGCCGGAGGAAATGGGCTCCCCACCCGCCCCTGCAGGCTGTGCAAAAAATTTGGGAGTAAAATGGCAGGCTGACTTATCTTTCTCGGCCCAAATTCAGCAGGTGCCAGCTGCCTGTTTTGGCAGTCTGAGAAACTTGCGAAAATTTATACATCTTTTGCCAGAGAACTGCCGTCGGGTCGTCGTCCACGCCACAGTAACCTCTTGCTTGGACTACGCGAATGGCCTCTATCTGGGCCTACCGGCTTACCTGGTTAAGAAACTTCAAATGGTTCAAAATGCGGCTGCGGGGTTGATCAGACGTGTTCCATTTAGACAGCATATCTCTCCGCATCTCAAAGAACTACATTGGTTGCCGGTCGCTAACAGAATTAAATTTAAGGCCTTAACCCTAGCTTTTCGGGCAATCCATGGAACCTGCCCCAGTTATCTGAAACAGAGGCTAGGCGCGTACAAGCAGACTCGGATACTTAGGTCTAGCTCTCAGAACCTGCTCTGCACCCCGCGAGTTAGGAAAGCACGGATGGGCGGCAGATCCTTCATGCTCAGGGCGTCCATGGTCTGGAACGCCTTGCCTAACACCCTGCGCCAGATTACCTCTGAAACGCAATTTAGGAAAGCAGCTAAAACTTGGCTTTTTAATCAAGATTAATCTCCTGGACTCTCTGGTCGCCACGCGCGTCCTGCGCGTGCCACCTGTTGCTATAGCGCCGGGACACCTCTTCGGAGGTAGCTGTTCGCGCTCTACAAATGGCTGCTTGCCTTAAAATACTGACCTACTGGGCTAGAATCTAGACAACCAAAGAGCTTATCCCATATTAAGCAGCCTTACAGGATCTCATTACCTTAGACAATAACTGCATTACACCTTGGTTGAGTACTGTAAGCTCTTTGTGCAACAACCTAAATTCAATGAGCATATGGGAAGACACTTCCACACTTGACAGGAACTCAGCTGGGCATATAGAGGGTCTCTTCTGGGATTATGTCCTAGAAAGGGTGTGGCGCGATACAAGGTCTGAGGGGCTGGTAGACAAATTCTTGAGCCATAAGACCACTCTGCACTTTGAAGCATTCCTTGATAGGGTTATCCCAGCTGAGGCTAAATCCTTGTACATACACGTTCGAATTGGCACACTGCCACTGAGGTCCTTTACAGCAAAGTGGGAACATAGCGGAGAAGGACTAGAGAGTTGCCCTTTCTGCCCAAACACTGTTGAATCCGAGATTCACTTCTTATTGTTCTGTCAAAAGTACAAAGCCCCTAGGGCCAAGTGGATCCTCCCCCTTTGTTTAAATCTGGAAGTTAATCAATGCGAGGTAGCCTTACCCATAATAAAAACTGACATAACTGAAGTCATTGTGTTTGCCCCTACAAGATATTTAATGTGGGCCTAGTCCCTTCCTGCCGGTGCATTAAAGGCTGGGCCCTGAGGCGAGTGGTCAAATGCTAAGGTTTATGAGTCAATGTTCATAACTGATTAGCAGCTACTTCCTGTGAACCTCAAATATACACTCTGGCTTATGGCTTACAAAATGTTTTAGGTTACGTATTTTGCACTTTTGTTTTGCCTAGATATTTTCTAGCCCAAAGCACATGAGCTAATGTCTACAATTGTTTAGCAGCTATGTAGTGGTAAACTTGAATGTGTACTCTTGCACTATGGATATGATATGTTTTATATCAAGCATTGTGCACTTTCGCTCATATAACTATATTCCTGCCCATTGTACTTTTAACCTGCCTGTTTTACACCCAAGGTTTTAAATGCTGACTTTGTACTTTGTATTTATATTTATAAGAAGCCAAATTTATTTGATTGTTTTAACTGTGCTATTTGTTTCTTTGCTTGATGTTGCTGTACCATACTTTTATGGCTGCTTGGCCGAAGTAAAGTAATATGACTGACTGGAATGGCACCTCTTAGTATGATTAAACATCACCTGACTTCAATGTGAATGCTTTCTTCCTTCACTGCCACTAAACCTGAATCTACGCAGTTTGCTGAGTCAACACATGGTACATCACTTCGGAATTTTGGAATTAAAAAGGCAAATGATAAAAAATCCACAATTCCAGTTAGTTTATGACTCTTCAATAACTTACTCAAGCTTTGTCTTTATATATGATGTCACCAGGACACATGAATGACAAAATTTAATAAAAATAAGATTAAAAAAATATATATTCAATAACTTACTCAAGATAACATTGCGAAAACATAATGCATTTGACCAAATCATAAATACGTTCATAGAGGATTATGTTGAGTATAAACTGGGTACTTCATATAAAAATATCTCACTTCTAGCCAAAGAGTGATACTGTTGGAGTCCCAGCTAACAGAAAGGGTGCTTGTCCGATAGTGAGCAATAAGTAAAGCCCTAAGATCAACTCATTAGGGAACTTTTTTACACATATTACTTGAAAATGTCTTTGAATGGGTGGAAGATAACCAAATACTTCCTAAATTTCAAGCAGGCTCACATACACAGTTTTAGTTTTGCATTAGCATGCAAAATAGAAACCTGCTCTGTCCCTCGGTGTTGCTTATGAGATTTTTCTTACCTTTTGACCAATTGAAAATCCATACTCTAACACGTGTCAGAATGCATCTGGGAAAAGGGATGTATTGTTGGACTAAATCTACATTAGTAGAAGTGTGATCAGGGATGGGTTGTTTCCACACATCTTAACATGGTAGACCTCCTGCATTATTCTCTGTGCAAAAAAGTACTGTTGATGGATGATTGTCTGTGATATCTTTAAAGCTTAGATATTAGGCAAATATTGCTATAACAGTTATGGACTGAGCTCCACCATGGTTCATTAAATCCAGTTGTAATATGAATGAAGCTCCTATTAAGTGGAGAGCGTTGGACTTAAAAACGTTGAATCCTGTAAGGAAACCTCGTCCTGAGTTTAGGTTCTACTTATGTACATTTTGTACTGTAAACTGTTGCAATACACCTCAGACTATTTAAAAGGTTTATGATAAATGGTCCTGTCTCTTGGTTAACCAAATCCTGGAAGATCTATGAACACTGGCTTGTCATTTAACGGCTGATGGAATTTGTTGTTATTCCAAATTAACAAACTGATCTTTTAAGTCATGTATTAGGCTGCATTGTGCAAATCATCTATTGATCAGAACATACCAGGCTGAAGTCCTTTTTAGTTTTCTGAAGTTAGTTATAATATCATGCTTCACGTAGACATCCAAACATATCCTCCTTATTTAACAAACAATAAAGCATGTCAAAATTTGATGTATATCTCTTTGGAGAAACTGCAGTTTGAAGGGCACAGGACACAAGACAAACAAAAAATCGGTATTGGGTCATCTTTGTGGTCTTAAACGGTAATCCGTCTTGCATCTTGCATGTGTTATTAAGATGCCATAGATGGTCTATATGAGAAAGAGAATATTACAATTTTTTGCTGAACTTAAAATGTAAACAGTTGCAATCATATGTAATGAATCCAAATAACATTCTTATCTGTAGCAAATGTCATGACCAATTAAACAAAACCAGTGGTGAAAAGAAAATGAAATGGACCCTTTAATTTCTCTTTACCAAGAACTTGTAAAACATAAGTACATACATTTAAAAAAATATAGAGATTGATTAATAAAAGGGCAACAACTCTGTTTATATTAGTGCCCTGCTGGGCTCATGATGGTGGGATGATTCTGAATCTCCACCCGCCCTTCGTCTAGATACGATCCTGGATTTTGCAGTAAAACAAAGTGAGGATGAATAAGAACACACCCTGGATTTTCACATGCTGCTTAATCCCTGAGGGAGCAGTGGAGAACACTCTATAGGGGGCGACCAGCGGCCACCTCGATGGAAGGATACACTGTAGTATCAAGGGTACCTGAGGCACAACAGAGAACTACAAGGAGTTAGGAATAAGACTGCTTACTCTCCTACACAATGCTGTTGACCCGACAACACAGGATACACTTTATCCTGCACCACACAGTCCAGAGCCCACCTCAGGAATCCTGCTGCATCAGGCAGTGACGAGGTGTGGAAGGCAGAGCCACTCATTGTAACCACAGGATTTTGTCATGGGCAACAACGGTGAAATGAAGAAGTCAAGTAAGCACTGAGGGTGGAATTAACAAATTTTAACCATGCTAAAATGAGGACTGCATGGAGTATATGTGAACCTCAGAGGAGGGGCAGAAACAGCAAAAATGTGTGAACAGGGGAGGAGCTGAACTATATAATTGCATGAACGCCCACACAGTGGATCTCATACAGTGTTATACCCCTTTTGTACTGAACACTAGCAGGCTGCAGATGCCTGCACAAAGACTACGACATCCTCTTTGCAAAGAGAGCAGACACCAGCCAACCAACCACAAGGACAGAGGCAAAATAGTTGATACAAAAAATTAATAGGAGAGACTGATGGAACACAAGTGTGAGTACCTCAACAGTAATTGCTCTTTAAAAGAAAGAGAGGTGCACATCATGATTCAACATAAGCAAATAGACATTGTTAGCTCCATGCCATACACCAACACACACCCCCACCTGGCAAAGGCACTATCTTGCACATTTGACATATTCATTTGGCTGTCATTGGAAATATTTTCAACACACATCTTGATATCTGACATATAAGCATGAGGAGAAAATCAGTTATTAAGGGCTTTCTAGATCAGCAGGGGTATCATTAACAATGCTCCCCACAAATTAACAACTTTGATAAAATGCACAGGAAATGCAACAGAAGCATTTCAACTCAAACAGAAAAGAATGGATACACCCAAATACCTCCTAAGCATTGCACAAATGTGTGCACCACATAAACGGCACAAAAGACTCTGTGCCAAGTCCTAAATCATCTTACCGGATATTATTCTATTATTCACTGAAGCTATGGAAAAAAAGGGAAAACCCGTATTTGTAAGAATGTCAGAAATGAATACACAATGGCTCTGTCCAGGAAGATATCAGAAGTAAAATCACTCAGAGCAGACCTAACCGCCTTTAAATCCACATTGAACACCATAGAAAGAGAGAAAACAGCGATAGAAAGCTACCTTGTTCGCTTAGAAAACAGTTCGGACATAGAACAAGAGCTGTGCAAAATTATTTCTGAATTGCCGAAGTGGTATCTGGTGTGAGGTATGGAGAGGCTAACCACAAAAAAAGGTCCAAAAGTTCCCGTTCCTTTGCATAACGACTAGGATGGTTTACAAAAGTGGTCACCTTGATGATAGTAGACAAAGAAGTGGCCGATAGACGATATTCTTTAAATAATGTGAAACAAAAAATAGAACAAGCACTGTGCATGCAAAACCTTAAAAAAATAGTTTCACAAAAGGGAATGGAAACAGTACTTGGTCACTGGGAGACTGATAAGAGAAGCACACAAGATAAACCATGAGGAACAACAGGAATCAGAATGCTACAGCCAAAAGAAGCAGAGAAAAAGTAAGTGGCAAGCACAGGAAACAATGAAATAAGGACTGCCATTTCTCGAACATCCGCAGAGGATTCTGAACAGCAACAAAAAGAACTATATTTAAGTTAACTTGGATATTGTGACAGACAAATGTCATAAATTTGTAAGTCTAATGGACGCATTCCATAGCCAGACACCAGCGACTATGAAAGTGCAGGATTATCTGGAGGACCGCCATATAAAAGTCGCTAACAATTTAGTACCTTCTCTGTAGTCGCTGCAGCCATTCTTTGAGATTACTGCATGGCCGAAATTGACCCTGGCTCAGAAGAAAAAGGGCTAACAGCCCCACTAATTGTAGAGTTTGAAAAGGTCCTTGAAAAGATTAACAAGTACATGGTTGAGGAACAACCAGGCATTGAATTCTTAAAACAAATATGCCTTTTCTGTCCTGCACTAACTCCAAATCCTACCCCAGGACAAGAGTGCATTTTCAGCAGTCCCTAGTTAGAACAAGGTTTCTGGTTAGCAGCTACACCTCTACTTTGAACATGCAGGCCAAAATGCCATTCAGGCAACAATGTCGTGAGGGATTGACACTGATCTCTTTTGAAGTTGGATGGGTGACCGCATTCCAGTCCTTTCACAGTTGGCAGTTGTGTACAAAGACTGTGTGACTAGTTCTGCAGATGCTGAAAGGAGCATCAGCATCAATAAAATTATTTTGTCAGCCAGAAGCCAGACCCTCACAAAGCAAATCTATCTGTGCATTATTGTTATTAAATTACAATCAGTATCAGGATGTTGGGGGCTACATTTGGGCTGCTCAGAAGAATGTGAAATAAATGGCCAAGGTGAAGACCTGCCAACATAGTTTAAAGCACCATGTCTTGTTGCAGACTTTCATATTCTAACATACCATACAAAAATAAGTTATCTGCATTTAGTGTTGAAAGAATGGAAAATCAAAATGCTGCAAAAATACAGCAAAATGTCCATATTTGTGCAACAAAATTTCTATTTTGGTGCAGCAAAATATTCGAATCAATGCTGCAATAGGCAGATTGTACATATGCACCCTAGATGTGTGTGGTGGTTTGCTACCAAAATATATTCTCAGAATTCATGCAGCATCTCTGCAAAGCATCCTGCCTTTCTTTACTGCAGCTACTCTGTTAACAGTGCAGAGCAGCTGCAGTAAATAAAGCCAGAATGTATTTGAATAGCAAGATTGACCACCCCCTCACATCTGATAGTGACAGAGTTAAGGTATACAACTTGTAAGTGAGACCTAACTGCATAAGTGATCATAGCCTGGTCCTTTTGAAAATAAAGCTTAATCCTCCTAAATATCTGCACACATGGAAAATTGAGAACATCATCTCTTCAGGTATGAACAGCACTAGAATAAAGTGGGCAGATGTAGATCCCTCCAGCTTCTTACAAGACGTACTGGCTAAAAACCTTACCCTCTTTCCAACAGGCGGGCCCCAGAAAACAACTACGAAGATACTCAGGAAGCACACATGCAAATTTCTAATTGCATCAACATACGTTTGACCGGGAGGTCAAAGGGACTAAGGAGTGATGAGGATGGTTTAATCAGCAATTCTCAAATGCTCTGAGCTATCTTATTAAAACATTACATCTGCGCCCAAGTGATCGCATGGCAGTACAGGAAGCCAGATCAAATTACGACACAGCTATTAAAAACAGAAAGAAAGCACTTTAAGGGGAAGCATGGGAGAACATAATAAAGGCAGCAGAAACCAAGGCCAGTACCCTGTTCTGGTGTACAATCAATGACCTGTTGTTTACCAAGGGAATATAGCCCTATCTGGAATCTTCAATCAACCCTACCCAATGGGTGCCCCATTTTGGTTAGATATTTTCATGCACAAGGGATGATGAGGGAACTCAACAGTCTACAGTGGCTCTCTCAAAAACAGATATGGTCTTTACATTAGAAGAGGAGTTAATGGCAATAAGCAGAAGCCCTAAGTGAAAAGTCGAGTCTGGACGCGCTGTGACCTGACGTCTCTCCAAGCTCCCGGTTGCGGTTGAGGTTGTGTGGAGCCGCAGGTGGCGGAGACTAGCGGAGGCATGCGGTGGAGGCAAGCGGCAGTGGCAGGCGGAGAAAAGACGGTGAAGGGGACGGAGACGGGCGGAGACACGGGAGCCGACCGCGAGCCCGGGAAGACCATCACTCGGCTACACGGCCCCCATCCTTTATCTTCCATCCCACCTCTACACAGGCCATACTCTAGCGGTCTCAACAACGGATGTGAATGGAGGTGAGAAGCTTGCTCATAAGACAGTGAGCTGTTGTGCCTGGTGTGCCTGGTGCCTGGAGGTGGTGTAGGACCAAGAATAAGGGGTGATCCTGGTGCCCTGACAGATCTTACCCCCCCTTTCCACCTTATTTCCTTATTGTTGTCTGGCATAGGATAATTCAAGTTAAAAGGTCACCCCAGCTGCAGCACCCCAGCGGCAATGGCACATTTTCGGCGATTCTCAGCAATCTGCAATGTGGGACTAAGTGGGAGACTGTGTGGGAGTGTACCCATACCCTGAGCGCGGCAGCTTTTAGCAGCTGTCACAGAGGGTGAGCCCAGGACCCTGCGGAAGCAGCCCAGCTAGGTTTGGGTGTGGCTTTCGGGGGCTCTGGCGAGCTCCCGCTTGGGTGGGAGCCAGCCCCTCCCCAGCTCCTGAAGCTCCTCAGCTCCCCCCACGTGATTCTGCTCCCGTTACAGCTTCACATTCCCAGGCCTCGGGAGAGTACTTGGGGGAATACCCGGCAGTAGGTATTCAGCCTGGCTTATGGCCTGCCGGTCACTTATTACCCCAACCCTATGAACCTATATCAACTTTACCAATTAGGTCAGGTGGGGAAAGCATAAACAATTCAGCAGGCTAGCAGGCAGCGCTACCAGGCGAGGGAGTCAACTTCCAACTGTAACTGCCCAGGAAAAAGTTGCATTACTCCTCGAGGTACAGCAATCACGAGAAAAGGGCGCCAATTTATTGGAAAAGGCACCTGAGTATATTTCTTGGATCATCTATTTGTGGAGTTAACATAGCAAGGCAACAGCCACGATTCGTTTTGAGACCACTAGCCCGAAACCAACAAGAAGACTAACAAGGATGAGATCCGGTAAGGTGCGATGTAAGGTACAAGCCCCAATTAAAAGGAAGCGAGAAAGAGACACCGCACTAGGAAACATTACTGCAGAAAGGAAACCACAAATCCAATTGAGCGGGTCGGTTGTCAATGATCCCCTTGTTCTGAGGAAATGTAGTGCCACTTATGACTCGGACCGGGACCCGGAGCTACACCTAGGAGGTAACTCCAAGGTTTCAACCACTTCAGACTGTACGGCGGGCTTGAGGCCAGGCTTGAGGCCAGGTCAGTTCGCTGACAAAGACAAAGAAGATATAAAATCGTTGGATCAGCATACCCTGTCAAAAATAACATTACTTCCAGTCATCAAGCAAACATGATGCTATTCAACAACTAAATATGAAAGATAAATTTCGACCAGAAAAAATGATGGACGCTTTTAGTCATGTTTATACCTCCCCACTTCATAACTCTGTGTCTCTACCAAACTTGCATCAAGTGGGTCACTCGTATATGCCCCTGAAGATGTGATGTTTACGGATACAGCAACAGCAGGCGCAGGGGGGGGGCACCAAAAGGAGCACCTCAATTTTTCGTATTTCCTGAATTTAAATTAAACAACGACGAGGATCCTCCTCTGCTAGTTCCCAAGGAGGGGGCTAATACGATCATCCAGGGAGCAACTATAGAGAAGGAGCTAACCAAAAGAGCACGGATGGTGATACCCGGAGAAAACCCCCCTAATCTGTGGTCTGCTATATTGAACTCAATGCAAGCAAAAGTACTGGCCCTAACTCACCACTCTAACAAAATGGATATCCAGGTGGACTTACTTAACCCCTTCAATGCGCGTGACGAGCTCAGCTCGTCATGCTGCGTGGTAGCGCTGTGCGCATGACGAGCTGAGCTCGTCACGACCACACCCGCGATCGGAATGTCCAGCACACGAGCGGAATTCCGATCGCGGGCAAGGGGTTAACACCATGGCAATTTTGTGTCTGGAATCGACGAGAAACTCAAAAAACTAAACACATTAGTCACAAGGGAGCAATTAAACCATTTAAATGACCTTAAAGTTTGTTCATGCAAGGAGGTAGTTGACAAATTAGTGCAACTCCCGGCAATCATGCAAGCAATACTGGGTGAAGTCAAAAACAACACAGGCCCCGAGTTTCGGCCCGGAACAACATTGAAAGAGGAAATATGCAGTCCAAAGATGGCAACTCTATGGAGTCAAGTAGCCCCCAATAATAGGCGGGCAGAGGAAGACTCTGTGGAAATAGTGGATAATAACCTCGAAACTCCTTCCAGGGTTCCACTATGAATCTCCTGCTGATGGGAGCACAAAAACTAATGCTACTGTGCTACCCCGACAAACCAAAAGGAAAAGGAAACGAGCCAGGAAAAGACGGAACAAAACCCACCCGGGTAACTTAGAGATCATTTACCCCTCTCTAATTGCTTAACTCAACAGGAAGACCGGGATTGTCTAGGGATGGCTCAAATTTATTTATTTTATTTATTTAGTGTTTTGTATAGCGCAAACATGACCCCTGAGGGTATCAGAGTGCTTTACAGCAATAGTACATAATTACAAGAATTAGCAAAACAAGATAGATATAAAAAGGAACATGTAGACATGAGAGCAGAGTCGACAATCCCGGCAGAGTTCCAGTGCGAGATAAAGCAAGTTGCTGAACTGCTGAAGCTGCAGAAGCATTGAGAGGGAATAGGGTAGGAATTTGCCCATTAGGAAGGTCTTCACTTCCTTTTTGAAACTTGATAGAGCAGGTATTCTTCTGATGTAAGGTGGCAGCGAGTTCCAGATTCTGGGGGCAGCTCCAGAGAAGGCTCTGTTGTATGTTTTCTTCTTCCGGAAGAGGGGTGGTTTCAAAACAAAATCCCTGGCACACCGAGAGTGCCTGCCACCTCCGGAGATCACGATTTTCTGAGCAAGGTACGCAGGAGAGTTGGAGTGTACAGCTTTATGAGTGATACAAGCCAGTTTGAGTTGGATTCTGGCTTCGTACGGCAGCCAATTCAGCGCCTTTAGGTGCGGCGTAATGTGATCGAATTTTCTTGAGCCAGTTAGGAGTCTTGCAGCTGCGTTGAGACAGGCTTTTAGGGGAGCTGTTGAGATCTTTGGTAGGCCAGATAAGGTTGAGCATCCGTATTCGATCCTAGAGATAACTAAGGCTTGGACAGCCATATTTAGGTCCGAAGGGTCTAGGAACGGTTTGAGATTTCTCAGATAGCTGAGATGAAACCTGGCATTTTTGGCCAGAGTGTTTATGTGGGCTCGCATGCTTAGGTTTTTGTCCAGTGAGATTCCTAGTGATTTGGCTGAGTCCACTATGGTCGGGGTGCAGTTCAGCGCGGTGATCGAGTTGGTCCATTCAAGTATGTCAGGGGAGCTTTGTGGGGGGGAGATTAACAAGAATTCGGTTTTTTGCGCATTAAGTTTGAGCTGGTTGTTGGCAAGCCAGTGAACCGTCTGTTTCAGAGCATCATTCATTATTTTGACCTCCTCAAGAGAAGAGATTTTGATATAGATCTGAGTGTGGTCTGCGTACATATGAAAGGAGATGTTGGCGATACGAAGAATTTCAGCTAATGGTTCGAGATAGAGGTTAAAGAGAGTTGGGGAGAGAGTTGACCCTTGGGGGACACCATTCGTAATCGGGGAAGGGGAGGATAGATTATGATTAACTAAGAATCTCTGGGAGCGGATCTGTAAAAAGGATTTGAACCACTTGAGAACGGTTCCCCCTAAACCCATCCTGGATTCCAGACGTTCTAGAAGTTTTTCATGGTTGACTGTGTCGAACGCCGATGAAAGATCCAACAGAATTAAGAGACAAGTTTTGCCTTGGTCTAGGGCTTGAAGGGCATCCTCTACTATGCGGAGAATAGTGGTTTCCGTGCTGTGGGCAGGTCTGAAACCAGATTGGCATTCATCTAGCAAGTTGAAGGAGGCGATGTGAAGGCTAAGTTGTTGTTGCACGCATTTCTCAAGAAGTTTTGCGAGTAGAGGAATGTTGGATATTGGTCTGAAATTGACTGGTTCGGCAGGGTTTAGCGTGGGTTTTTTAGAATGGGGATAACTTGTCCAGTTTTTAACGAGTCTGGTATAGACCCTTGCAATAGGGAAGCATTGATTATTGCAGTCCAGATGGGTATGATGACATGGTTAGCTGCAGATAAGCAGTTGAATGGGAGCGGGTCATTGAAGTGGTTGTTCGGTTTAATGGATGATAGGATTTTTGATATGCTATGCTCGTCATAAAGATTGAAGTTGATCCAGTGGGCTTGGTTTTTGGGTAACGTCTGTGGGGAGTGTGTAGCGCCAGTTGGGAGTGTCACTGCGGGCTGTGGGAGGAGGATGGCGGCGGAAAACAGCTCGTTGCCCAGGGAGTTGATTTTAGTCGCGAAGAATGAGGAAAACTCATCAGAGCTAATTAAGGATTCGGTTGTTTCTTTAGAAGTTTTAGCCAGTTTGTTCGATTGTTGTTTTACCAATTGGAAGAGCTTGCGGGGTCTGTTCTTAGCATTTTCAAGTTCTACTCTGAAAAATTATTTTTTTGAATTACGAATGCTCTTATTGTACCCATTTCTGGTCTTTCTAGGAAGCTTTAGTTGGGAGGAGGAGGGGTGTTGTCTCCAATTCCTTTCTATTAGCCGAAAATTTCTCCTTTTGGCGTTTAGGGCCCCGTTGAACCAGGGATTTTTGTCTTTGGTCTGGACTTTTTAGTTTCAACGGGGCTAGTGAGTCAATTATATCCGACATTGTTGAGTTGTAGTGGTCAGTAAGTTCACTGACCGTTGAAAGATTGGTGGCAGGGGGGAGTTCCATCTTGCATCGTGCTGCCAGCTTCTCAGCGTCTAGCTTTTTAGTGTTCCGGATCCATAGTTTCGGTTTCACTGGTTGTACTGATCTTTTCTTAGTTGCAGCCAGTATTTGGAAGGAGATAGCATGGTGGTCTGACCAGTCACAGGGAGCAACTGAAGTTAGCCTGACCGCCGTGTCCTTTGAGATGATCCAGTCCAGCATGGCTCCTTTCGAGTGTGTGGGTAGAGTGCAGGCTTGAGTAAGTGTTTGGTCATCCAGAAAGTCTTTAAAGATGTTGACCTGAGCGTCATTGTGGTCCTTCCAGTGAAGGTTGAAGTCTCCTAGGAATATATCATTGAAGTGAGGGGAGGCATTTGCTACAATGATTTCCATGAGGTGGTCAATGAATGGGTCATTTTTACCTGGTGGGTGGTAGAAGGTGTGCAGTTTGCATAAGTGGTTTGAGTCGTCACTTATGGAGAGTGCGAGGTATTCGCAGGAGTCCAGAGGGTCGTAGCTGAACTGGGTAACGGAGAGGTCGTCGCGATGGATGCAAGCGATACCTCCCCCTCTTTTAATTTGTCTGTCAAGTCTAATAATGTTGTAGTTTGGAGGGACCAGAAGGTCCATGCAGGGTGAGGAAGCTTCATTGAGCCAGGATTCCGTGAGGATTGCCACGTCAATTTCTTGACTCAAGATGAGTTCGGCAATGTCAAAGGCATGCTTCACTGCTGATCTGCAGTTAAGAAGGAGACCCGAGAGCGGAGATGCAGAGTTCCCCAGGGTTAAGTCGTGGGGAGGGGTGGATAAGGGTATTCATTTTAGGTTGCTGCTGATTACCCCTCTGTTGATGTAGCTGATGAATCTGTTTGTGTTGATTGAGATCGTATCGATCTTGTGTTCACCTTCCTTAGTAGGAGGATTCAGGGCGGCAGGAGTTTCCTCGTAGGATTGAAGAAGAGCTAGGGTTTCATCTTCTGATAGATAGTTAAGTTGATTGCGAGGGTGGTATTGTCTATAGGCCAGCGACAGTGGTTGAGTGTGAGGCTTAGTATGCGGGCAGGTTGCTGCATGATGACTATGTTTGAGTTTAGCGAGTGAGTGTTCAGTAGAGAGTAGGAGGTTCCTCAATTCAAAGGTTGCGTTATGTATGCTCTGAGCTAGGCTGGCTGTTCGGAGGTTCAGAGCTTCCAGGTCTGTTAGTGACGTGTGGACTAGTGGTGAGAGGGGAAAGGAGTCAGGGCTAGGAATGTAATAGTCGGGGATCCTGGTGAGAGACTTTGAGTTCAGTCTCCGGGTGGCTGCGGTTCTGTGTGGAGAGGTGAGTCGAGTGCCTATTGTGCTATGCATGGAAGTAGGGCGGCCTTTGGGGGGGTGGGCTGCAAATTCCGGATGGTCTGAGCGTTTTCCGCGAAGGATGTGGGATGGAGACGAAGAGCTGAAGGTGTAATAATAGGCGTTGTCTTTTTGATGGGTTGAGGTGGTGAGGTAGGTGGTACTCTAATGAAAATATTGGAAGATTGAGGTGGTGAGGTAGGAGGTGGACTATTTGCTTTGGGGGAGACGCAACTCTGAGTCCCGTGCTGAAGGGAAGACACAGATGCAAGCATCTGACCTATTAGGGTGGGGAAATGTAAATCAAATTTTTTAAGATCCTTTTGAGGGGCTTGGATCAGAATAGTGCCGTTTTTGTAGATTGTGATGTTGAGGTCAGCTCTTAGATATTGCGAGGGAGCAGTCATAATTTTGGTGCCATACGGAATGTTTCTGGTTTCAGTAACGTTCAGTAAGTTTAATATGGTTGTTCGCCATAGTGCAGTTTTCCTGGTGTAAAATATTAGGTCATTGACAATGGTGCCCTTATCCTGGTTGAAGAACGCGTCGGAAATCAATGGCTCAGGGTGTCTTCTCAGGAGATTGTGTTTGAAGGTTTTTGAGGTTGACTTGGATAGGTTGGGGGGGGTAAGAAATAGTATAAGAGTTGCATCCTGCAGCTTTCAGGCATGGTGCTGCCATGCTGGTGAGAGTGATTCCGGTTGGTAGCGAGAAGAATTCTATCCTCTGTCTCAAAGAGTTATCCTGGAATGTGGCGAATGAGAGTGAGTGATGGAGGGTAGAAGGGTCTAGGGCTATCGCTGCGACGTTCGTTGCTCATTGGTCGGTGGTTAATAACTGCAGTGGGTAAGGAGATTGGTGTGCTCATCGGAGAGTCGGAGAAAGGTCGCCCAGCTTCTTGCCTCTGGCGCGGGAGCCAACCCCCAGACTGAAAACATGCTCGGCCAACCAAAGTAGGCGATGACAAAGGAAGCTGAGTTGTATGAGAGCTGTGTGAGGGTTGTGGAGGGCACCAGCACTCTGCAGGTTGGACTAAAGGGAAACAGGTGGAGTAGAGAAGAGTCCCCCAACTTGGTGTAAAGGAGAAGTGGTTGTCCCAAAATCAAGATTACAGCCTAACAGACTGAAATATCACTTATTGAAATGAGGTGAGGTCTGATCACGGGCGTCATTTTAGGGACAGGCATTGGAATTATGAAGATCACCGTGGTGAGGACAACAGCCTTACCAAGAAGTGCTCCTAGATGACAATAGGTTTCGAATCGGCAATAGTCAGAGACAGTCAGAAATGGAGCAGAAAGTATATGGTACCACCGTGGCTCCATTTCACGACATTGCCCACAACAAGGTATTATCCCCTGCAAATCTAAGGGCATCTTATACCACACCCAGTGTGTCTTTGCTGTCACGCAGCTCCCAATCAGAGGGAATACCTGGAGTCCAATATGCCAGCCGAGACGATCAAACACGGCGCACCGAGAAACCGCAAGTGAAAGAGTGCATGGAGGAAGAAACTTAGACACAGCCCACAGTGGAGCAGGCTCTCCTGGAACCACAGTTGCAGGCGGTAATTGATCACAACCTGTTAGAAATGGGATCTCTAGTTGGCAAGGGTTTGCACCTTTGTCCAAGTAGGGACCCTTCTTCCTAGTCAGGGTAAGGGTGTTACACTCGTGAAGTAACCCCTGCTCACCCTCGTGGTAGCTTGGCACGAGCAGTCGGGCTTAATTCAGAGGCAGTGTGTAAAGCATTTGCACATAACCAACAGTAATACAGTGTAAGCACTACAAACGGACACCACACCAGTTTAGAAAAATAACCAATATTTTATATACTCAAGACAAGACCAATTACGACAAAAATCCACAATACTATACTTTACGAATGAATACTTGATACGGTAACTTCTTCTTTGCAGGAATAGCACAAAAGCAAAGTTCGTACGAGTCGGTAGCTCCGTCCGAGCCTACCGTGATGCTGAAAACCACAGAGTATAACAGTTCCAGCCGACCGCGTCGATACGGGCCAGCAGAGTCGTGAACAGACTCGGTTACAGTACCTTTCTCGTTGTGGCTGGTACGGAGTGTACGAGCCGGTCGGCGTTCATCGCGGTTGCGGTGCAAGACGGAGCGATGCAAGGTGCGGTGTCCCTCGATGCGGTGCAGGCAGCGGCTCGATGAGCATCGTACAGACGGAGTCGGTGAGTCCAAGGCGTGCGATGCAGGGTGAGACGATGCTCGATGCGGTGCTGACAGGTTGCGATGCAGGCGACCTAGCCGGAGTGCGGGAGCTGGCGTCGGACAGCGGTGCGAGTCGGAGCGGTGCGTCGCAGACGTGCGAGCGGTGCCCCAAATGCGGTGCGGTCTCGACTCTTGAGCCAGTTGCAGCGACCGCGTCGGTCGGGTCCGGCTGGTTCAGTGAAGCGATGCGATGCGAACTGCGGTGCCCACAGGTCACGGTGCAAGCAGCGGCTCGATGTTGGCGGCGTCGGACGTCGCCCACGGTGAGACCAGGGTTGCGATGCGAAGCGGGGCGATGCGGTCTGCGGTGCAAACAGGTCACCGGCCAGGGATGGATTCGGTTGACGGAGTCGGTTGCAGTTCCCTTCCTCTGTGGCAACTGAAACAGCGTTCCAGAAGCGGTACCCAGAGGCTTGTGAAGTCTTTGTAGTCCCTGAGACTTCTTAACAGGAGGCCAGCTCGGTTTCAGGCCCTTGGAGATACTCAGCACAAGTTTGTAGAAAGTTCAGTCCAGTCCTTTCCCTGCCCAAGACAGAAGCAGCAACTGCAGGCCAACCCAACAAAGCAACAACACAGCAAAGGGGCAGTACTCCTCCTGGCAGCTCTTCCAGCTCTTCGTCTTGGCAGATTCCTTGATTCCAGCGAGATCTAAATTCATGGGGTCAGGGCCCCAATATTTATATCCCAAATTCCTTTGTTCTCTGAAGGCAGAGAGGCCTTTGCCTAGTCCAAACCAGTTCTGGAGCACTTTGTTGACAAGTCTCCGTTCCTTCTTTCAGTGAGTAGGCCAGGGACATCAGACGCACCACAGGAGGTGGAGCCAGCATTGTGGAGGGAAGGCACTGTCCTATTCAGGGCCCAGGTGCGACCCCTCCCACCCATCTACATGTAGATCTTGCTATTCAGCCCTGCGCTGACTCCCCCTGTCTCCTGGCATCCCCCAGCCCCTGTCACTCACACTCCAGACAAGGAATACACAACCTCGCAGAGGCAGGCTTGGATGGTTAGACAAGAAAATACCCACTTTCTAAAAGTGGTATTTTCAAACACAGACTGTTAAAACCAACTTCACTAAAAGCTGCATTTTATCATTCTGAGTCCAGGCATACTAAACTCGAATTTCTACCATGTTCCCGGGGTCAGTTAGGATTATAAGCTGTAATAATCAAAACTGCCCGTTCTGGCCTAGGGGGAACAGGTAGCCTTGCAATAGTGAAAAATGAACTAGGCTGTAATTCACTATCAGGACATGCCACACACACCAGGGCATGTCCTACCTTTCGCATACAACGCACCCTGCCCACAGGGGTACCTTGGGCCTACCTTAGGGGTGACTAACATGTAGAAAAGGGAAGGTTTAGGGACTTGCAAGTGTGTGCACTTGCCAAGTCGATATGGCAGCCCCAGGCTGCGCACGGGCTCTGCAATGGCAGGCCCGAGTTACACTTTACGGGCTGTTTGCGTGGGTGGCACAATCCAGTGCTGCAGCCCACCAACAGCATTTGGTCTATAGGCCCTGGCACTCGCAGTGCACTTTACAAGGGACTGACACATAAACCAAATAGGCCAATCATGGAAACGCCAATCCATAACACATTTTATACAGGAGCACTTGCACTTTCCCACTGGACAGCAGTGAGGAAAGTGCGCAGAATCATTACACCAGCAAAAACAGAGTCAAAACCGGGAGGTCAGAAAGCAAAAAGTCAGGGGAAACACGCCAAAAGATGCCAAGTCTAACACATGTCCCCTCCAGCTGAAAGTAGGGAGAACTACCCAACCCCATTGGAGTTCTCTTCACTAAGGCGGAAGAACCTGGACAGACCATCTGCGTTGGCGTGTTCTGTACCAGGACGGTGTTCCACCGTAAAGTCCATTCCCTGTAGGGAGATGGACCACCTCAGCAGTTTTGGATTCTCACCCCTCATTTGCATCAACCATCTGAGGGGCCTGTGGTCTGTCTGAACCGGGAAGTGAGTCCCAAACAGGTAGGGTCTCAACTTCTTCAGCGCCCAGACCACAGCAAAAGCTTCCCTTTCTATGGCACTCCACCTCTGTTCCCTGGGAAGTAGTCTCCTGCTAAGGAAGACTACAGGCTGATCCAGGCCCTCTTCGTTCAGTTGTGAGAGCACCGCTCCCACACCATGCTCTGAAGCGTCAGTCTGCACGACGAATTCCTTGGAGAAGTCAGGTGCCTTGAGCACGGGCACCGTGCACATGGCTGCCTTCAGGGCATCAAAAGCTTTCTGGCAGGACTCAGTCCAGATCACTTTCCAGGGCTGCCTCTTAGAGGTCAGCTCTGTTAAGGGGGCAACGATGGTGCCATAGCCCTTAACAAATCTCCTATAGTAACCGGTGAGACCTAAGAAGGCTCTCACCTCTGTCTGGGTCTTGGGGGGTTCCCAAGCCAGAATGGTGTCAATCTTGGGTTGTAGGGGCGCCACCTGGCTGCTTCCTTCCTGGTGTCCCAAGTACACCACAGAACCCTGCCCAATCTGGCACTTACTGGCCTTGATCGTGAGGCCTGCACCTTGCAGAGCCCTCAACACTTTCTCAAGGTGCTGTAAATGTTCTTCCCAGCTGGAACTGAACACAGCAATGTCATCCAGGTAGGCGGCACTGAAATCCTCCAGCCCAGCCAACACCTGATTGACCAACCTCTGAAAGGTGGCAGGGGCATTCTTCAACCCAAAGGGCATCACCCGGAATTGGTAATGACCTTCTGGGGTTGAGAATGCTGATCTCTCCTTGGCCCCATCGGTTAAGGCAATCTGCCAGTACCCAGACGTCAAATCAAACGTGCTGAGGAACCGGGCAGCTCCCAGCCGATCAATGAGCTCATCAGCTCTGGGGATGGGGTGCGCGTCAGTCCTGGTGACGGCATTGAGCCCACGGTAGTCCACACAAAACCGGAGTTCTGGAGTGGCACCGTGCGCCGCAGCCTTTGGGACCAAGACCACTGGGCTGGCGCAAGGACTGTGGGAGGGCTCAATCACCCCTAATGCCAACATCTTAGAGACCTCCTCCTTGATGCTGGCTCTGACCCGGTCAGTCAACCTGTAAATCTTGTGCTTCACAGGAGGGCTGTTACCAGTGTCCACGTCATGGGTACACCAGTGAGTAACACCGGGGGTCAGAGAGAACAGTGGGGCGAACTGTCCCAACAACTGGCGACAGTCCCCCTGCTGCTCCTGAGTCAGAGTAGGGGAGAGGATCACACCCTCTACTGACCCATCATGCTCCTTGGTAGACAGAGGTCAGGGAGAGGCTCACTCTCCTCTTCCACCCCATCATCTGTCGCCAAGAGCATACTCACTTCGGACCTCTCGAAGTGGGGCTTGAGGCGGTTCACGTGAAGGACCCTCAAAGGGTTCCTGGGAGCCTGCAAATCCACCAGGTAGGTGACGTCACTTTTGCGCTCCTTTACCTCATATGGCCCAGTCCACTTGTCCTGCAAGGCACAAGGTGCCACTGGAGCCATGATCCACACTTTCTGCCCAGGTTGAAATTCGACCAGAGTGGCATTCTGGTCATACCATCTCTTCATTTCTTCCTGGCTGGCTTCTAGGTTCGCCTGAGCGAGTTTCCTGAAGCGGGCAGTTTGGTTTCTAAAGGCCAGCATGTAGCTAAATACATCCTGGGGAGTTTTCCTGGGAGCTGCCTCCCAGCCTTCTTTTACCAAACTCAGAGGTCCTCTGACAGGGTGGCCATACAGGAGCTCAAAGGGGCTGTACCCAAGAGACTTCTGAGGCACCTCCCTGTATGCAAAGAGTAGGCATGGCAAGAGGACGTCCCACTTATGCCTCATGGGTTCTGTTAGACCCTTGATCATGCCTTTCAAGGTCTGGTTGAATCTCTCCACCAGACCGTTTCCTTGTGGGTGGTAAGGAGTGGTGAACTTGTAGGTTACACCACACTCCTTCCACAGGGATGTCATATACTTCGATATGAAATTGGTCCCCCTATCAGAAACCACCTCTCTGGGGAATCCCACACGGGAAAAGATCCCCATTAACGCCCGGCCCACCACTGGCGCCGTCGTTGTCCCTGAGAGGATTGCCTCCGGGTACCGGGTGGCATGGTCCACCAAGACCAGGATGTAACTGTTGGCCATGGCTGTCTTGGGATCCAGTGGCCCCACTATATCCATCCCTACCCTTTCAAAGGGTGTTCCAACAACAGGAAAAGGTTGGAGAGGAGCTTTGACCTTCCTCCCACTCTTACCACTTGCCTGGCAAGTTTGGCAAGTCCTACAGTGTGCATCTGACTGCCTTCGCATTTGGGGCCAAAAGAAGTGGGTGACAAGCCTGTCAAAGGTCTTGTCCTGCCCCAAATGTCCTGCCAAAGGCACGTCATGAGCCAGACCCAGTAGGAAGGTCCTGAAGCGCTGGGGTACCACCAGCACACGGCCTGACCCAGGCTCAGCAACCTTAGGCTCACTGTATAGGAGACCACTCTCCCAGTAGATCAGATGTGACCCGGACTGATTACCAGCTGCCTGGTCTGCAGCCTGCCGCCGCAGACCCTCCAGTGTAGGGCACTCGTTCTGCTCCCTGCAGAACTCCTCCGTGGTGGGACCCCCTTCTTGCTGCCAATGGGTCAGCTCAGAGAAGTCTCCCAGTTTGGCTACCTGCTCCCCTGTAGGCACCGGGGCGTCCCCCTCGAGGTCCGCCTCCTCCCGGTCCGTGGGAACTTCGGGGGCCGGTTTCCCGCGCCCCCTGCCCTTTCTCTTGGCAGGGACTTGGGCCACTGTTTCAGGCTCCAAGTCCTCTTGATCACCCTTTTTGGCTGCCATTGACCGAGTAGACACGCAGGCCCACTCTGGCAACCCAAGCATCTCCAAGTGAGATCTGAGCTCAACCTCCTTCCATGAGGACTGCTCCAGGTCGTTTCCTAGCAGACAATCTACAGGCATGGTAGGGCTCACAACCACCCTCAAGGGACCTGAGACCCCCCCCCCATTCAAAGGGAACCTGCGCCACCATACATTGGCGCTCTGAGTTGTCTACAGCAACTACTTGGTGGAATGCTCCTGGGACTACTTGTTTCTCAGACACCAGGTGACACCGGACTGAGGTCACACTGGCTCCGGTATCTCTGAGAGCCTCTACCCTGTTCCCATTAATGGTCACCCAGGTGCTATATTTCTTTGTGTTAGGGGGCACCTGGTTTCCTGGGACCATCTCACTGTCCCCTAGTGAGACAAGGGTCATTTCTGCGGGATCCCCACCCTCCTGTGGGCACCCCTCCTCCCCAAGCGCTACACTAGCCAACACTTTGGACTGTCCACCGGTGGGCGGCTGTGTCCCCCTTCGGGCACTTGGGGTCCCCCTTAAAGTGACCTACCTGGTCACATGCATAACACTTGCGGGGGCCGGTCTCAACAGGCTTCCCTGTAGAGACCCCTTTCTTCTTATCACCGGGGGCTGGGAACCTTTACCCTGGGTACTAGTTTGGGGCCCTTTAGAGAACTCCTGTGCTTTACCCTTGTCCCCCCACCTTTCTGCTGGGGACCCTGCCCACCTTTGGCTGAGTCTCCCCCAAATGCTTTCTTGTGGACCCTGGTACTCACCCAGCGGTCCGCTTCCATAGCAAGCTTCCTGGGGTCAGTTAGCTTACTATCAATTAGGTGCTGGCGCAGATCTGCAAAACATAGACTAGACAAGTGCTCCCATGCAATCAAGTTGTAGAGCCCCTGAAAATCTGTTACACTACTGCCCTTCACCCAACCATCCAGAGACCTGCAGAACACATCCACACATTCCAACCAAGTGTTGGCATCAGACTTCTTACTGGACCTGAACTGATCCCTGTACTTTTCAGGAGTAAGACTATACTTCGTGAGAAGGGCATCCTTCATGTCAGCATAGGTGAGGTGATACCCCTTACCCAAAGCTATCAGAGCATCCCTTGCTTCTTCAGGGAAATGTGGCCACAATCCTGCTCCCCAATTCTCCTCAGGGACCCCATTCATGTGTATGGCTGCCTCGTAACCCTGAAACCACCTTTGTATGTCATCCCCCTTCTTGAACTCCTTGCCTACGTTCTTGGGAATGTGCACAATCCTGTCTGCCTTTCTGGACGAATTGCTGCCACCATCTGAGCCTGACTTACTCCTAAGTTCTAGCTCCTTCAGTTCTCTCTCATGCTCTAAGAGCATCTTCCTCTCCTCTATGGCCAATCTCTTCTCCTCCCGCTCACTCTCCAGTCTGAGCTTCTGCAGCTCAAACTGCCTTGCCTCCCGCCTGTCCTCCAGCTCCTCTGGGGACAGACTGCTGCTGCCTGATCTGGCGGGTTCCCCCTACCCAAAAGCACATCCACCCTGGAAATAGGCTCCTCCACCTCCTCACTGAGATCACCAGGCTGCCCATTGGCATGTCTGGCTGCTACCCAGGCCCTCAGCGCCTTCTGTAGCTCCTCCTTCCTTGTGAGGCCTTTAATTTGGACTTTCAGGTTTTTACAAATCGCTCGTAGCTCCTTTACAGCGTAGGATTCCAACCTATCCTCCTCAAAGATAACTTCCAGAGATGCAACGGATGATGCAATTGATTCAGGCATGACAAAAGTATTGAGTTGAAAACTGGCGAGATCAAAAATAGGCCAAAAGAAAAAGAACCAGTATGTGGTACGTAATGGTCTGCGATATGGTAGTAGTGCACACCAATCACTGTAGGTCAAGTGCAAACACAAGTCCTATCCTCACCGCTGACAACCAATGTTAGAAATGGGATCTCTAGTTGGCAAGGGTTTGCACCTTTGTCCAAGTAGGGACCCTTCTTCCTAGTCAGGGTAAGGGTGTTACACTCGTGAAGTAACCCCTGCTCACCCTCGTGGTAGCTTGGCACGAGCAGTCGGGCTTAATTCAGAGGCAGTGTGTAAAGCATTTGCACATAACCAACAGTAATACAGTGTAAGCACTACAAACGGACACCACACCAGTTTAGAACAATAACCAATATTTTATATACTCGAGACAAGACCAATTACGACAAAAATCCACAATACTATACTTTACGAATGAATGCTTGATACGGTAACTTCTTCTTTGCAGGAATAGCACAAAAGCAAAGTTCGTACGAGTCGGTAGCTCCGTCCGAGCCTACCGCGATGCTGAAAACCACAGAGTCTAACAGTTCCAGCCGACCGCGTCGATACGGGCCAGCAGAGTCGTGAACAGACTCGGTTACAGTACCTTTCTCGTTGTGGCTGGTACGGAGTGTACGAGCCGATCGGCGTTCGTCGCGGTTGCGGTGCAAGACGGAGCGATGCAAGGTGCGGTGTCCCTCGATGCGGTGCAGGCAGCGGCTCGATGAGCGTCGTACAGACGGAGTCGGTGAGTCCAAGGCGTGCGATGCAGGGTGAGACGATGCTCGATGCGGTGCTGACAGGTTGCGATGCAGGCGACCTAGCCGGAGTGCGAGAGCTGGCGTCGGACAGCGGTGCGAGTCGGAGCGGTGCGTCGCAGACGTGCGAGCGGTGCCCCAAATGCGGTGCGGTCTCGACTCTTGAGCCAGTTGCAGCGACCGCGTCGGTCGGGTCCGGCTGGTTCAGTGAAGCGATGCGATGCGAACTGCGGTGCCCACAGGTCACGGTGCAAGCAGCGGCTCGATGTTGGCGGCGTCGGACGTCGCCCACGGTGAGACCAGGGTTGCGATGCGAAGCGGGGCGATGCGCTCTGCGGTGCAAACAGGTCACCGGCCAGGGATGGATTCGGTTGACGGAGTCGGTTGCAGTTCCCTTCCTCTGTGGCAACTGAAACAGCGTTCCAGAAGCGGTACCCAGAGGCTTGTGAAGTCTTTGTAGTCCCTGAGACTTCTTAACAGGAGGCCAGCTCGGTTTCAGGCCCTTGGAGATACTCAGCACAAGTTTGTAGAAAGTTCAGTCCAGTCCTTTCCCTGCCCAAGACAGAAGCAGCAACTGCAGGCCAACCCAACAAAGCAACAACACAGCAAAGGGGCAGTACTCCTCCTGGCAGCTCTTCCAGCTCTTCGTCTTGGCAGATTCCTTGATTCCAGCGAGATCTAAATTCATGGGGTCAGGGCCCCAATATTTATATCCCAAATTCCTTTGTTCTCTGAAGGCAGAGAGGCCTTTGCCTAGTCCAAACCAGTTCTGGAGCACTTTGTTGACAAGTCTCCGTTCCTTCTTTCAGTGAGTAGGCCAGGGACATCAGACGCACCACAGGAGGTGGAGCCAGCATTGTGGAGGAAGGCACTGTCCTATTCAGGGCCCAGGTGCGACCCCTCCCACCCATCTACATGTAGATCTTGCTATTCAGCCCTGCGCTGACTCCCCCTGTCTCCTGGCATCCCCCAGCCCCTGTCACTCACACTCCAGACAAGGAATACACAACCTCGCAGAGGCAGGCTTGGATGGTTAGACAAGAAAATACCCACTTTCTAAAAGTGGTATTTTCAAACAAAGACTGTTAAAACCAACTTCACTAAAAGCTGCATTTTATCATTCTGAGTCCAGGCATACTAAACTCGAATTTCTACCATGTTCCCGGGGTCAGTTAGGATTATAAGCTGTAATAATCAAAACTGCCCGTTCTGGCCTAGGGGGAACAGGTAGCCTTGCAATAGTGAAAAACGAACTAGGCTGTAATTCACTATCAGGACATGCCACACACACCAGGGCATGTCCTACCTTTCACATACAACGCACCCTGCCCACAGGGGTACCTTGGGCCTACCTTAGGGGTGACTAACATGTAGAAAAGGGAAGGTTTAGGGACTTGCAAGTGTGTGCACTTGCCAAGTCGATATGGCAGCCCCAGGCTGCGCACGGGCTCTGCAATGGCAGGCCCGAGTTACACTTTACGGGCTGTTTGCGTGGGTGGCACAATCCAGTGCTGCAGCCCACCAACAGCATTTGGTCTATAGGCCCTGGCACTCGCAGTGCACTTTACAAGGGACTGACACATAAACCAAATAGGCCAATAATGGAAACGCCAATCCATAACACATTTTATACAGGAGCACTTGCACTTTCCCACTGGACAGCAGTGAGGAAAGTGCGCAGAATCATTACACCAGCAAAAACAGAGTCAAAACCGGGAGGTCAGAAAGCAAAAAGTCAGGGGAAACACGCCAAAAGATGCCAAGTCTAACACAACCTATTGACTTCAAGAGGTCAGGTCGGTTTTGATGAACATCTCGGTGGTTCAAACAACACTGGTCAGATGCTGTTATGTATCCCAGAATTTAAATCAAGGGGCCCGCAAGACATCCTAAACCTTTCAACCATCCTAAAGTTGATCAAAACCTTGCCGGGCCTGGCCCATGTCAAGTCTGATGAAATTTTTTCAATCAAGTTCATGCCGGCTAGAAGACGACAGCTCACGGATCCCACTCTGGTCACCTTCTCATCCTTGGTGCTTCCAGCTCAGATCTTGGAAAAGAAAAAGCACTTTAAAGACCAGGGCATCTATTGTTAGAACTGGGGGTCTCTAGTTGGCAGAGGTAGGTACCTTTGTCCAAATAGGGACCCTTGCTTCTAGTCAGGGTAAGAGGATACACTCCTGAAATAACCCCTGTTCACCCTCTTGGTAGCTTGGCACGAGCAGACAGGCTTAGTTCAGAGGCAGTGTGTAAAGCATTTGTGAACACATACAGTAATCTAGTGACAACACTACAAATGGACACCACATAGGATGTATTATAAAAATAAGTATCTTTTATATAGATTTACCACAAGACCATAAATGACATAAAAAATCCACAATACTGTACTTTAAAGATGGTAGAATTAGCTTGAGTCTCTTAAAATGAAAATGCGACACTTTGAGTTCAATGTACCTGAGATGCGTAACGCAGGGCAACGAAAAGTGTTGCAGGGAAGGTGCTGCGGTAGTCCCTTGCACGCAAGGACGGTGATGCGTTGAAGATCTGGTGCAAAAAGAAACAAAGTGGCGTCTTCTTGAGGTTGCGACAACGAAGAGGTGATGCGTGCACGCCCGACGGCCGTGCGACGATTTCGATGAGTCTTTGGAGCCGCGACAGGCCCTGCGACACGCTTCCCTGGCGATGCGACGGCGTCTGATGCGAGGTCGACGATCTTCTCCTGGGATGCGGGGCGCGCCTCGTGTTGCGATGCGTCGGCGTCTGATGCGAGGTCGATGCTCTGCCCCTGCATCTGATGCGACGGCGACACTTTTCTCCGGTGCTGCGAGGCGCTTCGAAGGATGCGGCGCACTTCTTCAGGGATGCGCCAGCGTCTGCTGCGACGTCGACACTCTTCTCCGGCGATGCGATACTCAACGGCTGCGGCGACACGCTTCTTCGTGTTGAGTCGCGCTTCCAGCTCCCAGAGACACGCAAGTGTGTCAGAAGGTCCAATTTCCCAGCAAGGGAACACAGGGGGAGCTGGTGGGTGAAGTCTGTTGTCCCTGAGACTTCAGCAGGAGGCAAGCTCTAAAATCAAGCCCTTGGAGATCCTTCACAAGTTGATGAAAGTACACACAAAGTTCCCTTCTCCTTTCTTTGGCAGTCAGGCAACCACTGCAGGCAGATCCCTCTCAGCTTAGGGATAGTCTTCTCCTCAGTTTCTTCTTGGTTCTGCTCCTCAGCAAAGGTTTCTTCTTGTTTCCCAAAAGTGATCTAATTTCATGGGGACTGGGCTCCCCTTTTTATACACCTTTTCTCTTTGTTCTCTGAAGGCAGAGAGGCCTTTGCCTAGTCCAAAACCAGTTCTGGTCAGTCCTGGAGCACTTTGTTTACAGGACTCCTTCTGTCCTTTCAGAATGTGGGGCAGAGTGCTCAGCCGCCCGGCAGGAAGTGGAGCCAGCATTGTGGAAGGCAGGCACAGCCCTATTCAGACCCAGGTGCAACTCCTCCCTCCACTCTGGATGCAGATCTCTCTATTCAGCCCTGTGCTGACTCACCCTGTCTCCTGTAGCCACCCCCAGCCCCTGTCACTCAAACTCCAGACAAGGAATACACAACCTAGCAGAGGCAGGCTTGGATAGTTAGGCAAGAAAATACCCACTTTCTAAAAGTGGTATTTTCAAGCACAGAATGTTAAAACCAACTTCACTAAAAGATGTATTTTATCATCCTGAGTTCAGGCATACTAAATTCGTTTTTCTACCATGTTCCCTGGGTCAGTTAGGATTATAAGGTGTAATAATCAAATTGCCCATTCTGGCCTATGGGGAGCAGGTAACCTTGCAATAGTGAAAAACGAAAATGGGTGTAATTCACTATTAGGACATGCCACACACACCAGGGCATGTCCTACCTTATACTTACAATGCACCCTGCCCTAGGGCCTACTTTAGGGGTGACCAACATGCAGTAAAGGGAAGGTTTAGGGCCTGGTAAGTGGGTGCACTCACCAAGTCGACATGGCAGCCCTAGGCTGCACACAGGCTCTGCAATGGCAGGCCTGAGACACACTTTACAAGCTGCTTCTGTGGGTGGCACAACCAGTGCTGCAAGCCCACCAGCAGCATTGGATTTACAAGCCCTGGGCACACTCAGTGCACTGTACTAGGGACTGACAAGTAAACCAATCATCCAATCATGGAGCCACTAATACATACATCAATTTACAATAGGGAGCACTTGCACTGTGGCACTGAATAGCAGTGGCACAGTGCCCAAAGCATCTAAACCAGCAAAAACAGATCAATAACATTGGAGGCATCATAGAAAAATGGAAGGGAGACCCACGCCAAGGATGCCAGGTCTAACACGTGTCCCCTCCAGCTGAAATGTGGGGAGAACTATCCTTCCTCTGGGGAGTTCTCTTCACTAAGGCGGAAAAATCTGGACAGACCATCAGCATTGGCGTGTTCTGTACCAGGGCGGTGTTCCACCGTGAAGTCCATCCCCTGTAGGGAAATGGACCACCTCAACAGCTTTGGATTCTCACCCCTCATCTGCATCAACCATCTGAGGGGCCTGTGGTCTGTCTGAACCCGGAAGTAAGCCCCAAACAGGTATGGTCTCAGCTTCTTCAGCGCCCAGACCACAGCAAATGCCTCACGCTCAATAGCACTCCACCTCTGTTCCCGTGGAAGTAACCTCCTGCTAAGGAAGGCTACAGGTTGGTCTAGGCCCTCCTCATTCATCTGTGACAAAAAAGCCCCCACACCATGCTCTGAAGCGTCTGTCTGAACGATAAACTCTTTGGAGAAGTTGGGGGCCAGGAGCACGGGCGCTGTGCACATGGCTGTCTTCAAGGTGTCAAAAGCTTGTTGACAGGTGTCAGTCCAAATCACTGTCTTGGGCTGCTTCCTGGAAGTCAGCTCTGTCAAGGGTGCAACCATGCTGCCATACCCCTTGACAAATCTCCTGTAATACCCGGTGAGTCCTAGGAAGGCTCTCACCGCTGTCTGGGTCTTGGGGGGCTCCCAAGCCAGAATGGTATCTATCTTGGGCTGTAGGGGCGCCACCTGGCCGCTCGCAACTAGTTGTCCCAAGTACACCACAGAACCCTGCCCGATCTGGCACTTACTCGCCTTGATCGTGAGGCCTGCCCTCCGCAGAGCCATCAACACTTCCCAGAGGTGGCGCAGATGTTCTTCCCAACTGGCGCTGAACACTGCGATGTCATCCAGGTAGGCGGCACTGAACTCTTCCAGTCCAACCAACACCTGGTTGACCAACCTCTGAAAGGTGGCAGGGGCATTCTTCATCCCAAAGGGCATCACCCGGAATTGGTAGTGCCCATCTGGTGTGGAGAATGCTGACCTCTCCTTTGCCCCATCAGTCAAGGCGATCTGCCAGTACCCAGACGTTAAGTCAAACGTACTGAGGTACCGGGCAGCCCCTAACCGATCTATGAGCTCATCAGCTCTGGGGATGGGGTGTGCGTCAGTCCTGGTGACGGAATTGAGTCCTCGGTAGTCCACACAGAACCGGAGTTCGGGTGTGGCACCAGGCGCGGCAGCCTTTGGGACCAAGACCACTGGGCTGGCCCAAGGGCTGTGAGAGGACTCAATTACCCCCAATGCAAACATCTTGGAGACCTCCTCCTTGATGCAAGCTCTCACCCTGTTGGTCACCCTGTAAGCCTTGTGCTTGACAGGAAGACTGTCCCCAGTGTCCACATCATGGACGCATCAGTCAGTGACACTAGGAACCAGGGAGAACAGGTCAGGAAACTGCCCCAACAGTTGGCGACAGTCACCTTGCTGCTCAGGTGTCAGGGAGGTAGAGAGGTTCACACCCTCCACTGATCCATCTTGCTCTTGGGCTTACAGGAGGTCAGGAAGAGGCTCTGTCTCCTCCTCCATCCCAGCATCTGTAGCTAAGAGCATGCCCACTTGGGACCTCTCCAAGTGGGGCTTCAGGCGGTTGACGTGCAGAACCCGCAAGGGGTTCCTGGGAGACCGCATGTCCACCAAGTAGGTAACAGGACTCTTGCGCTCCACCACCTCAAAGGGTCCGGTCCACTTATCCTGGAGCGCACAGGGCTCCACTGGGGCCATGACCCAAACTTTCTGACCAGGTTGAAGCTCAACCAGAGTGGCATTCTGGTCGTACCACCGCTTCATTTCCTCCTGGCTGGCTTCCAGATTTGCCTCAGCAAGTTGCCTGAAATGCCTAGTTTGGTTCCTGAAGGCCAGCATGTAGCTATATACATCCTGGGGAGGTTTCCTGGGAGATTGCTCCCAGCCTTCCTTGACCAAACTCAGAGGTCCTATCACTGGGTGACCATACAGAAGCTCAAAGGGGCTGAACCCTAGAGACTTCTGTGGCACCTCACGGTATGCAAAAAGAAGGCATGGCAAGAGGACGTCCCACTTACGCCTCATGGGTTCTTCCAGACCCATAATCATGCCCTTCAGGGTCCGGTTGAATCTCTCAACCAACCCATTTCCTTGGGGGTGGTAAGGAGTGGTGAATTTGTAAGTTACACCGCACTCCTGCCACAGGGACTTTATATACTTGGATATGAAGTTAGTATCTCTGTCAGACACCACCTCTTGAGGGAACCCCACACGTGAGAAAATTCCCATCAGTGCCCGTCCCACCACGGGGGCCGTCACTGTCCTCAGAGGGATGGCTTCAGGGTACCGGGTGGCATGAGACACCAAGACCAGGATAAACCTGTTGCCCATGGCTGTCTTGGGGTCCAGTGGCCCCACAATGTCAATACCCACCCGTTCAAAGGGGGTGCTGACCACAGGGAATGGCTGGAGAGGAGCCTTGTGCTTCCTCCCACTCTTTCCACTTGCCTGGCAAGTCTGACAAGTCCTGCAGTGAGTGGCGGCACTCCTGCGCATCTGGAGCCAAAAGAAATGGGTGACAAGCCTTTCAAAGGTCTTGTCCTGCCCCAGATGTCCTGCTCAAGGCACATCATGAGCCAAACCCAGTAGGAAGGCTCTGAAGCGCTGGGGTACCGACCAGCACACGGGCTGACCCAGGCTCAGCAACCTTAGGCTCGCTATACAGGAGACCATTCTCCCAGTAGATCCAATGTGATCCAGACTGATCACCTGCTGCCTGGTCTGTGGCCTGTTGCCTCAGACCCACGAGAGAAGGGCACTTGTTCTGCTCCTCGCAGAATTCCTCCCTGGAGGGTCCTCCATCTTGCTGCCAATGGGTCAGCTCAGGCAGGTCCCCCAGTTCGGCTAACTGTTCCCCTGTAGGCTCCAGGGCATCCCCCTCAGGGTCTGCCTCCTCCTGGACCGTGGGAACTTCGGGGGCCGGTTTCCCGCGCCCCCTGCCTCTTCTCTCTCCGGCAGGCACCTGGGCCTCCCTCTCAGGCTCCAGGTCCTCTTGAACACCTCTGGCTGCCATGGACCGGGTGGTCACACACGCCCAATCAGGCAAGCCCAACATCTCCAAATGAGCACTCCGCTCCACCTTAGCCCAAGGGGAGCTCTCCAAATCGTTCCCTAACAAACAGTCAACAGGCATGGCTGGCCTCACAGCTACTTGAAGAGTACCAGAGACCCCCCCCACTCAAAGGGAACCTGAGCCACCTTGCAGTGGCTCTCTGTGTTGTCCGCGGCAACAACTGGATAGAATGCATCAGGGACCACCTGCTCTTTAGACACCAGGTGACACTTGACAGCTGTCACACTGGCTCCTGTGTCTCTCAGAGCCTCCATCCTTTGGCCATTGATGGTCACCCACTGCCTGTATTTCTTAGTGTTCTCAGGCAGTTGGGTCCTAGGGACCATCTCAGAGTCTCCTAAAGAGACAAGGGACAATACTACAGGATCCCACCCATCTTGGGCACCCACCTCCTCCCCCAGGGCTACACTAGCCAACTGCCGGGGGACTGCACCAGGGGGTGCTGGCTTTCCAAACAAAGGGCACTGGGGTTCATTGGCCCTGTGGCCTAGGGCGCCACACCTGTAGCACATCAGGGGTCCCCTATGAACAGGTGGACCTGTCGGGCCCCGTGCTTTTTCTCAGGGGGAGGCTGGGAACCTTTCCCTTGGTTCCCTTGGGGTTTACTTTGGGGCCCTCTCTGGAACTCCCTCTGCTTACCCTTGTCCCCCCCACTCCTCTGCTGGGGACCCTGCCCACCCTTGGCGGAGTCTCCCACGTGACCCTTGTGGACCCGGGTGCTCACCCAGCGGTCCGCCTCCTCAGCAAGCTGCCTAGGGTTAGTCAGCCTACTGTCAATCAGGTGCTGGCGTAGCTCAGGAAAACAATTACTGGACAAGTGCTCCCATTCAAACAAATCAAAGAGCGCCTGAAAATCATTTGCTTTGCTACCCTTTACCCAACCATCCAAGGCTCTGCAAAAAAAGGTCACATATTCAACCCAGGTACTGTTTTCAATCTTCTTACAGTTCCTGAACCTCTGCCTATAGAGTTCAGGAGTCAACCCATACCTGGTCATCAATGCATTTTTCATGTGGCTGTAGGAATTATAGACATCAGAGGGCAAGTCCAACAAGGTATCCCGCCCCTCACAAAGGAATCGACCCCACAACCCCGCTCCCCAATCCTTCTCAGGGACCCGGTGGGAAGTCATGGCTACCTCATAGGCCTTGAACCATTGCCCAATATCATCATTCTTAAAAAACTCCTTAACCACATCCTTAGGAATATACACCCTGGCCTCACCAGGCACTGACGGTGTGCTGCCACCAAAGGGAGTAATCTCTAACTTCTTGGCTCTAAACTCCATCTCCCTCAAACTTTTTTCATGCTCATGATACATTCTTTTCTCTTCTAAGGCCAACTTTCTAGTTTGCAATTCAAATTTCAACTGCCCCTTGAACTTGAGCTTGGTCAGCTCCATTTCATGCATCCTACTCTTTTCTCTGTCCTCCAGCTCTTCTGGGGACAGACCTCTGGAGGAAACACTGCTACCCACGGGGGAAGATTCTCTCCTCTCCCCTGGACCCACTGGCCCATCCAGCTGCTCATTTGCATTCTCAGCCCCCTCCTCATTTTCAGGGGTATTCCTTGCTTCGACCCAGGCCCTCAGCGCCTTTTGGATCTCATCCTTCTTGGAGAGACCGGTCATTGAAACTTTGAATCTTCTGCAGAAATGCTTGAGCTGTTTCAAGTTGTAGCATTCTAGTTTCTCCTCTTCCCAATCATTATCAACAGATGCTATGGATGCTGCTGTATCCATGGTGATTAAACTTGGCAGTTTTTAGCAAAAATAGAAAGTCCCAGAAAAGAATATCTACCAAAAGTATGTGGTTGCGTTATAGTCTGCACTCACTAGGTAGTGTTCACCAATCACTGTACATGAGTCACAAATGCAAGTCCAGAATCCCCACCGCTGACCACCAATGTTAGAACTGGGGGTCTCTAGTTGTCAGAGGTAGGTACCTTTGTCCAAATAGGGACCCTTGCTTCTAGTCAGGGTAAGGGGGTACACTCCTGAAATAACCCCTGCTCACCCTCTTGGTAGCTTGGCACGAGCAGACAGGCTTAGTTCAGAGGCAGTGTGTAAAGCATTTGTGAACACATACAGTAATCTAGTGACAACACTACAAATGGACACCACACAGGATGTATTATAAAAATAAGTATCTTTTATATAGATTTACCACAAGACCATAAATGACATAAATAATCCACAATACTGTACTTTAAAGATGGTAGAATTAGCTTGAGTCTCTTAAAATGAAAATGCGACACTTTGAGTTCAATGTACCTGAGATGCGTAATGCAGGGCAACGAAAAGTGTTGCAGGGAAGGTGATGCGGTAGTCCCTTGCACGCAAGGACGGTGATGCATTGAAGATCTGGTGCAAAAAGAAACAAAGTGGCGTCTTCTTGAGGTTGCGACAACGAAGAGGTGATGCGTGCACGCCCGACGGCCGTGCGAAGATTTCGATGAGTCTTTGGAGCCGCGACAGGCCCTGCGACACGCTTCCCTGGCGATGCGACGGCGTCTGATGTGAGGTCGACGATCTTCTCCTGGGATGCGGGGCGCGCCTCGTGTTGCGATGCGTCGGCGTCTGATGCGAGGTCGATGCTCTGCCCCGGGGATGCGACGGCGTCTGATGCGACAGCGACACTTTTCTCCGGTGCTGCGAGGCGCTTCGAAGGATGCGGCGCGCTTCTTCGGGGATGCACCGGCGTCTGCTGCAACGTCGACACTCTTCTCCGGCGATGCGATACTCAGCGGCTGCGGCGACACGCTTCTTCGTGTTGAGTCGCGCTTCCAGCTCCCAGAGACACGCAAGTGTGTCAGAAGGTCCAATTTCCCAGCAAGGGAACACAGGGGAGCTGGTGGGTGAAGTCTGTTGTCCCTGAGACTTCAGAAGGAGGCAAGCTCTAAAATCAAGCCCTTGGAGATCCTTCACAAGTTGATGAAAGTACACACAAAGTTCCCTTCTCCTTTCTTTGGCAGTCAGGCAACCACTGCAGGCAGATCCCTCTCAGCTTAGGGATAGTCTTCTCCTCAGTTTCTTCTTGGTTCCGCTCCTCAGCAAAGGTTTCTTCTTGTTTCCCAAAAGTGATCTAATTTCATAGGGGACTGGGCTCCCCTTTTTATACACCTTTTCTCTTTGTTCTCTGAAGGCAGAGAGGCCTTTACTAGTCCAAAACCAGTTCTGGTCAGTCCTGGAGCACTTTGTTTACAGGACTCCTTTTGTCCTTTCAGAATGTGGGGCAGAGTGCTCAGCCGCCCGGCAGGAGGTGGAGCCAGCATTGTGGAAGGCAGGCACAGCCCTATTCAGACCCAGGTGCAACTCCTCCCTCCACTCTGGATGCAGATCTCTCTATTCAGCCCTGTGCTGACTCATCCTGTCTCCTGTAGCCACCCCCAGCCCCTGTCACTCAAACTCCAGACAAGGAATACACAACCAAGCAGAGGCAGGCTTGGATAGTTAAGCAAGAAAATACCCACTTTCTAAAAGTGGTATTTTCAAACACAGAATGTTAAAACCAACTTCACTAAAAGATGTATTTTATCATCCTGAGTTCAGGCATACTAAATTCGTTTTTCTACCATGTTCCCTGGGTCAGTTAGGATTATAAGGTGTAATAATCAAACTGCCCATTCTGGCCTATGGGGAGCAGGTAACCTTGCAATAGTGAACAACGAAAATGGCTGTAATTCACTATTAGGACATGCCACACACACCAGGGCATGTCCTACCTTATACTTACAATGCACCCTGCCCTAGGGCCTACTTTAGGGGTGACCAACATGCAGTAAATGGAAGGTTTAGGGCCTGGTAAGTGGGTGCACTCACCAAGTCGACATGGCAGCCCTAGGCTGCACACAGGCTCTGCAATGGCAGGCCTGAGACACACTTTACAAGCTGCTTCTGTGGGTGGCACAACCAGTGCTGCAAGCCCACCAGCAGCATTGGATTTACAAGCCCTGGGCACACTCAGTGCACTGTACTAGGGACTGACAAGTAAACCAATCATCCAATCATGGAGCCACTAATACATACATCAATTTACAATAGGGAGCACTTGCACTGTGGCACTGAATAGCAGTGGCACAGTGCCCAAAGCATCTAAACCAGCAAAAACAGATCAATAACATTGGAGGCATCATAGAAAAATGGAAGGGAGACCCACACCAAGGATGCCAGGTCTAACACGTGTCCCCTCCAGCTGAAATGTGGGGAGAACTATCCTTCCTCTGGGGAGTTCTCTTCACTAAGGCGGAAAAATCTGGACAGACCATCAGCATTGGCGTGTTCTGTACCAGGGCGGTGTTCCACGGTGAAGTCCATCCCCTGTTGGGAAATGGACCACCTCAACAGCTTTGGATTCTCACCCCTCATCTGCATCAACCATCTGAGGGGCCTGTGGTCTGTCTGAACCCGGACGTAAGCCCCAAACAGGTATGGTCTCAGCTTCTTCAGCGCCCAGACCACAGCAAATGCCTCACGCTCAATAGCACTCCACCTCTGTTCCCGTGGAAGTAAACTCCTGCTAAGGAAGGCTGCAGGTTGGTCTAGGCCCTCCTCATTCATCTGTGACAAAACAGCCCCCACACCATGCTCTGAAGCGTCTGTCTGAACGATAAACTCTTTGGAGAAGTTGGGGGCCAGGAGCACGGGCGCTGTGCACATGGCTGTCTTCAAGGTGTCAAAAGCTTGTTGACAGGTGTCAGTCCAAATCACTCTCTTGGGCTGCTTCCTGGAAGTCAGCTCTGTCAAGGGTGCAAACATGCTGCCATACCCCTTGACAAATCTCCTGTAATACCCGGTGAGTCCTAGGAAGGCTCTCACCGCTGTCTGGGTCTTGGGGGGCTCCCAAGCCAGAATGGTATCTATCTTGGGCTGTAGGGGCGCCACCTGGCCGCTCCCAACCTGGTGTCCCAAGTACACCATAGAACCCTGCCCGATCTGGCACTTACTCGCCTTGATCGTGAGGCCTGCCCTCCGCAGAGCCATCAACACTTCCCAGAGGTGGCGCAGATGTTCTTCCCAACTGGCGCTGAACACTGCGATGTCATCCAGGTAGGCGGCACTGAACTCTTCCAGTCCAACCAACACCTGGTTGACCAACCTCTGAAAGGTGGCAGGGGCATTCTTCATCCCAAAGGGCATCACCCGGAATTGGTAGTGCCCATCTGGTGTGGAGAATGCTGACCTCTCCTTTGCCCCATCAGTCAAGGCGATCTGCCAGTACCCAGACGTTAAGTCAAACGTACTGAGGTACCGGGCAGCCCCTAACCGATCTATGAGCTCATCAGCTCTGGGGATGGGGTGTGCGTCAGTCCTGGTGACGGAATTGAGTCCTCGGTAGTCCACACAGAACCGGAGTTCGGGTGTGGCACCAGGCGCGGCAGCCTTTGGGACCAAGACCACTGGGCTGGCCCAAGGGCTGTGAGAGGACTCAATTACCCCCAATGCAAACATCTTGGAGACCTCCTCCTTGATGCAAGCTCTCACCCTGTCGGTCACCCTGTAAGCCTTGTGCTTGACAGGAAGACTGTCCCCAGTGTCCACATCATGGACGCACCAGTCAGTGACACTAGGAACCAGGGAGAACAGGTCAGGAAACTGCCCCAACAGTTGGCGACAGTCACCTTGCTGCTCAGGTGTCAGGGAGGTAGAGAGGTTCACACCCTCCACTGATCCATCTTGTTCTTGGGCTGACAGGAGGTCAGGAAGAGGCTCGGTCTCCTCCTCCATCCCAGCATCTGTAGCTAAGAGCATGCCCACTTGGGACCTCTCCAAGTGGGGCTTCAGGCGGTTGACGTGCAGAACCCGCAAGGGGTTCCTGGGAGACCGCATGTCCACCAAGTAGGTAACAGGACTCTTGCGCTCCACCACCTCAAAGGGTCCGGTCCACTTATCCTGGAGCGCACAGGGCTCCACTGGGGCCATGACCCAAACTTTCTGACCAGGTTGAAGCTCAACCAGAGTGGCATTCTGGTCGTACCACCGCTTCATTTCCTCCTGGCTGGCTTCCAGATTTGCCTCAGCAAGTTGCCTGAAATGCCTAGTTTGGTTCCTGAAGGCCAGCATGTAGCTATATACATCCTGGGGAGGTTTCCTGGGAGATTGCTCCCAGCCTTCCTTGACCAAACTCAGAGGTCCTCTCACTGGGTGACCATACAGAAGCTCAAAGGGGCTGAACCCTAGAGACTTCTGTGGCACCTCACGGTATGCAAAAAGAAGGCATGGCAAGAGGACGTCCCACTTACGCCTCATGGGTTCTTCCAGACCGATAATCATGCCCTTAAGGGTCCGGTTGAATCTCTCAACCAACCCATTTCCTTGGGGGTGGTAAGGAGTGGTGAATTTGTACGTTATACCGCACTCCTGCCACAGGGACTTCATATACTTGGATATGAAGTTAGTATCTCTGTCAGACACCACCTCTTGAGGGAACCCCACACGTGAGAAAATTCCCATCAGTGCCCGTCCCACCACGGGGGCCATCACTGTCCTCAGAGGGATGGCTTCAGGGTACCGGGTGGCATGGGCCACCAAGACCAGGATAAACCTGTTGCCCATGGCTGTCTTGGGGTCCAGTGGCCCCACAATGTCAATACCCACCCGTTCAAAGGGGGTGCTGACCACAGGGAATGGCTGGAGAGGAGCCTTGTGCTTCCTCCCACTCTTTCCACTTGCCTGGCAAGTCTGACAAGTCCTGCAGTGAGTGGCGGCACTCCTGCGCATCTGGGGCCAAAAGAAATGGGTGACAAGCCTTTCAAAGGTCTTGTCCTGCCCCAGATGTCCTGCTAAAGGCACATCATGAGCCAAACCCAGTAGGAAGGCTCTGAAGCGCTGGGGTACCACCAGCACACGGGCTGACCCAGGCTCAGCAACCTTAGGCTCGCTATACAGGAGACCATTCTCCCAGTAGATCCAATGTGATCCAGACTGATCACCTGCTGCCTGGTCTGTGGCCTGTTGCCTCAGACCCACGTGAGAAGGGCACTTGTTCTGCTCCTCACAGAATTCCTCCCTGGAGGGTCCTCCATCTTGCTGCCAATGGGTCAGCTCAGGCAGGTCCCCCAGTTCGGCTACCTGTTCCCCTGTAGGCTCCAGTGCATCCCCCTCAGGGTCTGCCTCCTCCTGGACTGTGGGAACTTCGGGGGCCGGTTTCCCGCGCCCCCTGCCTCTTCTCTCTCCGGCAGGCACCTGGGCCTCCCTCTCAGGCTCCAGATCCTCTTGAACACCTCTGGCTGCCATGGACCGGGTGGTCACACACGCCCAATCAGGCAAGCCCAACATCTCCAAATGAGCACTCCGCTCCGTCTTAGCCCAAGGGGAGCTCTCCAAATCGTACCCTAACAAACAGTCAACAGGCATGGCTGGCCTCACAGCTACTTGAAGAGTACCAGAGACCCCCCCCCACTCAAAGGGAACCTGAGCCACCTTGCAGTGGCTCTCTGTGTTGTCAGCTGCAACAACTGGATAGAATGCATCAGGGACCACCTCCTCTTTAGACACCAGGTGACACTTGACAGCTTTCACACTGGCTCCTGTGTCTCTCAGAGCCTCCACCCTTTGGCCATTGATGGTCATCCACTGCCTGTATTTCTTAGTGTTCTCAGGCAGTTGGGTCCTAGGGACCATCTCAGAGTCTCCTAAAGAGACAAGGGACAATACTACAGGATCCCACCCATCTTGGGCACCCACCTCCTCCCCCAGGGCTACACTAGCCAACTGCCGGGGACTGCACCAGGGGGTGCTGGCTTTCCAAACAAAGGGCACTGGGGTTCATTGGCCCTGTGGCCTAGGGCGCCACACCTGTAGCACATCAGGGGTCCCCTATGAACAGGTGGACCTGTCGGGGCCCCGTGCTTTTTCTCAGGGGAGGCTGGGAACCTTTCCCTTGGTTCCCTTGGGGTTTACTTTGGGGCCCTCTCTGGAACTCCCTCTGTTTACCCTTGTCCCCCCACTCCTCTGCTGGGGACCCTGCCCACCCTTGGCGGAGTCTCCCACGTGACCCTTGTGGACCCGGGTGCTCACCCAGCAGTCCGCCTCCTCAGCAAGCTGCCTAGGGTTAGTCAGCCTACTGTCAATCAGGTGCTGGCGTAGCTCAGGAAAACAATTACTGGACAAGTGCTCCCATGCAAACAAATCAAAGAGCGCCTGAAAATCATTTGCTTTGCTACCCTTTACCCAACCATCCAAGGCTCTGCAAAAAAAGGTCACATATTCAACCCAGGTACTGTTTTCAATCTTTCTTACAGTTCCTGAACCTCTGCCTATAGAGTTCAGGAGTCAACCCATACCTGGTCATCAATGCATTTTTCATGTGGCTGTAGGAATTATAGACTTCAGAGGGCAAGTCCAACAAGGTATCCCGCCCCTCACTAAGGAACCGACCCCACAACCCCGCTCCCCAATTCTTCTCAGGGACCCGGTGGGAAGTCATGGCTACCTCATAGGCCTTGAACCATTGCCCAATATCATCATTCTTAAAAAAACTCCTTAACCACATCCTTAGGAATATACACCCGGGCCTCACCAGATTTCAATTCAAATTCCAACTGCCCCTTGAACTTGAGCTTCGTCAGCTCCATTTCATGCATCCTACTCTTTTCTCTGTCCTCCAGCTCTTCTGGGGACAGACCTCTGGAGGAAACACTGCTACCCACGGGGGAAGATTCTCTCCTCTCCCCTGGACCCACAGGCCCATCCAGCTGCTCATTTGCATTCTCAGCCCCCTCCTCATTTTCAGGGGTATTCCTTGCTTCGACCCAGGCCCTCAGCGCCTTTTGGATCTCATCCTTCTTGGAGAGACCGGTCATTGAAACTTTGAATCTTCTGCAGAAATGCTTGAGCTGTTTCAAGTTGTAGCATTCTAGTTTCTCCTCTTCCCAATCATTATCAACAGATGCTATGGATGCTGCTGTATCCATGGTGATTAAACTTGGCAGTTTTTAGCAAAAATAGAAAGTCCCAGAAAAGAATATCTACCAAAAGTATGTGTTTGCGTTATGGTCTGCACTCACTAGGTAGTGTTCACCAATCACTGTACATGAGTCACAAATGCAAGTCCAGAATCCCCACCGCTGACCACCAATGTTAGAACTGGGGGTCTCTAGTTGGCAGAGGTAGGTACCTTTGTCCAAATAGGGACCCTTGCTTCTAGTCAGGGTAAGGGGGTACACTCCTGAAATAACCCCTGCTCACCCTCTTGGTAGCTTGGCACGAGCAGACAGGCTTAGTTCAGAGGCAGTGTGTAAAGCATTTGTGAACACATACAGTAATCTAGTGACAACACTACAAATGGACACCACACAGGTTGTATTATAAAAATAAGTATCTTTTATATAGATTTACCACAAGACCATAAATGACATAAATAATCCACAATACTGTACTTTAAAGATGGTAGAATTAGCTTGAGTCTCTTAAAATGAAAATGCGACACTTTGAGTTCAATGTACCTGAGATGCATAACGCAGGGCAACGAAAAGTGTTGCAGGGAGGTGATGCGGTAGTCCCTTACACGCAAGGACGGTGATGCGTTGAAGATCTGGTGCAAAAAGAAACAAAGTGGCGTCTTCTTGAGGTTGTGACAACGAAGAGGTGATGCGTGCACGCCCGACGGCCGTGCGACGATTTCGATGAGTCTTTGGAGCCGCGACAGGCCCTGCGACACGCTTCCCTGGCGATGCGACGGCGTCTGATGCGAGGTCGACGATCTTCTCCTGGGATGCGGGGCGCGCCTCGTGCTGCGATGCGTCGGCGTCTGATGCGAGGTCGATGCTCTGCCCCGGGGATGCGACGGCGTCTGATGCGACGGCAACACTTTTCTCCGGTGCTGCGAGGCGCTTCGAAGGATGCGGCGTGCTTCTTCGGGGATGCGCCGGCATCTGCTGCGACGTCGACACTCTTCTCCGGCGATGCGATACTCAGCGGCTGCGGCGACACGCTTCTTCGTGTTGAGTCACGCTTCCAGCTCCCAGAGACACGCAAGTGTGTCAGAAGGTCCAATTTCCCAGCAAGGGAACACAGGGGGAGCTGGTGGGTGAAGACTGTTGTCCCTGAGACTTCAGCAGGAGGCAAGCTCTAAAATCAAGCCCTTGGAGATCCTTCACAAGTTGATGAAAGTACACACAAAGTTCCCTTCTCCTTTCTTTGGCAGTCAGGCAACCACTGCAGGCAGATCCCTCTCAGCTTAGGGATAGTCTTCTCCTCAGTTTCTTCTTGGTTCCGCTCCTCAGCAAAGGTTTCTTCTTGTTTCCCAAAAGTGATCTAATTTCATGGGGACTGGGCTCCCCTTTTTATACACCTTTTCTCTTTGTTCTCTGAAGGCAGAGAGGCCTTTGCCTAGTCCAAAACCAGTTCTGGTCAGTCCTGGAGCACTTTGTTTACAGGACTCCTTCTGTCCTTTCAGAATGTAGGGCAGAGTGCTCAGCCGCCCGGCAGGAGGTGGAGCCAGCATTGTGGAAGGCAGGCACAGCCCTATTCAGACCCAGGTGCAACTCCTCCCTCCACTCTGGATGCAGATCTCTCTATTCAGCCCTGTGCTGACTCACCCTGTCTCCTGTAGCCACCCCCAGCCCCTGTCACTCAAACTCCAGACAAGGAATACACAACCTAGCAGAGACAGGCTTGGATAGTTAGGCAAGAAAATACCCACTTTCTAAAAGTGGTATTTTCAAACACAGAATGTTAAAACCAACTTCACTAAAAGATGTATTTTATCATCCTGAGTTCAGGCATACTAAATTCGTTTTTCTACCATGTTCCCTGGGTCAGTTAGGATTATAAGGTGTAATAATCAAACTGCCCATTCTGGCCTATGGGGAGCAGGTAACCTTGCAATAGTGAAAAACGAAAATGGCTGTAATTCACTATTAGGACATGCCACACACACCAGGGCATGTCCTACCTTATACTTACAATGCACCCTGCCCTAGGGCCTACTTTAGGGGTGACCAACATGCAGTATAGGGAAGGTTTAGGGCCTGGTAAGTGGGTGCACTCACAAAGTCGACATGGCAGCCCTAGGCTGCACACAGGCTCTGCAATGGCAGGCCTGAGACACACTTTACAAGCTGCTTCTGTGGGTGGCACAACCAGTGCTGCAAGCCCACCAGCAGCATTGGATTTACAAGCCCTGGGCACACTAAGTGCACTGTACTAGGGACTGACAAGTAAACCAATCATCCAATCATGGAGCCACTAATACATACATCAATTTACAATAGGGAGCACTTGCACTGTGGCACTGAATAGCAGTGGCACAGTGCCCAAAGCATCTAAACCAGCAAAAACAGATCAATAACATTGGTGGCATCATAGAAAAATGGAAGGGAGACCCACGCCAAGGATGCCAGGTCTAACACCTATCATGGGGATAGATACCCCCATGTGTTCAGGACCACCAATAGATGAGCAACTGGCTTCCAACTGGTCTGTACTAAGAGGAGCCAGCGGAAGGTCTCCCCCTGCAGCCCATCACAAATCTGAGTCAGATCTCACTAAGATGACAATCAAAGTAATCAACGAAACAGTCCCCGGCCAGCCGCAAAGACTGGCAACAACTAATGAGCAACAAACCACCTGGGGCTGGTTACCGCAAGCCCTGTCTCGAATTAGGAGCATTAAAGATTGAGGCGAGGGAAGGCCACCGGAAAAGGTTCCGGGCGGCCTGTTAGTCTGTTCTTGGAACATCAACAGTCTGCAGACAAAATGCTTGGATCCAAAATTCACAGGATTCCAGAGATCCTTTGACATCTTAATGTTCCAGGAAACCTGGGCACAGACTAGTATCCCTCTCATTCGCTACAAAGAATACACGAAACCAGCAGAAAGAAAGAGCGCCTATGGAAGGGCAAAAGGGGGCTTGTCAATTTATATAAATACCAATATAACAAGTGAAATGGTGGAAGTGTTCGTGGACGACCCAAATATGCTGGTATTAAAACTGGAAGGTTGGGCTAATAATTCTAAAAATCCAGTTCTCGTCATCAACCTATACATCAATCCAAAACAAAAAGCAGCATCATCCAGAAGAATGGTAGCTCACTTATCTCAGTTGAAAGATAGCCATAATAAGCCACATTGGCTAGTTTCCGGAGACTTCATCCTCAACCTTTTTCACCGTCCCTCGGAGGAACACACAGATGCAGTTGGCCCCCTCCCTGAGCAAGCAATGCCATTGAAAACACGGAGGGACAAATCAGGAGAAGAGCTCATAAAGGCCTGGAAACTATTGGGTCTGCTGGCACTAAATGGTCGAAAACCATCCGACATTCCACCTGTTTGGTCAAGGGTCTGCGGTAACTCGGTTTCAATCATAGATTGCACCCTCGTTTCAATGAGCCTTTATAACCAGGTTTGCGATTACAGTATATGCCATTGTGTGGAGAGCGACCACAATCCTCAGGTCATCATGGTGAACGCATCCCTGTGCAAACTTGAGGCATTTCGTACGTTGTCGGGAGAAACACACTCAGAAAATCTGAAACGCCTGAAGTGGACTTCCGGCTCCATCAACTCAATAGCAGAGGGTGCAGTTTCTAGTTTACAGGTCTTAGTTCAAATAGATCCCAATCTAATAGCAACATGGGAGGCTCTCGCCAATAATATGACTAAAAACCATAGTGAGAACAGCCACAAAAAGGGATCTCAACTTGACCATTGCAAACCTTCAATTATGCCCGCCCACATTCGGAACATAAAAAAGGAAACAGGCAAACTTTTCCGGCAATCACGTCAACACCTAGGAGATCCGGATCTACTACAACAACTCCGCAATGAGAGACGGCAGCTAAAAAAAGAGATCTGGATGTATAAACAATCCAAACAAGAAATGCTATGGGCCCAGTTATTACACGCCTCTAAAACACACAACTCAAAAAGATTCTGGCTGATAATCAATAGGAATGTGAAAGGTCCTGCAGCTGCAAATAACACAAATATTAGCGAGACGGAATGGGTACATTATATAAAGTCACACTTCAAGAGCGGTTTGATGCTTACAACTAGCCCCTACTGTGCTAATAAAACCGCTGTGGCACAGCGGATAATAACGGCGACCAAGGTAGAGAAGGTCATCAAAAAGTCCCGGGCAGACTGCGCCCCCGTCCCAAATGCGCTACCACAGGCATTCTTTAACACCTCCCTCCACAATGGGCGGGCTTTCTAGCATCAATGTTTAACTTCATTCTGGAAAATGACGTTATTCCTGACAGCTGGAGGGGCTCAATACTCCACCCCATTTTTAAAAAGGCTCGGCATGCTCACCCAGCAACTATAGATTAATAGCACTGATGGATGTTAAATTAAAATATTTTTCAACGTTGTTATTGCATGATTTGGAATCCTGGTCGCACGACAAAGGAAGACTCTCCTTAAATCAAACTGGCTTTTTAAGGGGCCATGGCACTTTAACCAATCTTATGACCCTGAGCCTAATTAGGAATAGAGCAAAAGCAACTGGGACACCTCTTTATATGTGCTTTGTTGACTTTAAAGCAGCTTTTCATGGTGTCCCTCGGGACAAACTATGGACCAAACTCCAGCGTTGGGGTATCCCACCCAATATCTTACGAGTAATTAGGCTGGTATACTCGGATACTTGGATCAAGATCAAAATTGGAGATGGCTTGTGCGTATCAAAGAAGGTGCAAACAACATCTGGTGTAAAACAGGGCTGTGTCCTAGCCCCCATTCTTTTTAACTTATTTTTGGCAGATCTCTCTACTGAGCTCGACAAACAGAAGGCTCACGCACCGAACGTTGGAGGACAACAAATGTCGCATATCCTCTATGCTGACGACCTGGTACTGTTTAGCAACACTCGAATAGGCCTTCAAAGGCTGCTTAATTCTCTTGGAGCTTACACTGAAAAGAATGGCCTGGAAATAAATCTTTCGAAAACAAGTGTGATGGTATGTAATCGTTTTTCTAAGAAAAATCAAAAATGGCTCATTAAGGGAAACAGAATTGATGAGGTTAAACTCTACGTATACCTAGGAATGAAAATAGACGCAAACGGCTCGTTTGGCTCCCAGAAGAAGGAGATAAAGGCAAAAGAGCAGGCCATTAATTATGGCTTCTCTTCATTGGCCAGATCCATTCGAGGCCATGATCTGAAACCCATGGGATCAGTTATGAAAGCCAAATTGTTGCCAGTCCTCGCATAGGGATCCGAGATAATGCTAGGTGACGAGCCTCCTCTGCTAGACAAATTGATGATAAGAGCCTATAAACAAACCTTCAGGCTCCCTAGGTCGGCCTCTCCTGCACAGCTCTGGAATTCCTACTTACAAAACAGATACTTGCTAGGCCGGCAGCATTCGTAAAGCTTTGTCATAATCTGCAAGCAAGAAATATCTTGAAAATAGCATTAGGATGCTTGAATTGGGTGAAGTATGGACCGCTAATACCTCTGGGCAAACCTTTAAGAAATTAGTAAATAAATCAACCAAACTGCAAAGCTGGATGGCAGATAAGGAAAGCCTGTCTAGACGTCGTCATGGGTGGCTGGTGTTGGAATTATATTCCATTCTAAGAGAATCATCCCTTTTGGTAGCACCCTTCCACCGGAAGATCAAACAGTCATTTCTTGCCTTAAGATTCGGAGAAATACCCACACTAGACCTCATGCCAAAATGGAGGATGGCTGGTTTAAGTGAAGATCGGTCCTGCCGTCTTTGCCACCAGGGGAATGAAACATTGCTCCGCATTGTATGCATCTGCCCTGTATTGATGGTCCAACGAACATCTCTATTAAGACAGGAGTTCCTTGAACAGGGAATCAGGTCGTGTAGGCCTGCACTGGTGGAGTCTATGGACCCAAGCAATACAATGCTGAACATTAGACTAACCCAGTTGTTGAATATTTTCAAAAAGATGATCAGCTTATAGGTTGGGCGATGAGTAATCTGGAGAGGGTCCCCAATTCTAACTTTAAAACGTGATAAATTAGTAGCCCCTAAGGCAAACTTAACATGAGCAGATACTCTTCAAGGACGGGTTGCTAGGAATCGCCATAATCAGCTGTTCCCTATCCCGTTAAGCTCAGACAACTACTTTGTTTATCCTGGCATTTTAATGAGGCGAAGACTTGCACTTTTACTGGGGGAACCATAGCCCATCTGGCATCATATATATCCCTGCCTCAGTCCTACACATAAGCACTTTAATGTCCTATATTAATCTACTTAAGGGAACTTCAGCCGCCCGTATGGCAATCTTGCACTTTATACACTAGAGAAAAGACCAGTCCCTGATTAGCCACTTTTATCCAATTTATATCTGTAGTTGGCACCTCTACTTAAAAACCTAGGAAGGAAAGTTGAAGAAAGTGAAGGACTTGTGACACGATGCTCAGTGGCCGTAATAGATGTTTGACAAATCCCTTTTTTAATCCTTTTTGTATGTATTTTTAAACCTTATGTACTGTATGATCTTGTTTATGGTTCTAATTGACTAATAAACTATTGTATAAACTAACCTAAGTGAAAAGCCCCAGACCTAGATGAAGTTCCAATGGACACCTATAAATCTGAACCGGCCCTATGGGCTCCACTGATGACTCAGGTCCTAAATGTGGCTTAAGCAGGATATGTCCCCCATCCTGGTTGCATTCACTGATCATTGCCATTTTCGAAAAGGGACCATGGAATGACCCAAAATGTTATCACCCAATCACTCTACTCGACTCCTTCGCCAAACTTTTGGGGAGGGTCCTGTTAGAGAGATTGGAATGCAGGGCAGAGGAGAAAGCAATCTTAACAGATGCCGAAAATGGGTTCAGAAAAGGGCTTGGGACAGTTGAGCAGGTGCTCAACCTGAGCCTTTTGATTGGGAAGCACACCCTAGCAAAAGCAGGCTCACTACACTTATGCTTTGTTGTCCCATATTACCAAATCCTGCTACTGTACTTTTTCAAATTCCCTGTAGTGCAGAATGGTTTACGGTCATTGATTTATGTCAGGCTTTCTTCTCAGTGCCCCTGAACGAAGATTGCCAGTTTTTGTTTTCATTTCTTTTCCAACAGAGAACAATCAAGTGGTGCTGTGTCCCTCAAGGATATACAGAGAGCCCTTCTATTTTCAATCAGATCCTACAGAAAAACCTAGAGTCTCTGCAAATGCCATGTGATTCTACTTCAATCCAGTATATTGATGATTTGCTTGTAGTTTCAGATACACGAGAAGCTTGCAAAAACAACACCATTGCGTTATTAGATCACCTGGCAGAAAATGGACAAAAAGTGTAAACTGCGGAACTGTAAAAAAGAAGTACACTATCTGGGACACATTATAATGAAAGGAGTAAGGAAGGTGTCTCCGGAAAGAGTGGAAGCCATTTTGCAAATGAATTCACCACAAACCCAAAGAGAGCTCAGGATGTTTTTGGGAATGGTTGGCTACTGTTGACAGCAACGTCCTACTGAGGCTGACACATCAAGATGTGTCTGATCCGATTCCTTGGGACAAAGAATGCACTAATGCCTTCCTAGAGCTGAAAGTTAAACTGTGTTGCGCCCCAGGTTATACTGAAGAATTTACTTTATTTTGCAGTAAAAGAAATGGGTGCACACTCGGTGTTAACACAAATGCATGGAGGAGCCCGAAGACATGTGGCATACTTTTCAACCACCCTTGACCCTGTAGCATCAGGACTCCCCGGTTGCTTGAAGACAGTGGCCGAATTGAGTGTGAGTCTTGAAAAGAGAGAAAACATAGTGATAGGACATCCCTTAATTGTCATGGTACCACATTCAGTTGAATTGTTGCTGACCCGAATGAAAAAGCAGTATCTGACACAGTATACTCAGCAATTATGAGCAAAGGCTGCTTGATCCAGATAATGTTACCATTTGGCGTTGTAATATTAAGTGTCTCTACCCTGTAATGAACAAGAAGACAGAAATTATGATTTTGATCATGATTGCCCAAGTGTCACTAAACAATGCACAAAAAAAAGGCCTGATATCAAGGATGAACCTTTAAAACGAGCCCAACTATGTCCTGTTTGTTGATGGTTCATGCATGCAAAGTAATGAAGGCACACTGAGAGCAGTATATTCCGTGTGCACCATAAATTATGAAATCGAAGCATCTTGGCTCCAATCTGTCTTCTCCACACAAGTTACTGAGTTAATTGCCCTTACCTGAGCTTGCAGTTTAACTGCACAATTGAGAGTCACCATGTTTACAGACAGCCAGTATGGTTTTGGTGTAGTGCATGAATTTGGGCAATTATGGATGCAGAGAGGTTTTTTGACTTCCAATAGATCACAGATCAGAAATGGATAGAATGTGAAGGATTTGCTTAGTGCATTGCAGCTGCCCAAAGAAATTGCTGTGGTGAAATGACCAGGGCATCAAACAGGAGGTGGATACGTTGCCATAGGCAACAGATACGCTGACTCTGTAGCTAGGTTCTGTTCCCTGATAGCATGGACAATTAATGGAGGATTTACAGTAAATTATGGTTTCCCAAGCAAATCTGAGGAAGAGAGTGCTTTCGCAAAAATGATGGAAATAATTGATACCTGGGAAGAATTAAAGAGAGTACAGGAGAGGTGTCAGAGGCTGAACAGAGTGGGTGGATCAGAGCAGGTGTACAAAAAATGTAAATGACATTTGGATGTCAGAAGATAGGAGACCAGTGTTGCCAGACAGCTTGTTCTTTCCAATCGCTAGGCACTACCATGGATGCAAACATTTAGGGAGAGATGCAATGGAGAGGCTTTTCAGACAAAGTTGGTTCAATCCTAGATTTTGAATGATTGCTGATGGAAACTGCAAGAGATGTGTCACATGTAAACAACTAAATGTAGGGAAAAAGACTCCAGTTTGAAGCACTCACCTAGGAGGATCATGTGGTCCTTTTAACAGACTACAAATTGATTTTATTGAGATGGCTGTTCGTAATGGGCTGAGATATATCCTTGTGGTTATCTGTGTATTCTCCAGATGCGTGAAAGCCTACCCCCACGAGGAGAAATGACAGTCTCACTGTAGACAAACTGTTATTATGTAAAATATTACCAAGATTCAGATAGAGGAACCCACTTCAATACCGAAGTGATGAACATGTTGTGGCTGCATTACAGATTGAACAGAAGTTACACTGCAGTTACGGACCAGAAAAATCAGGCATAGTTAAACAGATGAACAGAACAATAAAGTCCAAATTGGCAAAAGTATGTACTTGGACATCACTGAAATGGGCAGATGCATTACTATTGGTACTGATGAGTGTTTAATGCATTCCAGATAGGAAGACAGGACTACTCCCGCATGAAACACTCCTGGGGAGAGCCATGGGGTGACCTTCTGTCCCCACAGACACCTTATTGAATTTCATCGATTATATGATTATGGACTACTGAAAAGCCCTCGCTGATGTGGTTCGTTGTGTCTCTCATCAGGTGTCAGCTGCCACACTAGATCCTCATCAAGAAGTGCCACAAACTCAACCCCAGAGATTGAGTCATCATCAAGAAGCATGTTCGGAAGACTTGTCTTGAACCCAGATGGAAAGGCCCCTACCAAGTTCTGCGGACAACCAACACTGCTGTTAAAAGTGTCAGAGTTCTAAACTGGATTCATGCCACACACACCAGAAGAGTGAGCAATCCAGAAGAAATGTCACTGGTCTATGATCCTGAGAGAAGGGCACTAGTGGTTGCACCATCGGTGGAGGTACTAGACCGACCTGTAGCACCTGCAGGAGTGTGAGGAGGACCACAAACAGGAATATGAGCAGAAGTGTGAGAAGAAGAAAGGGGTAAAGATGAAAGACAAGTACAAGTGCCTGAAGTAACGCAAAATGGGATTGAAGTCTCCAATAGTGAAGAAAAGGAGACTGAAACAACTGAACCAGGAGTAGAACAAGATCATGTCGAAGGAACAATCTTCAGAACAAAGACGGTGTCAACAAGCTGAGTGGCAAAAACATTTCCAGCAAGGAAAGTCCAAACAGGAGTCTGTCTATAGCACAAACCCCAGAAGTAGTGCTTGAGGAAAGTGAGACAGAGGAAGAGAACTCATTTGATCAAAATCAACAAGTTCTGAGAAGATCCAGAAGGACTCTAGTGCCTTGCAGAAGGTATTCTGCACCTGAATGGTCTTACTACGTGAACACAGCACTGAATTTGACATTTCAGAAGATTTGTGCAGTGTGAATCCTGAACTGTTGAAACATCACTGCAAAATAAAGAAGTCTCTATTTGTCTACCAAATCCATTGAAAAATCAAAAGTGAACTCTAACGCTAAATAAGAGCAGTTCTGAACTTTACTTATTAGTTGGTTATTTTTGTTAATTGTTTTACAAAATACTAACCTAGGCCCGAGAAGAAAGGTACAGAAGAATAGGTATAGCATTTTAGAAGAACACGGGGTAGGGTTAAGGATTGTCTATTAGGGACCTGCTGAAGAAGAAAGAAAAGAAAACGTAGAACAAAAATTCCTTAAAATTCCCCAAATTCCTTAAAAGCAAATTAATGACTCAGAAAGATGTGTTGCATTAGAAGACATTGTAAATGTATTATGTGTTTGATTTTCAAAATGACAGTCATGATGATTTCTACAGTATTGATATGATTTTATTTAACTCCTGATCCAGAGTCTCCTAGAATTAATGCCACTAATGTGTATGCTCAGAATTTTAGGGATTACACTTTCACTAAAACCTTTACAAATTTAAGGAAAGAGGATTATTCCACTAATATATATTCTAGATTGCTGCAAGAATATACAAAAGCTTTAGATGTTAAGGATTGCGATGTTTGTGCACATTTGCTGGCTTCAGTTTAAGAAGAAGTCACATACTATCACATTCCTATGTCCTATGCGATCTCTTGCAGTATTTTGCTTTCACTAGTATTAGACAAGGACATTGAGTTCTACTCAAACTATGATTTAATGCTGTCACAGTTGCCCCTGATAGCCTGAATTTACACCCGCAAAGAAAAACAATGGACACTGCTTGGTATTATTTCTTTCCACACTTACTTATAAATAGTATAGAAGCTTATAAAAATAATTTTACCTGCTTAATGCATGCCGAAGAAAAAAGCTTATATTATGGCTCTAAAGGAAAAGTACATGAACATGACAAAGACTACACACCAAAAGGAAAATGTTTTAGAGAATGCATGGAAGAAAGAGGAGAACGAATTTAGAAAGAAAATGATTTATCCAAAGCTCAGATTAGACAGTCGACACAAGGGGAAAGTTTGTTTTTATAAAAGAAGGACACAGAAAAGAACGAGACATGTAGGACTAGTAGTTGTGAACACACTTTCGAATGATATGGGGAGGACTTGGCAAAATTTACTAGGAGACAGATCCTGGAGTATGCTACATATGTTGACAAATTGCTTACTTTTTGTTACTTGCTGATTGGGAGGGAACATGTTATTTGGGCATACTAATTGAGAAAATGTATCACGTTACTAGCATAGAAGCTTTGACACTAGCACCATCATGCAGACCCAAACGCAATACAGGAAATGAGGTTTCCTTAGTGGGAAATATATTTGGAGCAGTGATACCTCCAGTGGGGATAATACTGAATGATGAAAAGATCAGGAAGCTAGCTACTGTAGTGGATAGAATGGCGACAAGCACATCTGGAGCTTTGCTCCTAATTAACCCTGAATTAGATGCTCTAAGGTCTATGGTTTTACAAGACTATCCTGCTTTACACATCCTTCTTGCTGAGAAAGGAGGAGTCTGCCACATGCTTAAGCTAACTCACTGCTGTTCGTATATACCGGACGAGAGTAGGAAGATATAAGAATTTGCAGGTAACATATCAAACTTGAATCCCGAATTACAAGGATTGGAAACACCAAGTTTGTACAAATATTTGGGAAGGGTTTAAATACAATTGGCAACTGGTGCTCACAGCTGGGAAGGGAATAATAAAAGCTATACTAATGCCTATTCTAATAATTGTACTATGTTTAATATTTCTGTAAATCCTATATCTGAGCTCTAAATATTTCTTGTGCAAAAGACATGATGCCTGTCAAGTAAAATGTTACAAAAAGGACATGGGTTTAGTGGGAATAATTAATGACTACTACAGGAAAACACTGCAACACACTAGGGGGATAAAAAGAAAGACTGGATACATCTGAGGACAAGACTGCTTTTTAGAATCAGAATTGAATGTGAAACCAAATTGTGGTGATTAACATCATCAAAAGGGAGGGAGTATGAGAGAAACAGTGCAAACTTTGATAACAGACTTGTCAATTGTGTTAGAATTGCACTTTAGAATGCGTTTAAAGCTGCAGAAATGTTTACACTAGTTAATAACCAGCAGGCAAAATGTAAATGCATAACTTGAGAAACATTAGTAAATAAACTGTGTATAATGCATTAGTAATCTAATGTAGAATTTAAAATGTTGCTAGAATATTTACTAATAAATTTGTGTTTTTGACAATTTTTCACCAGGCAACCATTCCTTAATGTGTATATTTAATAAGGCCCAGAGCCTTTCTCTCGAAACCTTCTCACAGCTTCATTAAGTAAACATTTTGTGCAACTGCTTAGCCTTAGTGATCTATTTAGAAATTTGCTGATCCCAACCTCACGTTCATTCAGCTTCTCACCCCATGTTAGATCATTCACTAGAATGCAAGGAGCTTATTAAATCTGTACATGATGAATGATGATTTATAGACTTCATGAATGCTGTTTTCAAATAATATTGATAATAGCCTTCGTTTTATTGACTAACCTTTGTCTACACATCGAGCTTATAGTGCATCTTTTATCTTAGGTAAGAGAGTTCTAATGAGAACTTTCCCTCGTGTAACAAGTGCCGTAGCAAAACTGTATCAATTGTGACGATGTGAGTGCACACAGTGGGAATCGGGAGAAGAGGTATCATATGACACCACCGAAAGGACAATTCTTATTGGACATTGTTAGACTTGGCATCTTTTGGCGTGTTTCCCCTGACTTTTTGCTTTCTGACCTCCCGGTTTTGACTCTGTTTTTGCTGGTGTAATGATTCTGCGCACTTTCCTCACTGCTGTCCAGTGGGAAAGTGCAAGTGCTCCTGTATAAAATGTGTTATGGATTGGCGTTTCCATGATTGGCCTATTTGGTTTATGTGTCAGTCCCTTGTAAAGTGCACTGCGAGTGCCAGGGCCTATAGACCAAATGCTGTTGGTGGGCTGCAGCACTGGATTGTGCCACCCACGCAAACAGCCCGTAAAGTGTAACTCGGGCCTGCCATTGCAGAGCCCGTGCGCAGCCTGGGGCTGCCATATCGACTTGGCAAGTGCACACACTTGCAAGTCCCTAAACCTTCCCTTTTCTACATGTTAGTCACCCCTAAGGTAGGCCCAAGGTACCCCTGTGGGCAGGGTGCGTTGTATGCGAAAGGTAGGACATGCCCTGGTGTGTGTGGCATGTCCTGATAGTGAATTACAGCCTATTTGTTTTTCACTATTGCAAGGCTACCTGTTCCCCTAGGCCAGAACGGGCAGTTTTGATTATTACAGCTTATAATCCTAACTGACCCCGGGAACATGGTAGAAATTCGAGTTTAGTATGCCTGGACTCAGAATGATAAAATGCAGCTTTTAGTGAAGTTGGTTTTAACATTCTGTGTTTGAAAATACCACTTTTAGAAGGTGGGTATTTTCTTGTCTAACCATCCAAGCCTGCCTCTGCGAGGTTGTGTATTCCTTGTCTGGAGTGTGAGTGACAGGGGCTGGGGGATGCCGGGAGACAGGGTGAGTCAGCGCAGGGCTGAATAGCAAGATCTACATGTAGATTGGTGGGAGGGGTCGCACCTGGGCCCTGAATAGGACAGTGCCTTCCCTCCACAATGCTGGCTCCACCTCCTGTGGTGCGTCTGATGTCCCTGGCCTACTCACTGAAAGAAGGAACGGAGACTTGTCAACAAAGTGCTCCAGAACTGGTTTGGACTAGGCAAAGGCCTCTCTGCCTTCAGAGAACAAAGGAATTTGGGATATAAATATTGGGGCCCTGACCCCATGAATTTAGATCTCGCTGGAATCAAGGAACCTGCCAAGACGAAGAGCTGGAAGAGCTGCCAGGAGGAGTACTGCCCCTTTGCCGTGTTGTTGCTTTGTTGGGTTGGCGTGCAGTTGCTGCTTCTGTCTTGGGCAGTGAAAGGACTGGACTGAACTTTCTACAAACTTGTGCTGAGTATCTCCAAGGGCCTGGAACCGAGCTGGCCTCCTGTTAAGAAGTCTCAGGGACTGCAAAGACTTCACAAGCCTCTGGGTACCGCTTCTGGAACGCTGTTTCAGTTGCCACAGAGGAAGGGAACTGCAACCGACTCCGTCAACCGAATCCATCCCTGGCCGGTGACCTGTTTGCACCGCAGACCGCATCGCCCCGCTTCGCATCGCAACCCTGGTCTCACCGTGGGCGACGTCCGACGCCGCCAACATCGAGCCGCTGCTTGCACCGTGACCTGTGGGCACCGCAGTTCGCATCGCATCGCTTCACTGAACCAGCCGGACCCGACCGACGCGGTCGCTGCAACTGGCTCAAGAGTCGAGACCGCACCGCATTTGGGGCACCACTCGCATGTCTGCGACGCACCGCTCCGACTCGCACCGCTGTCCGACGCCAGCTCCCGCACTCCGGCTTGGTCGCCTGCATTGCAACCTGTCAGCACCGCATCGAGCATCGTCTCACCCTGCATCGCACGCCTTGGACTCACCGACTCCGTCTGCACGACGCTCATCGAGCCGCTGCCTGCACCGCATCGAGGGACACCGCACCTTGCATCGCTCCGTCTTGCACCGCAACCGCGACGAACGCCGCCCGGCTCGTACACTACGTACCAGCCACAACGAGAAAGGTACTGTAACCGAGTCTGTTCATGACTCTGCTGGCCCGTATCGACGCGGTCGGCTGGAACTGTTAGACTCTGTGGTTTTCAGCATCGCGGTAGGCTCGGACGGAGCTACCGACTCGTACGAACTTTGCTTTTGTGCTATTCCTGCAAAGAAGAAGTTACCGTATCAAGCATTCATTCGTAAAGTATAGTATTGTGGATTTTTGTCGTAATTGGTCTTGTCTTGAGTATATAAAATATTGGTTATTTTTCTAAACTGGTGTGGTGTCCGTTTGTAGTGCTTACACTGTATTACTGTTGGTTATGTGCAAATGCTTTACACACTGCCTCTGAATTAAGCCCGACTGCTCGTGCCAAGCTACCACGAGGGTGAGCAGGGTTTACTTCACAAGTGTAACACCCTTACCCTGACTAGGAAGAAGGGTCCCTACTTGGACAAAGGTGCAAATCCTTGCCAACTAGAGATCCCATTTCTAACAGACATTACGTGAAGATGCCTTCAAAACTGTTACGATAGCATGAATCTATATAAAGCACTGTTCCTAGTTAGTTAATCAGCTTCTTATTCCCATTTCTACCCCATCTTTTACTTTCCATACCATATTCTGGTGATCCTGCTGCTGGATATTTTCAGGACCTGAGACTCTTCTTTATGGAGGGTTGTTAACTTATTTCAGAATTTGTAGATCAATGCTACTGTAGAGATCATTACATTATATACTGTTGCCATTGCAGCTGAAGGGAACTTGGCTGCGTTTCCAAAACTTCTTTTATTAGCGGTTCATCACTCTTGCTCTTTTCCAAAGAACTCTTTATGGGTTCTACTTAGATTAGGTCCTTACTTAGTTTATTGGGGTTCTTTATGGAACACTATGTATTATTTTTTGTATGCTGACTTCTAACCAAATCTCATTATTTCTGTAAACATACTAAACTGAATAAAGATAATTAGAGATACTAACCTTTAATTGATAAAGGTTTTGAAACTTTCCCAACCTCTCATCATTGGCTATTCATTAAAATTCTAAATATCAATGATATTTTGAAGTTTTTGGAACAGCTCTAATTTCCCTACAGTGGAAAAGGTCCATTGACCTCTCCGGAGCCACAAGGATTCTCCATGACGAGATTGTAAGAGGGTGTATAGAAATTGAACCATCTTGGTGAATCTTTAGGCTCCCGCAGTTTCTGGTCGCAGATTGATGCTTTACAGCCAGAATAGAGCTTAAATTTGTACTCAAAATATTTTCACAACAATCCCTGATTTAAGTTTCCAGTGCCCAAATCTGGATGGAGTGAGGCGCTGTTACGGTCAAGGCAGTTTCAGTTTGGAGGTGTGAGTATCAATAGGGAGAACATGCCATGGTTGTGAGAGTATAGTGAGTGTGCTTTCTTTGCAGAAAATTTGAATAATACGAGAAAAGTATTAAGAAATTGAGAAGTTGATTCCAGGCTTATACAAGTCGAAAGATCCTGGGATATTAATCTTGTTTTGTAAAGAGGTCAGTTGATGTGGAATGTGAGGTACCATCACTTCCATCAATAACTATAGGGACAAGTATTAGGGATTGATTATCTATGTTAATGCTGGTGGAACCTTATTCTGCACTAGGGTAAAGCTGCATTAATTGGTATGAATTTCCGTTGGTCGAGAAGTCACTTTCGATTGTAAATTTCTTGAGTGATTACAGAATCTAAATTTCTTTAGAGAAAAGAAGAATTAATCAAACAAGATTGGTCAGAAAAGTTGTTTGAAAATAGAGGAGAAATTTTGAACTAGGGTGAACGCAGCGAGGAGTAAAAAGTTGACGTCATCAAGCCACCACCTTGACCCATGAAATATGAAGCTTTACAGATCTGGCAAAAGATTGCAATAGAGAAGGAAAGGGAGAAATATCAGAGAAGAGCAGGGAGAGCAGTGAAAAATTAGGGAAATGCTCAACAGGATGAAGAACAGCGTAGGTGGAGGAAAGGAAACATAAGTCCTTAGGCTCCTGTAGAGAGGAGGAAGAAAGACAGGGGAAGAGGAGGAGGAGGGAGAGAGAGAGGTGGGAGGGAGAGGGGGAAGGGGGAGGAAGGAGAGAGAAAAGAGGGCGAGAGGAGAGGTAGAGAAAGGGGGGAGAGGGGAGGGGAGAGATGGGAGGGGAGCGGGAGAGAAGGGAGGGGAGGGGGCAAGGGGAAAGAAGAGTGGGGAGAGAGCGGAGGGGAGAGAGAGAGAGAGAAGGGAGGGGAAAGAGGAGAGGGAGGGAGAGAAGGGAAGAGAGGGAGGGAGAGAGAGAGAGAACAGAGAGAGAGAAAGAGAGGGAGAGAGAGGGAACAGAGAGAAAGAGAGGGGGAGAGAGAGGTGTGGGGAGAAAGAGAGGGGTTGGTAGAGAGTGAAGTGGGGAGAGAGAGAGAGGGGGAGGGAGGAGAGAGAGGGGTAGGGAGAGTAAGGAGGAGAGGAAGAGAGAGAAAGGGGGGAGAGTGTGGGAGAGAGGGGGGAGGAGCAGAGATTCTCTAAAAAAGAAAATTACAATAGAGCCTTCTCAGGCATCGCCCCGAGAATTTGTAACTCCCTCCCCCTGAAACTAGATGGAATCCCGCTACAGCATCCTTTAAGAAAGAAGTGAATATGTTACTTATGAACAAATTTCTGACTTAGGTTCTAGGGCCTCTTCTTTCCGAGCATATCAGGACTCGGCAACGTCTCTCTTGACTACAGTTATCTTGTCATGCAACTTTTTTTTACCTATTTGTTATAACATTGAGGTGGGACCGCCCTAATTGAGTGAACTGTCATATCCTGTACTGTTATTTGACTATGATTAAATGTTTTCTTTTTTATGTTCCTATTCCCTCAAATGTTTTTAAAGCACTCTGATGCCTGCAAAGGTCATGTGCGCACTATATAAAACTCTTCAAATAAAGAGATTAATAAAAAATTAAATAAATAAGCCACAAACATTAGATGGTGGGGCAGCCCGAGGATGAGATGGGGCAGCTATTGGCAACCTTGGCCAAACAGCCGTCAGGTACCTGGATGTCGATAATACACCTGGGCGGCAACTACCTTGCACAGCTTGCGAGGAAGGAACTCCTCCATGATATCTAGCTAGGGCCGACAGAGGCGGCAAGGTCCTTTGGCAGCACCATCATCATGTAGTCAGAAATCATCCCCAGGCAGACATGGCGTGGGGCCATGTTAAATGGGGCAGTGGATAACTACATAAGGAAATTAAACATCACAGTCAGCAAGTCCTGCAAGGCAAATGGATTTGAGAGTATCAGGCATGGCCTGACCAACCAAAGGCACCCGTAATTGTAACCATGGATGGAATGCACCTGTCAGATGAAGGAATCAGGGTGTTCTCGGCCAACCTATGGGCAGCCATGACAATGGAGGGCTGCACCTAAGAGAGACAGAAAGGTACCCCGAACTCAAGGGGGAGCTGCCTGGAGACGTGAGCCCCACAGGAAGCGCGGCACAAAAAGGGGAACAACTGTTGATCTAGGATGCACACCGGCAGGGGGTGTGATGATTGAAGGCCACCTACCTGGGAATTACTTATTGCAAAAGGGGGAGTGAGTGGAGCAGCCCAGACCCACCAGAGGGCAAGGCACAAAAATGGACGGACATGGCATCGTGTTGAGCCTGGCATCAGGGAGAGGCTACCCCCCCTCACAGGCAGAGAAAAGTCCAAAGCAAAAAACGTTATTACCTCACTAAAGCGGCTGTATGATTCATGGCATATCAACACGTAACGGGTGTCATAAATTGTGGTGGAAAATGACAAGACATGATTGATTTGTGGCAAATATGATTTGACCTGTCACATGTTTATGACCCTGTTAGAATGATTTATGATAATTGTCAAAGTGATTCATGAATGCAATGACAAAGTACCAATCACACAAGTTGTAATGGTTAAGACATTGATTTATGCAGGAAAAGAATGTGAGCATGAGGTTCCAGAATGGGTAAGATGACATCAATCATGGAACCTTGGGGTTGGGACAGCTGAGGGCTGGAGTTGGCGTTAAAGGTTGTATGGCCCTATATCTCTGCACTTGTGCCAATAAAATTCTAAAAAATATTTCCATGTGCAGCGCTTATTTTTAAGGGACACCACAACATATTTTGGCGACAAGCAGGCTTTTTTATTTGGTAACAGGACCACCCACTGAGAATTTTGTGCAGCAGTCCTGCTGTCACGACGGAGAGATGCCGAAGTGAGCATTTGGCCTTTGGAGATCAAGTGGCGAACAGCAGGAAGGTTTGGGGACTACTGATGCTGCTGCACTGTTCTGAAGAGAAAATGAGAGAGAGTCTGATGCCTAAGACTCTTATACAACCCAAAACTGCGAGCTCTAGCAGACTGTTTGAGGAACAGTAAGACTATGTAATGTTAAGCTCTGCAGGGTGGCTGTGCAAGCACTGAAGTGCTTTTACAGTGTTTTGGCCAGATTTGCACTGTGAACTGTGAACTGTGGCGGCACACTTTTAAAGGTAACTGGTGGAGAATAAGGGTTACCATTATTTGCGGCCTTCAAACTGTGCATTCCACAGTCTCATGCAGGATTTCATGCTGCCTGGTGGCTTGAGCGTGCTCAGTGACATCTGCCGATTATGTTTACCTGCACCTAAAGACAGACTCACGTACGTGGTTGTGCGTGAGGTCGGCCATCTTTGGTTGGGCTTTTGCTCGCTGTTCACCGTGATTTGCACACCAATTAAGACTGCATGTCAGGGGAGAGTTTTGCAATGCATGTTGTTGATTTCGGCTCACAGTGTCACGCACACCTTATTCCTTACGTGTGTCTCACAACGTATTCATACTTCAGTGGTTTGGAAGATCAGTGACACGCACACATTGTTGTCAATGTGTGTCACAATTTCCTCATAATTGAGTCAATGGAAGGATCAGTGACACGCTCAATGTGCTCTTTCTGCGTGTCACAAATTCCTCATTTTTTTATTGTTGGAGGAACTGGTGACCCCCATAACTAATAATTTATACTCATCGTTGCCTTGCAGGAAGTGGTGACTGGGCACGCAGTATCTGGGTTCTGGGCTCGCAAGGAAAGTTAATTTGTCTGGGGACTTCGACCAGGTTTTTTCTGCCATTGAAAGGAGTTGTTATTATTATTATTTTATTTTTCTCCTTAGTGTTGCAATGACGACCTCCAATATGTCCCAGCCAATAGCAGTGCTATCAGAGAAGGGAGAGCTATTGCTTATTTGGAAGCAATGGAGGAAGTTATTTGACTCCTACCTGGTTGCTATAGGTGGAGAACAGTTTTCCATGTCTAGGAAGCAAGCTATATTGTTGCATAACCTTGGTCCAGAAGGAAAAACATTATTGAGAGCCTAGAGGAACTATCGGTGGGCGGTGGAGATGGAGACCTTGGAGATCAGTATGAAATGTCCTTAATGATGCTGGAGAAGCATTTTGGTAGTAGGATTCATGTTGTTTGTGAAAGACATATGTTTTTTCCAAGAGCTCAAGAGAAAACTGAGGGAGTGGGGAACTATGTAGCCTCTTTAAGAACACTATCTCGTACATCTGACTTTGGGGAATTAACAGACTCATTAACAAGACACCAGTTGCTGAGATGCACTAATAATAGGAGAGTGCAGGAGAAACTGTTAGCTAAGGATCCTGATCTCAAGGAGATTTAGTCAATGTGGAGGCCATGGAGAATGCTTCGACCTGGGTTCGGGACGTCCGAGGGACACAATCAGAGGAGCGCATTAGTGAAATTGATGGAGCCAGCTCAGTTGTAGGGAAGAAAAGTGAAGTGACTAAAAGGGGCCCGGTACTATGTCTAATTCAAAGTCTGTTCAAACTGGAACAAAAAATTCAAATGTTACAAGTGTGGAAGTACTGCATATCTTTCTAATAGTCCCAAGTGTTTTGCCAGAAATGCCTACTGCAAGAATTGTGGGAAAAAAGGCCATTATACCAAGTTGTGTAAGGGCGCAAAAGTGAGCGTTGTGGAGGAAAACACGGAACATGATGATAAAGTGGTGTTAACTGTGTTGAAGGACTGTGTGACTGATGGGGTTAGTTTGAAAATGCCCCCAAGATGTTTTGGTCATTGGTGGAGTGGCATTGAGTGTTTTGATGGATTTGGGTTGTCCCTAAACCATGGTAGGGGAACAGCAATGGTATAAACATTATGGAGGGGAGGGTGTTAAGTTGCTGCCATCTGATATCAGTCCAGTGGGTTATAGTGGAGCGCGGATTGATGTGTTAGGTTGCACTGTCATGAGGATTCAATTCTGGGAGAGAGAGACTGTGGGGAAGGTGTACATGGCAAAGCATGGGGATAACCTTTTAGGTTGGAGACATCAGGAGGACATGGGAATCATCCTTAAACCTAATTCTCCCGAGCCTATCATGTTGGTAGTGAACATTGGTCAAGAGTATGACGTTGTGAATGAGTTTCCTAGAGTGCTAAGTTAGAAGTTACGTCTGTTGCCTGGGTTTGAGCACAGAATTGTGCTGAAGAAGTATGCAGTGCCTGTGTGTTCAAGGTCAGGAAGGTTACCAATCTGATGAGGGAACCCCTCAGAAATGAGTTGGAAAAGTTACTGATATTGGGCATTTTTGAGCAAATAGAATCCTTTCAATGGTTAGCTCCGGGGGTCTTAGCCCCTAACAATGGAGGAAAGAATGTGAGGATATGTGTGGACTTGAGAGGATTGAACAAACACATCTGGGTGGATTGGCAGCCTCTCCCAAATATATCTGAGACATTGGCGGTTCTCAAGGAGGCTAAAGTTTTCAGCACATTGGACCAAGCCTCTGCCTATCAACAGGTTCCCCTACATAGAGAGTCAAGGCATCTTACATCTTTTGTGATACCGTTTGGGGCTTACCGGTTTCTGAGAATGCCTTTTGGGCTGGCATCTGCAGCAGCCTGCTTTCAGACGGTAATGAAACAGGAGTTGAAGGGGGTGCCGCAGGTGTCATTTTTCCAAGATGGTGTTGGTGCACAACAAGGATAAGCAAGATCATGATGCCGTCTTGAAACAGGTGCTGGAGAGGGTGCAAATGGCAGGGTTGACGTTGAAGAAAGAAAAATGCAGATTTGGTGTCACAATGGACACCTATCTTGGTCACAAAATCACTGGGAAAGGAATCAGTCCTAAGCAGGAATTAGCTAAAAGTGTTGTTGAGGCTCCAAGTCTCAAAAATAAATATCATGTCAGGTCGTTTCTCGGGTTGGCAGAATTTTGTTCCAAGTTTATTGCCAACTTTGCAAGCATTGTGCAACCGTTAAGGACTTTGTTGAAAAAGGGTGTAGTGTTTTTGTGGTCTAATGACTGCAAAGTGGCTTTCCAGGCAGTCAAAGCAGTTATTAGTAAGTTACCCACATTGGGACTCTTTGATGTGTGTAAAAAAACAGTACTGACTGCTGATGCAAGTTTGTGTGGACTGGGTGTTTGTTTATTTCAGGTGGTTGAATGAGAGCAAAGAGTAGCAGCATTTGAGCCATGCTCCTTGAGGGGAATGGAGGAGACTACTCAGTGATTGAATGAGAGGCGCTGGCAGTAGAATGGGCAATACAACATTTAATTTTTTATCTGTGGGGAATACCTTTTATGGGGAGAGCAGATCAGACCATAGGCCGTTAGTGCAGAATTTCATGTGTAGGGATCTTTTTTGCAGAAAACCAAGGATCAGGAGATGGATGGAAGGATTGATGATTTCAGTTTTCAGGTGGAATATTTACTGGGAGACAAGAATGTAGCAGCGGACCACAAGTGGATAATCAAAATGGTATTTCAGAGTTGGAACAATGTAATGATGTTGTGACAGTATCCTGGGTGAAGGAGAAGGTCATAATGGAGGGTAAATGGGCACAGGCGAGAACAGATGATGGCAGTTTCCAAAATGTGCCTGATCTGGTGGTAAAGGGGTGGCCAGTTCATTAGGATTACCCTGGCTTGGTAAGGGACTTTTGGAATGTGAAGGAGGTGCTGAGCTTTATTGATGGTGACTTGTTCAAGGATAGAAGGTTAGTACCACCAGCCGGGTTGTGAGAACAAATTGTGAATCTAGGGCATGAGGGTCACCTGGGAAGGAATTTAACCAAGTCTTGTGTACGGGAACTGTGTTGGTGGCCGAATTTGGATCGGCAGGTGAAGAATGTTGTGAAAGACTGTTGGCTGTTTGCCAAGAATGAGAAAGGCAAAGTTGCATGTGCTGTGCCACTTTCCCCAGTTGAGATACCCGGAGGAACGTTGGAGGAAACTAGGGTTGGACATCATGGGTCCTTTTTGATTTCACCAAAAGAACGGTATGTTCTGTTGCTGGCAGATTACACAACTATGTGGGTGGTCACAGTTTGTGTGAGTGTGATAAACACAAACACAGTCATTGACTTCCTCAAAGATGAGTTCGCATGTGAGGAGGTGCCAGAAATCATTGTTACTGACAATAAGGTTCAGTTTACCTTGCATGAGATGAAAGAATTCTTGAGAACCTTGTCCGTTGAAAATCACAGAACAGCTCTGTTCACAACTCAAGCAAATGGTAGAACAGAGAAAATGAACAGAATAGTCAAATCCTGTGTGTGCACATCTTTGAAGGAAATGTTGATGGAAACTGGGTGGGCACACTGCAATGCTTCCAATTTTGTTAGCTTGAAATCACCTTTCCAAATGTTTGGAACTTAAACCGGTGTGTCTGGTGTTAAGAGTTTGGTGGAAAACAGGAAGAAGATGGTCAGGTTACAGGACAGGAGGCACACTTACCAAGAGTAACACATATCTTGGTATGATAAAAGGAACTTTGGCAAGTAGGTGGTGTGGAAAGTGGGTGACATAGTTTTGGTGAGAAAACCTGGATTTGTCAAGAAGGGAAGAACCAAGTTTCTGGGACCATTCAAATGATAAGATGTGAAGAAGAATGTGGTGGTTTTGGACTCAGGGGATGTGTGGAGTATGTCCCAGTTGTTAAGGGCAGAGGAGAATGCATAAGGAATGTGTGATGCATCTGTTTCACTTGATGTGGAGGACATTTAACCAGGGGGATGGGAAAAATGACATGCTTGACCAGGTTAAGTTCAATCCAAAAGAGTCCAGAAGAAACAGCTGTTACATTTGTGTTTTCTTTATGTTGGATTATTCTATGCTGTAGGCTTACCTTTCCTGTTGGGTTGTTTTCCACAGGTGGGTATAATTACATTTTCTTTCAAAAGGAGAGGGATGTGTTATGGCTAAGACATTGATTTATGCAGTACAAGATTATGAGCGTGAGGTTCCAGAATGGGTAAGGTGACATCAATCATGGAACCTTGGGGTTGGGACAGTTGAGGGCTGGAGTGGACGTTGAAGGTTTATTTTTAGGGCATACCTAGGTTTTCCTGTTTTCAGTTTCTATTTTTGGTAAATTATGGTGGGGTTTTTTCAATACCTTAAAAAAACAGTGGTTTTCAGTGATTCCCCTGATCAATGATTGTTCTGTATATCAAAATGCATTGAATACATATTGAGACAAACTATACTTCACCAGACATTTTTATAATCTTACAGAAAATTAAACTCTTTATTGCCTAAACAAAATCTGAAGTCAGAGTGCCATATTAAAATGGAGACTTGTGGAATTGGAGAATCATAGGTAGTCCTGCGGATATCTGGTTGAAGAGACTTTCAACATTGACATGAACCGTTTCCCATTGTGCCCCAATACTATTCTGGATTGGCTCAAACCTTTTCATTGAAGAAGAATCTTTTGTGTGAGGGGTATTGTCAGTGTGGCTCGGTGGTTGTGGTTGTGAGCGTATCTTTCTCACTCTTTACCCGATGCCTTAGTTCAGTCACACAACAAGAGAGGGCTCACTTGGATTTTGTCTCTAATTAACAAAGCCTGTGTGTGATAAATTGGGTTGTTGGTTTACTGGGATGTGAACCCTGGTCAAGCAACAGCCACAGTCCCTTGCAGGGTGGCCCAAAAAGTCACTTAATGAACCTGTCCTTAACCCTGAGTAGAGGCAATGTGTAAAGTATTTATGCAGCGCACAAACAGTAATAGAGTGAAAACACATGCAAGAAAGATCTCAAACCAAGGTAGAAAAATAGATTATATTTTAATAAATTCTTTGACACCAAAATGACAATTCAATGAGTAAAATTAGAGATATTGATTGTTAGTATTAAGTGAAAATAGTGCCAAAAAGCACAAAGTGCCAACAAGGGATATGTGGTCACTGGAGCGAAACAAAGTCAAAGGTTCAGGCCGACCATGATGGAGCGTGAGCCAGTTACAGGAACCAGGCTTGGCCCGTTGAGCAAAAGTACTTTAGCCCGGTTTGCGTCTACAACGAAGATCCTGTCGACGAAGAGCATGCGGGATGCAGCCAAAGCGATGCATCTGTGCCGATCTTCGCAGTGGTGGTGATGCGCTGGTCCTTCCCCGTGCAGCAGCGGTGGAGCTGCATCGGCTCCTGCTGAGCACATGGACTGCGATGTGGAGTTCTCGTCATTGAGGCTGCCGTCGATGGAGATGCAAAGATCTCAAGAGGAGAAGAGCATTATGCAGTGCTGGTTCCAAAGGCGATGCGTCGGGTCGATCCACGCAGCAGAGGCTATGCATCGGTTCTGGTCACGCAACAGGGTTGATGTGCTGATTTCGGTCCACGCAACGGCACCGATGCGAGAAAACCTAAACTCAGTCATTGTGAAACTAATGTTTTGTTTGTGCTACCGTCCAATATTTTCATATCTTGGATAACCTTCCCCCATCCTCCAAAAAAGAACAATTGACAAGGCCAATAGATCTGGGCTATGTTTGCTGTATGTGTTTGTTGCTAAAAAAAAAGTGTATTTTGCAGTGGTGGTGTTAGACACTAAATGTCAAAAATTGGATGGCTGGCAGGGCAGACCACATATCCCTTGTTGGCACTTTGTGCTTTTTGGCACTATTTTCACTTAATACTAACAATCAATATCTCTAATTTTACTCATTGAATTGTCATTTTGGTGTCAAAGAATTTATTAAAATATAATCTATTTTTCTACCTTGGTTTGAGATCTTTCTTGCATGTGTTTTCACTCTATTACTGTTTGTGCGCTGCATAAATACTTTACACATTGCCTCTACTCAGGGTTAAGGACAGGTTAATTTAGTGACTTTTTGGGCCACCCTGCAAGGGACTGTGGCTGTTGCTTGACCAGGGTTCACATCCCAGTCAACCAACAACCCAATTTATCACACACAGGCTTTGTTAATTAGAGACAAAATCCAATGAACAAGACTTTAAATTAGAATCACAACAACCTATAAACATCTCATGAGAAAACCTAAACTCAGTCATTGTGAAACTAATGTTTGTGCTACCGTCCAATATTTTCATATCTGGGATAACCTTCTCCCATCCTCCAAAAAAAGAACAATTGACAAGGCCAATAGATCTGGGCTATGTTTGCTGTATGTGTTTGTTGTTAAAAAAAAGTGTATTTTGCAGTGGTGGTGTTAGACACTAAGGGGCCGATTCCGATCTCGGCCGGTAGGGCACCGAATCGGATTCGGCTTTACCGGATCCGATTCGGATCCCTCTTTCCCGACCGATTCGGACGTGCGTCCGGGCGAGCGAGTACGATGCGAGCGCACGCGAAATCGCCGACCGACTCGTTCGCGGGACCCAACCGCTCCGACCGACTCGCACGGACACGACTCGCACCGCGCAATGGAGATGTTCCCCGGCCGGGCAAGTACGATGCGCGCCTCGAGTAGTCCGACCGACTCGCGCAGTCCGGCTCCAGAGTGCAGTCGGAGCCGCACTTTGGAGGTCCGTGTCGGACCCCCCTGTACACGTAGCCGCGCGAGTCGCACACAGGGGGACACATGGGTCCCCCCTACCTGTGCATGTACGGCGCGAGTCGCTTCGACGCGTACCCGCTGTAGGGGGCGCCCTTATTCGCCTCGCACCCATTGAGTCAATGGGAGCCCGCGTACGCGTTGTACGACCGGCTCCCATTGACTTCAATGGGAGTCCGACCGAATCGAGTCCGATAGCATACGGACGCATCGTACTCGTTCGGTCGGGCTGCTAGGGTCCGATTCGGTCGGAAATCTCTCCGGGTCCGGCTCGGTCGGAGAGATTTCCTGCCCGAATCGGAATCGGCCCCTAAATGTCAAAAATTGGATGGCTGGCAGGGCAGACAGAAAAAAACGACAGACAGCAATTGGCAAGCATTAGATTGTTGCAAAAACAGGTACAGTATACCTTACAAATTTAATGATGGGAACTGGTGGTGTATGGAGAAGACAAAGAACATTCATGAGTAGACAGCCGGTGATGGAAAGCAGGCAGAGAAAATGACAGCATTGTGGAGAGGTAGCTAATGACAGGTGAGGGCATACGAAGTTAGTTAGTGAAAGGAACAAGAGTTGGAAGGTTGCAGAGACAGAAATGACATGGTGGTGAAGGAAAAGACAACTAGCGTCCGAAACTGTGGAGTGGGAAAGCAGTTAGAGACAATATGGAATACAGTTATGAAGGTGACTTAGAAAGATCTAGTGACAGGGGTTGGACAGAGACATTTTCTGGGAGCTAGTGGGCAGGCACAGACATCTAATAACATGGATTCAAAAGTCGTGTTTTAGCACTGACAAATAGACCTTCTCTATTTTTACCATGAGTCTGCTTGTGAATTATTTTACCCCTCTTATCAGGGCCAGCTCTAGTGCAGTGCGACCGGTGCCACCGCACCGGGTGCAGCCTTCGCGTGGGGGCACCTGTTTGCTACTTTATATTGTTTTTTAAAGCACACGCTGCCGCATACCTCCAGCAATTTTCAGCCAATAATAAAAATGTCAAGTTAACTCCAGTGATTAATGTTCTTCCCGGAGAGAGATCGTAGTTTTGACTGCTGGAAGTTTTGATTACTCATAAGGTAGTGCAGAGGGTTAATATGCCTACTGCAAAGAACGTGTACCGTGCAAATCACAAAGTGAATATAACATAAATAGGTCAGTGGAATATTGCTTTCGTCAGAGACTTCCTTTTGTAACTTGCAGTTTACAAGTTAAACTCCTAAATGTAAAACAGTGAGCTACTAACTGTCATCAAAGAACTGAAATGCAGACTAGAGCGTATTGATTTTTTCCCCAGACTTTCAGTATCCTAATGTTTCACAAAGGGTTCATTTGGGTAGAAATCATTTCTGATTATTAAAGAGAACCGCCAACCATGGTGTTACGTTTCAAATTCTGAGTTTGTGCTTCTCCAGACCAAGCCCCCCTAAACTATGCTCCCTACCAGTATGGATGACATATAAATCCTACCCCTTGTAGTCCTCCGTCTTATGAAACGTTTCCTATACATTGATTTACACATATATGATTGATTGTCTCTGTAATGTGTGTGCAATGTAAGGTGCTCTGACACCCTTCACTTTTATGAGTGACTATAAAACTGATTAAATGAATCTGAGAGAGAGTGGTTATGGAGACAGTTAAAGGGTGGTAGTGCGGGAATCCATTGCGGAGGTGGTCTTTGGGGGTGGAGGGGGGCGCCAAAAATCATTGTCGCACAGGGTGCCACCAGTGCTAAAGCCGGCCCTGCCTCTTATTAGAAAGTGAGAAGTTGTAGACACCCAGAGAAACATTAGTATTATGTTTGACTTCTATCTAGGCAGACATTTTGTTGTTTTTATTTTGGTCGCTGCCATAGCATTATGGACGCTTACAGTGAAAGCTGTCATGTTTCTGTTCTTTTAGTTATAAGGATAAATTATCTATGTGAATCAAGTTGATGCATTTATCACCATATTTGTTTTGTCTTGCCGAGATAGTGTCTCCAAGTGCTGTTTTTTTTGTGACCAGAAGATAAAAATCAGCAGATACTATAGGAAAACCCAGGTATCTAACCATAATTTCAAGAGGTTTCGCAGCAGAACTATTAAACCTCAGGTCATGCCAGCTTGCAGCAACAACCAGCCTCAACTGGGGGCTGCTCCAGGAGTGGTGCAGAGAAGTGGCCTTCATCTTTACACTGCCTGTCATTCCTGGACAAGAGCTGTGATAGAGAATAGTTAAACAGCTATGTTTATGGTGAGAAGGTATGCTGTGCAATCCACCCTATGAAAATCAATGAATAGGCTTGCTATTTTTTGCCTCTGCTAAAAATTAGCATAGTGCTTAGAAGTAGTGAGATAGTTTTAGGATGCTAGGAACTTGATAACTGGGTTAGGAAAGTTCATATAGTTTTCATTGGCCACATATTGTTGCATTTATTTTATCATTCTCTGGGTAACGATCAGATTTTATGCAGTAGACATGGGTACATTTCTTTAAAGTTTATCCCCTGTTTTAGTATTATCTTAAGTGTGTTCATTTATAAACACTATTTTTTTAGCAAGCCTTGGACTCCTAAATTGGTATAGTTCATACAGTATTGCTGAAGCAAATGAGGAAAGTAACATCTAAAACAAAGCATGCGTGCTGTGATGTTTTAATGCACACACATTGTATTTAAGAACGTCCCTTAACGTGGGACTCTACATTTTAAATTCAATTTTGAAGATCAGGACATTTAGGGGCTGATTTATATCTCGGTGGATGGCTCGTTGTTCCACCACTGGGATTACTGCCTTTTCCAATTGGTCTGCTAGCGTCCTGCAACCAGGTCCTTCTCCCATTCATGGGTGCTGCATACGTGTATTGCTTAGTGTGTAGAAAATGAGTATTCGGAGCAGGTGTAATAGGTAGCATGAGCCAAATGGGGATCTGTTGGCTTTGCAAAGATAGGGGCTTGGAATGAAATCCCAGAGAGCAGATGTGAATTGTAGGCCTCCCTGCAGAACATTCCATAGATCCTTTGCATTAGATCAGACAGAGGAGAGGACAGGAAAACGAAGAGTGAGAGATGTCTTTTGAAGTGAGGGAATGTTCCCACTACCCCACCGCCTTTTCCTGACCAACTGCTCTCTAAAAGGTATAACCCCCACAGATTAACATGTAGTTAAGTGGGGCATCCTCCCTTGCATCCATCTTTTGGATTTCTGTCCTGGAGACTTCTTGCTCCATGCGTCCTTCCTGCCTATACTTTGTGACCGGGAACGTGGTTGGTGTAGTCTAAGTGAAATAAGCAAAAGGGCAGCAGTGCCCAGGACCAGTCTCACAACTGACTCTTTGAATACACAACCACTATCTGCTACTTTAAAATAAAAAGGAGGCAGAACCTACCAGATACAAGGGTTTGACCAGTAGCCACCAGGAATTCGTTCACCACGGTTGATGTAACTAATGCCACCTTCCCTTGCCAGATTCGGGACCAGAAACCTAGAGAAGTGCTGCAAGCCTGCTAGAGGGCTGCCAGAACTCTGCTTGAAGGAAGGACTGACCAAATGCTGAGAAGACACATTGGAGGCAAGGAAGGCAGTACTCTGAAGAGAAGCGGCTAAGGAGCCCATGCCGGAAGAAATGAAACTGCTGCTACATCTTAGGAGAACCTACACCACTCACACTGATGGATGAGGTCTGTGAGATGTAGTTCTTATAATTGTGTGGTACTGAACAATTACCAGCCACATCTGCAGTTACCAAACTGTCCTGTGCTCAACAGCCATCATCAAATGAAGAAAACAAGTTACACTAAAGATCATCTCTGTGGTTGGGGTGGGCTCCTAGCCTTGCTTTTGTGGAGGATGCTTGTGTCTGATCCCCAAGAAAGAAACCACGAAGCTAAGGACTGCAAGCCAGTGGATGGCTGGAATTGCCGGCACTGCGCACCTCAAGAATTTGACCAAATTGAGATGATGAGCCATCAGTCTTGCTTAGTGGGTTGTGCATGAAGCATGGCAACTGGAGCATTAGGCATGCTGACCACAGAGGGGAAGTGTAGGCCAGGTCTGCGCTACATGAGAGAGTCAAAGCTACTAATCAAATCCGGATGTATAGCCAGAAGGAGGCAGTTTTCATTATTTGACTCATTAATCTTGCTAAAACGCCTGAGCGGAGAAGATCCTCCAAGAAGGAGGAGCCATTCATGGATCAGATCACTCACCATGTGAAACCCTGAAGAGGGGTCCTGAACAGAAAATTGCACAATTCCTGACAAGGACTTAGAAATCAGCAGGAGCTGTCTCCCATCCCCATTCCCATCCCCCCCACAAGTGCACAGGTATATATAACAGTGTATTTTTTAAAAATCGTATGTAAGGTATTTTGTAGTGTGTGTTGAAGAGCGTTTCCTTTTGAGAAAAGAAAATGATTTTAACCTTCATTTATAACTTTTAGATGGTATTATTCAGTTTTGAGTCCTTAATCCCACACCACATCCCCAATTATGAATTGGGCTGCTAGACTCCACTAGCCTAAGGGTCAAGAGCAAAGGGGTGCACTTGTTGCCCAGTTTCATGTTTTAGCAGTCAGCGATATAAGGCTGATTGTCATAGTTTGAGCCTAGTAACTCCGGCATGCTCTGAGACCCCAGAAAATGATCCAACATTATATATCTTATAAGAAGTGAGATCATAAACCTTATCAAGAAATGCTTTAGTTAATGGGGGGTAAGTCAAGTAGATTGATAATTTGAGGGGGAATATACATGCAAAGTTTAATACTCGGCACAAATAACCCAAGTTATATGGAGAATATACTCAAAATAAACAATCTACTGATTCGCTAAAATATAGTCTTGTTAGGACTTTTGTAGTTTATTCTTCTGCCATAAGGCATACTGTGAAGCCTGTTTGGTGGGATTCTTGAGACAAAAAACATTGTTGGAAGGGTGCTAGGGCCTAAACCTGGACTCATACTTGTGAGGAGTCTAAAGGCTCCTTCTCTTTGCTACTGTAGAAGATTAAATAAGGAGTGGCTTCTCATGATGGTACTTGTTAGAAATGGGATCTCTGGTTGGCTAAGGCTTGCGCCAAAGCCAGGCAGAGACTACCACTCTAGTCAGGGCGAGGGAGTTACACGCCGATGATAACCCCTGCTCACCCCCTTGGTAGCTTGGCACGAGCAGTCAGGCTTATCCCGGAGGCAATGTGTAAAGCGTTTGCGCAACACACTCACACAGCAGCAACACACTAGGCACACCACAAAAGGAACCCCACACAAGGTTATATAAAAAAATAGCCTTTGTATTGTCATAAATACAGTAGAAACATAATCACATAATATACACTGTGCCAACTGGCACTAGGCAATATTCACAGGGGAATTATATACAGGACCAGGCCAATCGGGCCCTGGTCAGACCATCAGAACAGGTAAGTAAATACAAATATAAAACACAACCAGTAACTACTGGTAAAGTTAGGAACTTAGCACGAGATCCTGTAACATAAAAGATAGGATGCCTAAATCATGTCAGGCATGAATCACATTAGGCAATAATTAGCATGAACACAGTGTACCCCAATCGGGGGCACACACACTGAAACTGGCTCTGGGCCAACTGGCCTCTCCCAGGGGCTTAAATGCCCGGCGTCCAGAATGTCAGGGCTGGCTGCGCATGCAGCGAAAGCAAAGTGTGCAGAGGCACAACCTAAACGTGGCAGCTGCCCACTACTTGCTGGGCAGCTGTAAAAATGAGCCCGGGCACCAGCGTGCCTCCTGAGCCCCTCTCTGGGACTCTAAATGAAATGCCCCCAAGGAAAAGGATGGGGCTGGCACTACTGTGCCTACGGAACCCCCACTGGGAGTCTCTAAATTATTATACGCAACGTTGCAGCTGCCCACTGTCAGGTGGGGCAGCTGGGGTAAATGCCTTGGCCCTACTGTGCCCTCTGAGCCCCCACTGGGACTCTAATCATCCAAATTGCCCCAAACGCTGCAGCTGCCCGTGAATGCTGTGCAGCTGTGAAGAAAACAGACTGGCACTACACGTGCAATGGGAGCCCCACTCCGGGACTTCCAAAATAACCTCTGCCAAACGTTGCAGCTGCCCGCTCTTGCTCACGGTGCAGCTGTGGCGAAATTGTACCGGCACTAACTGTGCCTGGGGTGAGCCCCACTCGGGGACTCAACAAACAAAATTACCCCCTTGGTGCAGCTGCCCGCAACTGCGGCGCAGCTGTGAATAATCAGGAAGTACTGGCCCAAGCACGATGCCCAATGGGAGCCCCACTCACCGGGACTCTCCTTGGACTGCTCCGGTCTCCTTCTCTCTGGTGCCGCCTCTGGCATCCGCACTGCTTTGTGGAGCCCCCCTTCACTGGGGCTCCTCTGGCAACGACGCTGAGGCAGTGGGAGGGCACCGGTAGTGTGCGCAGGCAGCCCCACTCACCGGGCTGCTCTGGACGCTGTAGGCGGCATGCGGGGCTCTCCTCACTCACATGGGAGCCCCGCCTCGACTTCGCCTCGCCTCGCCTCACTTCACCCGGTCCCCCTTCTCGGGACCGGGACTTCGTTCTGGAGCCTGCGAGGCTCCCGGGCTGCTTCCGCCTCACGTCACGCGGCCCCGCCCCCGTCCAGGCAAGGCCGCCTGGCTTCCGGGTCGCGTCTGCAGCGGCCCGGCAACTTCTTTTAACTTGAATCGGGGCTGGCGGCGGTGATCTCCTTTGAAGCGGGGTGGGCAACCGCTAGGAATATAATTCAAGAGGCGGCAATAACGCGGGTTGGGCTCCCGCTATAAAATCAGCAAAAGCGGAGGGATCCCCACAGCGGGATTCCCTCAAAAAGGATTGCAGCTCCGCACTGCAAAGCTCCCACACGCTCCGTTTCTTCTGGGAGCAAGAAAATAGAGCGCTCTCCAAAATAAAAGCAAAGCGCTCACAAGGCGCTAGAAGCAGCACAAGCTCCAGCAGTGGCCCCAAAAAGGTCAGAATAAAGAGTCCTTGGTGCTGGGGGAACCACAGCACAGCGCAGCCAGGCAGGCCAGCACGCAGGGACCCCCAGGAAACAGCAGCTGGGTCCCGCGGCGGTTCCTCCTGGCAGAATGTCCCCTCAAAGTCAGCACAAGCACAGAACATTTTTTATGGGGTCACAGCCCCTATATTTATATGCCCTTTTTCTTTTGTGACACAGCACAGGGCTGGGGGAAAAACCAGATGCAACTGGTTTGGGGGAGCTTTGGAGCACTTTGTTTTGCCCAAGCTCCTCTTCCCTTTCAGAGGGTAGGCTAGGGCCATCAGACGCACCACAGGGGGCGGAGCCAGCATTGGGGAGGGAAGGCACAACCCTATTCAGGTCCCAGGTGCAACTCCTCCCTCCCATCTAGATGCAGATCTCTCTATTCAGCCCTGCGCTGACTCACCCTGCCCCTCCTGGAGCCACACACACCTCCCAGCCCCTGTCACTCACAAAGCCAGACATGCAATTCACATCAGGCAGGCAGACACACAGCACACAGAAATGCCAACTTCTAAAAGTGGCACTTCTCCACTAGTCACAATAAATCTGCGCACACCATTGCGCAGCATTTATTCTCACGAGTTTGCACATACTAAACTCGCCCCTGCACTCCTCTCACACCAGGAATTACCATGGACACACATATCCCCCATGCATTCCTATGGGAGGGCAGGCCCATCTCACCACACGCACTCAGAGTGCGCACGCAGTTGATGGAGCAGGGTAAATGAAAACATTTTTAACATCCTAATATTTTCGTAAAATAATTAATAAACGTGTTCGTTTAAGTAAATAACCAACAATGTATGTTACATGTTAAGGGTTAAAGGTAACACGCTATTCCGTGTGCAAATTAATCAACTTATAATTGTTTACGTGTCTAAACATAACATAATATTTGCGTACTAATTAAATAATAAACGCATGATCTGTGCTTTTAAATAAAACGTGTGGTTGCAAAATAAAGCGATGGTAAGTAAGGGACAGCTTTATATGTTGCTTTTTGCTAGGTAATACCTAATTGGGGTACGTAGAAAGACGGGAGGGAAACGAAAGGGTTTATATTTCTTTGTTTTAACAATATTTTGTTTATCTTTGAAAATAGTGCGCTTAGACCTGTCGAGCAGCGATATAAAATGGCCGCCAGTTGCTAGAGTACGCATGAGCGGGGGACCATGTGATAGAGGAGAGAGGCTGTGGAAAAGGGATGATCACGTGCTGGTGCTGAGAGGCTAAGATGGAAGTATGGTCAAGGCTATTGTGACCTTTCTGAGCAGATGTGTGCCAAGATGATCAGCAAGAAGCGTGAGAAGTCCAACTGAATCAATAGACGGAACTGTTAAACCCAAAATGTAGCAGAAAAAGATACAAATTGGACTGATCGAAACGGATGAGCAATGACATAAACTGTGGGAAACGATGCAAGCATTGACATTCCACAAGGAACTGGTTAAGACCAGGAAGTTTGATTAAAATGTATATGGGCCTGAGTTTTGACCAATGAGAAAGAATCACGCCATGAAGAAGAAACATTTTATTCTGTAAGCTAGAATTAGGGTATAAGAAGACCTACTCTTGGTGGGAGGGGTTAGTTTCTGCGGGAGTTTTGCTGCGGGAGTTAGTTGCTGCGGGAGTTGCTGGAGAAGTTAGATGCTGTAGATGGGTGAAGTTGCGGTTGCTGATGCTGACGAGCTGATGCTGCTGCTGCTATTTTTTTTTTCCAGTTGAGTATAAGATGCTGCTTTAGGAGAATTTTTCCTGATAGATTTTTATTTTAGAACTATTAGATTTTCCCCAGATAGATAGATTGATCTTTAAGAGTTCTTACTATGATAACCTTATTTTTCCGTCTAATAAATATGCATTGCAATTTCAATTTATTCTTATGTTGATGATAAATGTAATGATCTGAATAATAAGCTTAACCTCATTTTCCTGCATTCAAAACTTTATATAAACTTTATTATTCTTTAAGCAAATGACTCAGTGATTCTTTAGCTCAATGATTAAAATGAAATGTTAAAGAGTTTATTGTGATTGAGCTGGTCTTAATCACCATCAACTGATTCCTACTAGTTGGTCCATCGACCAATGAGCGGAATACCTTAAAACAAAATGAGAAATATTATGTCATGATAAAAGAAGTATCCCGTCTCCTTCCAGCGAATCGTTTTCTCCTAGGTTAATGACGGAGGAAATCCAGGGAATAAATGAGTAAGTGAATGTATATGCGGCGTTATGGGCCCCACCGTCATATGGATATAGTGTGTGTGATAGAGAAATAGTTGCACCTGGATAACCAAAGCATAATAGGAGAATTATTTTTATTGTTAGCGCTGGATCAGATTTCTTGGTAGCAGAGTTATGGTTATTATAGATTAGTTTGGTGATTATTGATTATTGATTAGTTCATAAGTTCATGTCTAACACTTTTTGTTGAAGTCGCGTTATGTTATATGTAAGTTTTCACGCTTCTGGGAAGTAGGAAGTGGAACACGTGTGGCAAGAGAAGTCACATGGAATTGTGCATTGTCTGAGTTCATTTTTTTGGTGATAACACAGGTTGTGTTATGATAGGGACATTTTCCATATAAAAGGTGTGTAAGTGAAATAGTGATCGGTTTTCTTGTGAAACGTTGGCCTTAATTCTCAGGAGCAGTATAGTCTCCACATGTGTTTTATCCCCAGAGAAACGGGTTTACTGATTGCTTGAAAGAAGGGTAAGGTAGAGGGAAGTACTACTTTATCGGCGAAACTAAAAATTCTGTGGTAGGGTAGAGGTAAGCGCTGCCTACTGGAAAATACAGGGTGCTTGTGTAAATGGTCAAAGCTATCTCTTCGGTTTAGCGAATCAGACAATGGAAATGTGTTTTAAATGTTGTAACTAACGAAGAATTGTTGAAAAAGAAATTGCCGATAAATTTTGTAAAGGAGGGGTCAAGAGCAGAAGTGACGTAGACAAGAGTCACGCTGGGATTGGACAGTGCGTTAGTCACATGGAAACAGGAGCAGAACTGACGTAGACAAAAGCCGCGCTGGGATTGGACAGTGCGCGGTAGACAGAAATCGCTCTGATTGGAGCATTGGTGTGAGTCGCGCTAGTATTGGTTGGAATAACGCATAGAGAACAGTGTTAAATTGCGGATCATTTAAGGAGAAAAGAGGTTGTGAATCATGTCGTACTATGAGTATGGTAGAGAGAAAACGTCATGGATGACGAAAGTTAAGAACTTCTTTAAGAAAGACAAAAAGGTAGTGACTAGAGAGGGACAAATAATTTCTCCGCCGAAATCACCAGCTTCACATATGATGCTGAAATATGGATATCATACATGCATATGGTTAGAGAATTGGACAAAATATACCAAGAATGATGGAGCATTGGCTTTCCCTGAGAATGGTTCATTTAATGTAGCTGTACTACGGAATTTGAGAGAAAAGATGGCAATGTTAGAACCAAGACCTAGACCGACACAGTTTGAAGCTTTAACGGAATGGGAAGATGAGATGTATGAACGAGAGAGATTCAGAGGATTAAAAAATCATGAGTTTGTGCCTGGAAGGTTATGGGGAGTAAATCATGAGGACAGAATAAAGCGTTGGAGATATGCTAACATGACAGGAGGTTTGTTTCCAGCTTTTACAGTTGAGGAAGAAGCAAAGAGAAAGTGTACAGAGAAAAAGAAACCTGTAGTAGTAGAAAAGTATGTGTATGGTGGTAGTGAAACGGATGACGAATTGCTGGAAGATATTTTAAACAGAAACCCACCTCCATACCAACAGACTTCTGCGGTGGTGACACCTAATGCACCGCCAATGGAAACTGGGAGGAATAAAAATCCCGAACGAAGAGATGAGACAAATAGGTCACAAGATCAATTGAAAACTTCACAAAATGAAGAGATAGAAAGTGACAATGCAACTGAATTAGCAAAAACGACAAGAGAATTGACTGAGAAAATAAGAGAATTGACAAAGAATATGGATGCTGTAACTGTACCAGTAACGATAGGTCCAGTAATGCCAATTTTTGAGAATCAGAAAATTGATGAACGTTCTTTAGTGATTCCCATGAATTCACATTTGCAAAGAAAAAGAGAAGGGATGGAGCTGAATAATGAAGGTGCACACAATTTGGCTAGTACCTATAGACCAAGCCCACCTACTAATTTGACGATAAATGAAAAGGAGATTAGGAGAATGCCTATGGTGACGGAGTCCACATCAGGAACACCAGACAGAAGTAGCAATTGGATAGAATTAAATAGTACGCCTGTAGGTCCGACTCCAGATGAGTTAAATGAATGGATGAAAGCGCTAAAAACAAAAGAAACGGAAGAGAAACCATTAGATGTAATTAGGTTGAAAATAGACATGGAAGAATTGATTTTGGGAACAATTGGAACAGAAAAATTAAAAAATTATCAGGATGATGAGATTATGTTTTTGTGCAAAAGTCTTACATGGAGAGCTAGAAATTTACATGACAAATTGGAAGAGACAGCAAATGAACTAGGAGTGGAATTTGTGAAAGTGAGAACGTTGCAGAAACCATACAGAGTAGATTTTTGTGAGAAAGACATAGAGAATTTGAACACATCAGGAAGACTGACCCAAATAAAAGAGTTAATTGTTTTATTGAGAAAATGGGGTGATGTGGATAGATGGAGAAATAGATGGTCGAAAAAGAATGAGAAAACAACAGATAAAGCATCTTTGGCTTTTGCAGTGACAGATAAGGAACCAGTTGTAAGGGAGTACCCGAGGAGAGAAACTCCAGGTGGTAGTTATGTGCATGTTCCATGGACCAGACAGGATATACTGCCATTTACAAATGACTTCCCAAAGTTGAGAGAGAAGCCAGTAGAATGGTACAGACAAGTGGAAAGATTTGTGAAGGTTTCAAAGGTGTTGTGGATAGATCTGGATGGATTGTTTGATATAGTAGTGCCAGCTGATTTGTGGACAGAATGTAAGATTACTATTGATTGGCCAACTGTAGAATATCCAAGGGACGCTAAAACAGGAGCGCCAGGACCAGAAGTGATGAGGAAGTACGACCAAGTAATTACCTTTTTGAAGAATAAGATTCCACCTAAAGAAACAGATTGGGTAAAAATAGACAGAACCACGCAGGAAAGTAAAGAATCAGTGCACGCTTACTATGAGATATTGTTGTTGGTTTTCAAACAGTACAGTGGTTATGAGACACTGAATGAGAAGGTTATGAGTCATTTTGTATATAGGTTTGTGTATGGATTGAAACCAGAGATAAGTGAAATGATTAAGCAGCATATGATTTGTTGGCAGAATAGCACAGTGGATGAGGTTTTGAGATATGCTAAGTATTGCAGTGATGATATTGAGAGTAGACAGCGTAAATTGAAAGAAAAGGCCATGTGGGCGCAGGTGAAAGTTGCAGAGAAGCAAGAAGCTCAATTGAGTAATACTGGTAATGAAACAGGACAGGTTAGATCCCGACCTAATATAGGTAAAGGAAAAGGACAAAAAAGTGGCCATGCCACAACTGCGGAAAGCTAGGACATTGGAGAAACAAGGGTAAATTTCCTCCAAAACCTAATGTGGAAAATCAATCATTAAATTCACAGGTGCAGAGTGAGGTAGTTACTCAACAAGGTCAGGTGCCACAACCACCACTTCCCAAGAGTGTTAACCAACAGAAATACAGTGCAGAAACAGGATTCTACGGAGGAGAACAGGTAACACAGTTGCCGCGTGCAGCTGCAATTTCTCAATATTGGTTACGACAGGATGAGGATGACACGGATGAAAGTTCCTGACGGTGCCTAGGAGAGGGGAAGAGTGCGTGCTTGGCGCAACTCTAGAGGTAGATCAGTCTGGTCCATTTGTGGATGGAGAAGTGAATGGTGCAAATGTAATATTCCTTGTTGACACTGGAGCTACCCGTTCTACTGTTAGGTCAGTGGAAATTCCAAACCTTCCTCTCTCAGGTGAACATATCCAAGTAGTTGGAGTTTCAAATCAGCAAATTAAAACGCCTCTTACTAAATTAGTGAAGGTAAGAATTGGTCCATTTAGCGAAATGCACCGATTTGTGGTATGCGATTGTAGTCCCGTGAACCTATTAGGACGCGATTTATTGTGCAAGATGAACTGCACTATCTATTGTACCCCAGACGGAATTGCATTTCAGACTCCAGATGAGGATGTGCTGTATAAAATGACAATGGTGAATTTAGAACAAGAAGTAAATGGTTTGTTTCCTGTATTTGATGCAGAGAAAATCCCAATTGAATTGAAAAAGACAGTGAAAGAAGAAGTGTGGGACTTTACAGGAGAAGATGTAGGATTAATGAAAGGAGTAGATCCCGTTAAAATAACAGTGAAAGAGGGAACGAGTTACCCAAATACGCCCCAGTATAAATTGACACCAGAAATAATTGAAGGAATAACGCCAGTAATAAATAAAATGATTGAACAAGGGATTCTAAAAGAAATCATGAGCAGTCCATGTAATTCCCCAATAATGGGACTGAAAAAGCCAAACGGAACATATAGAATTGTACAGGATCTGAGGAAGGTAAACAAAATTGTTGTGCCTTGTTGCCCGATAGTACCGAACCCTGCTGTGATTCTATACCAGATTCCACGTGAAGCAGAATGGTACACAGTAATTGATTTATGTCATGCATTTTTCTCTATTCCACTGCATCCAGATAGCTAGCCATTATTTGCGTTTAGGTTTGGAGAGCGTATTTTGGCATGGTGCCGAATTCCTCAAGGGTACACAGAAAGTCCCTCAATCTTTAATCAGATTCTAAAGAAATCGTTGGAAGATTTAAAAATGCCAGAAAAATCAGTGATGGTTCAGTATATTGATGACCTACTGGTGGCATCAAAAACGAAAGAAGCATGTGTCAATGATACAATTGCTTTGCTGAATCATTTGGACATAAAGTGTCCCCTTCAAAATTGCAGTTTTGTCAACAATAAGTCCAGTATTTAGGGCATAAAATTGAGAAAGGAGTGCGAAAGGTGACGACTGAAAGAATAAAAATGATTCAAGGAATGAGAGCTCCAATGACACAAAGAGAGGTAAGAATGTTTTTGGGAATGGTTGGATATTGTCGACAATGGATAAGCGGTTTTTCACTGATTGCTAAACCATTGCAAAAACTGACAAAGAAGGATGTTAAAGATCCTTTTGAAATGAATGATGAAGAAATGAAAGCATTCAGAGAGTTGAAAAAGAAATTGTGTGAGGCTCCAGCATTAGGAATGCCTGACTATGAGAAAGATTTTGAGCTGTATTGCAGTGAAAGAGATGGATGTGCATTTTCAGTTTTGGTACAGAGACATGGAACTATGAAAAGACCAATTGCATATTTTTCGGCTGTTTTAGACCCTGTAGCGAAAGCATTGCCTGGATGTTTGAAAGCAGTTGCTGCTACTTGTGTGAGTCTGGAACAGAGTGAAGGCATAGTGATGGGATATCCACTGAGAGTATATGTTCCCCATTCTGTGGAAATTCTCTTGACAAGAAGGAAAACCCAATACATGACACATAGTCGGCTGACTAGGTATGAAAAAGTAATTTTGAGTGCAGATAATGTGACCATTGACAGATGTATGAATGTGAATCCTTCGATATCATTGCCAGATGAAGAGAGTGTGATTGAAATGGATGAAGTAGATCACGATTGTCTGAATGTGCTTGAATACTGTACAAAACCAAGGTCTGACATACGAGATGAGCCTTTGAAAGAATCAGACTATATTCTGTTTGTGGACGGCTGATGTTTGAGAATGAGTGATGGAGTTCTAAGTGCAGCATATGCAGTTTGCACAGTAGCAACTGTAATGGAAGCATCTTGTCTGAAAGGGGTACGGTCTGCCCAAGTCGCAGAATTAGTGGCTCTGATTCAAGCATGCAAGTTGGGAAGAAATGTACGGGTTACGATTGTGACAGATAGCCAGTACGGCTTTGGGGTGGTGCACGACTTTGGTCAGATTTGGTCACAAAGGGGTTTCTTGACGTCTGCCGGAACGCCAATTAGAAATGGAGATTTTGTGAAAAAGCTGCTTGAGGCGATACAGCTGCCTAAACAGATTGCTGTTGTGAAGTGCAATGCACATAAAAATGGGGAAGACTACATAACTGTTGGTAATAAATATGCTGACGAAATGGCACAGTACTGTGCAAAGAATGTGGTTTCTTTGAACAAAAGTCGGGAAAGAGAGCATATTTCTTGTCCTTTGCTTTTACTAACTCTATTGAGACATGGGATGAGGTGAGACAGTTACAAGAAGCTGCAGATGATGAGGAAAAAGATACATGGATACAAGCAGGATGTAGAAAACATGAAGAAAATTATGTTTGGGTTTACAGAGATGAGAGACCAGTTATGCCTGATAGCATGATTTCTGACATGGCACGGATGTACCATGGACAAGCCCATATTGGGAGAGATTCAATGATCAGACTTTTTAGACAAACTTGGTATAATCCAAAATTCAGAGCCATAGCTGAGAGTCTTTGTCAGAGATGTCTTATTTGTCAACAGTTAAATCCAGGAAGGAAGACAGTAGTGAGTCTAGGAACAATAGGACGAGAAGGAGGTCCTTTCACTAGAATGCAAATGGATTTTATTGAAATGCCACCTTGCAACAGACTAAGGTATGTCCTAGTGGTCGTCTGTTTGTTTTCCCGTTGGGTGGAGGCATACCCGACCAGAAGGAATGATGGTATTACGGTAGCAAAACTTATGCTGCGAGAATTCATTCCGAGGTATGGTTTTCCAGTCACAATTGAAACAAATAGAGGAACACATTTCCAAAATGAATTAGTTAAACTAATTTGTGAAGCACTTAGTATTAAACAGAAACTGCATTGTGCATACAGACCAGAGGCTTCTGGAATCGTAGAGCAAGTGAATGGAACAATCAAGAACAGGTTAGGAAAAATGTGTCAAGTTACAGGACTCAAATGGCCAGATGCCTTGCCATTAGTTTTAATGACAATCAGAAGTATTCCGGAAAGGAAAACTGGACTCAGTCCCCATGAAATAATTATGGGACGAGCAATGAGACAAGCACAAGTACCTGTCAACAAACTACTGACTATAACTGATGATCTAGTGCTGGATTATTGCAAAGGATTGGCTGATGTGGTGCGTTCTGTATTTCATCAGGTTGGACCGGATGCGACCACTCTTGAAAGAAAACCAGCTCACGACTTGAATCCAGGAGATTGGGTCCGCATAAAAGTCCACAGGAGAAGAAACTGTTTGGTTCCTCGCTGGGACGAACCACGACAAGTGATCCTGGTGACGACCACTGCAGTCAAGTGTGCAGGAGTGAAACACTGGGTGCATGCAAGTCACACCATCAGAGTTCCAGAACCTGAAGATCGACATGTGAGTCGACATCTGGAAGTATTGGATAACAGTTCAGCATCAGAAGCAGAAGAAAAAACAAACAGGGTGCCAGAACCTGAAGATCGACCTGTAAGTCGACATCTGGAAGACCCAACTACAAGTGCAACGACAGAAGAAGTAGAGGAAATAGCTGAAGTTCCAGAACTTGAAGATCGACCTGTAAGTCGACATCTGGAAATATCAGATACCAGTTCAGAATCTGATACAGATCATTCGGATCGTGAAGAAATTCTAAAAAGAAATTGGAATTTTGAAAGCATAAGAGAAGAAACTGAGCCAGAAGATAGTGACAGTGAGCAACCAAGTACAAGTTGTGGTAAAAATCCTTCGGAGATAATATTAATAGATGAAGAAGGGAGAGTTTCAAACAAAAAGCTAGAAAAATCGGAAGATCCCGAGGAGCAATAGGGACAAATAGTCAAACACGAGAACAGGGAAATTTAGAAGCAGAAAGGAAAACTGACACAAATTCGGAAGAACCTCGAGGAGGGACAGAAATAGGTGAACGAAGGAAGATAAGAAAAGAACCACAAGTAGAGGAAGAAAATGACATTATAAGTTTCAAAATAAGAGGCAATAACGAAAGAATTGAAACAGAGTCTGAAGAAAGTGGAGAAGAAAGAAATCAAAAACTAGAGTCAAGAAAAAGAAATTGGAAAACAGAAAGAGAGGAAAAAGGAAGTGAGGCAAAAAGGCCAAGAAAAGGAGACAATTGGCCCAACGAAGTAAGAAAATTAAGATACAGAATCATAAGGTTGGATGGGAAAAGTGCTGAACAAGTGAATGAAATAACAAGTCAGAGAGAGCAAGAAAAACAAGGTGGAAAACACTTGCAGAAAACGAAAAGAATAAAGAAGGTAAATCCGAAGTATAGATCGCCTGAATGGTTGTATCTTGCTTTGACTAGTAACAAAGAAGAAAAGAACACTCACGAGAACCCAGAACAAAGAAACCTGATGGGAGAAAGTGAAGTGCAACAAACCTGAAGAAGTTTAAATAGTTTCTACCAGATTTGACAAATCACTGGATCTGACGAATTTACTGGATATGACAAAGAAAGAATTCTGAGAAAGAATTAAAAGAAAGTACCAAGCAAAGACAAAACATTGGAGTACAGAGTGGCAAATAAGTCATTTCTGAGGTGTAGTGACACAATTTTCTGGAAAACAAATAAATAAGGTTATAAAACAAAATGGAGAATACTAGAGATAGAAAATGTAAATGTGAGTTTTTAAGTAGATGGTGCAAGATGTGCTGCTTTTGTACAGGATTATTAATAACAGTATGGGTGGTTTTAGCAATCACTATTCCAATTAGTTTAGCTGTAGTAGAAACGTCTAATAACACTGAGAAAGAAAAAGGAGCTAACACTCAAGAACCAGTTATTTTAAAGAGTAGTGCAGAATTACACAAGGACAAATCAATAACAGATTTTTCAAAAAATGTTTTTACTAAATTATTATATGAGTATGTAGAAACAATGGATGTAAGAGATTGCTATGTATGTATGCAGTTGCCTGCATCTGTAGCAGAGGGTGTGACTTATCATCACCTCCTTTGACGTATGGAATAACATGTAGCGTTTTAGCAAGTTTATTTTATAAAACAGGTAGATTAGAATATTATTACACTGACATAAATAAGATTTTTGCGAAAGTTTCTGTAGTTTCCGAGTTAAACAAAATAAAAGAGGGAAAAACGTTTGGTGAATATTTTCTAGAGGATAAGATTTTAACATTAGATAGTATAATTAGGTACAACCTTACCTGCGAGTTAAAGAAGGAAGAAAAAGTATTTTTAGAGATGGTTGAAGAGAGAAGAGTGAAATTTCAAAGAAAAGTGATAGAAGAAACAAAAACACCTCTTTGGGCGTTTGAGGAAGACAATCATGACAAGAAAAAGACAAATGCAGCTATGACTCTGGATTGGCCCCAACAGGGAAGGTTGTGCATTAGAAGAAATAAGACAAGATATGACAATTATTTTGTGTGTTCCAGTATTTGCCATGACAATTACCAAATTTTAGGTGGATGGGAATTCAAAGGGGGAAAAGATCCAATATTTCCAGGGATTTATTATGTTTGCGGAAATAGGGCTTATTATAGGTTGCCGGACCATTGGTATGGGTCATGTTACTTAGGCCTGGTCTTTCCAAAGATTTTTCATATGGATAGAAAAGAAAAAGGAACACACAAAATGATAAATACCTTTACACGTAGAAAAAGGGAAAGTTTTTCAGAAATAGTAGGTGATATTTTTGGAGCATTGATACCAGCAGTGGGAATATCTTTGAATGCATTTAAAATTCGGAAATTATCCACAGTGGTAGATCGTTTATCTACAGATACTGCTGGAGGGTTCTTGATGGTAAATACCAAGATGGTTGCCATGAGAGCTATGGTGATGCAAAATCGACTTGCCCTTGACATTCTTTTGGCAAAAGAGGGCGGGGTCTGTGGAATGCTGAAAGTCCAACATTGTTGCACTTACATTCCAGATAAAAGTGAAAATATACAGAAGTATATAACAAATATTACAAATTTGCACAAAGAACTTGTTCCACTGGAGGTTGAAAGTGTTTTTGGAAAACTTGGTAAAGGGTTTTCTTCAGTAATAAATTGGTTAACAAGAATGAGTGGATTAATAATAGGGAAAGTTATAATAATAGCAACCGTGATAATAATAATAATATTAGTACTGAAGCTTGCAATAACATGTATAAAGAGAAGAAGAAGGCTGAATGAAATAGAAAAAGAAAACATGATAAACAAGGAAAGAGAGAGAGAAATGGGTGAAATAGAGTTAGAAGAAATAAAAGAGAACATGTACAAGAAAACGAAGAGACAAGTTGAAAGGGATACAGTTGTGTAAACTAACAAAAGCAAACGGATAAAAGATATATGCTGTCTGAGAAAATTGTATAACTTGGGTTTTGTGGTGATATTAAAAAATCACCAAAGGGGGGAGTTGATGGAGCAGGGTAAATGAAATTTTTTTAACCTCCTAATATTTTCGTAAAATAATTAATAACCATGTTCGTTTAAGTAAATAACCAACAATGTATGTTACATGTTAAGGGTTAAAGGTAACACGCTATTCCGTGTGCAAATTAATCAACTTATAATTGTTTACGTGTCTAAACATAACATAATATTTGCGTACTAATTAAATAATAAACGCATGATCTGTGCTTTTAAATAAAATGTGTGGTTGCAAAATAAAGCGATGGTAAGTAAGGGACAGCTTTATATGTTGCTTTTTGCTAGGTAATACCTAATTGGGGTACGTAGAAAGACGGGAGGGAAACGAAAGGGTTTATATTTCTTTGTTTTAACAATATTTTGTTTATCTTTGAAAATAGTGCGCTTAGGCCTGTCGAGCAGCGATATAAAATGGCCGCCAGTTGCTAGAGTACGCATGAGCGGGGGACCATGTGATAGAGGAGAGAGGCTGTGGAAAAGGGATGATCACGTGCTGGTGCTGAGAGGCTAAGATGGAAGTATGGTCAAGGCTATTGTGACCTTTCTGAGCAGATGTGTGCCAAGATGATCCGCAAGAAGCGTGAGAAGTCCAACTGAATCAATAGACGGAACTGTTAAACCCAAAATGTAGCAGAAAAAGATACAAATTGGACTGATCGAAACGGATGAGCAATGACATAAACTGTGGGAAACGATGCAAGCATGGACATTCCACAAGGAACTGGTTAAGACCAGGAAGTTTGATTAAAATGTATATGGGCCTGAGTTTTGACCAAAGAGAAAGAATCACGCCATGAAGAAGAAACATTTTATTCTGTAAGCTAGAATTAGGGTATAAGAAGACCTACTCTTGGTGGGAGGGGTTAGTTGCTGTGGGAGTTTTGCTGCGGGAGTTAGTTGCTGCGGGAGTTGCTGGAGAAGTTAGATGCTGTAGATGGGTGAAGTTGCAGTTGCTGATGCTGACGAGCTGATGCTGCTGCTGCTATTTTTCTTTTCCAGTTGAGTATAAGATGCTGCTTTAGGAGAATTTTTCCTGATAGATTTTTATTTTAGAACTATTAGATTTTCCCCAGATAGATAGATTGATCTTTAAGAGTTCTTACTATGATAACCTTATTTTTCCGTCTAATAAATATGCATTGCAATTTCAATTTATTCTTATGTTGATGATAAATGTAATGATCTGAATAATAAGCTTAACCTCATTTTCCTGCATTCAAAACTTTATATAAACTTTATTATTCTTTAAGCAAATGACTCAGTGATTCTTTAGCTCAATGATTAAAATGAAATGTTAAAGAGTTTATTGTGATTGAGCTGGTCTTAATCACCATCAACTGATTCCTACTAGTTGGTCCATCGACCAATGAGCGGAATACCTTAAAACAAAATGAGAAATATTATGTCATGATAAAAGAGGTATCCCGTCTCCTTCCAGCAAATCGTTTTCTCCTAGGTTAATGATGGAGGAAATCCAGGGAATAAATGAGTAAGTGAATGTATATGCGGTGTTATGGGCCCCACCGTCATATGGATATAGTGTGTGTGATAGAGAAATAGTTGCACCTGGATAACCAAAACATAATAGGAGAATTATTTTTATTGTTAGCGCTGGATCACACTTTACACTGGGACACAGTGCTAAAGTGCGCAGAGGCCTAAAACCACCAACACTACACAGGGAAAAGGCTAGGAGACAGGCAAAAAGTTTAGGGGTGAACCTGCCAAAAGGGCCAAGTCCAACACAACCCCCTTCCAGCCAAAACGCAGGGCAAACCAATGACCACTGTGATGGGCTTCCCTGCTTGGGGCGATAGAACACGGACGCGGGCCCGCAACTGCAGGGACACCCTCCTGTTCTACGCCACGGTGAACCCATGTGGTTCCTTCTGAAAAAGCTGTCCGGAGCAACTGGGCTACCCCACTGGTACTCCCTAGCTGTCCGCGGCCAGGACCAGGCCCTAGGCCACCCAGATGCCACTGGTCCTTGCCCATTCACAGAGTGGGGGGTAGTAACCCCTGGCACATAGTAGCCATTCTCCACTCTTCCCCTCATCAGGGCAGGTCTAGACTGCCACTGATCCTCCAGCCTAGGGTCTGCACCCTCAGGCGGACCAGAAGTCACGGGTGAGGCTCTCCTCCCCCTACCTCTTCTTCTATGGGTCCGCACTCTCCTCCTTGGAGAGGCACCCTCAGAACACAACTCTCCCACCAGTTCAGGACCTCTCTCCAAAAACTGGTCTCCCAACTTAGGGTCTAACCCCTCAGGTTGCACCGGGGTCAGAAGCGAGGACTCCCTCCCTCTGCACCCCCTTCCAGAGTTCTGCACCCTCCCAACTGGAGCGGTACCCCTGGAAGATGAACCGGTCAGGACACTGTTTACAGACGTCCTTCCCTCCAGGTCAGGCAGATCCTGAACCTGGCCTCCCAACCTTGGGTCTAAACCCCTTGGCTGAGTACTTGCCTGGCACTCCAGGACTTCTGGGGATTCACACAGTAGCCCCCCGAGGGTAACACATGACTCCTGTGTCGTGTGACAGTCTGCCTGGCGCAGATCTCCCGACCCCTGTCCACCTGACAGTGCGCAAAGATCCCCCAGGACAGACGTGGTGTCACCATGGTCACTTCTAGGAGACTCAGCCCTTCTGGCTGGTCCCTGACCCACTGGTTCTTCCACTGGGGAACACATCCCCCTCTCACCCCTCAATCCGGACTTCTGTACCCTCCCAACTGGAGCGGCACTGCCAGACACCAGAACCACTGGAGCTCTATTTACAGACGCTCCAGGTTCTCCAGACACTAGGAGATCCTCCTCAAATGGACTAACAGGACAGCCTAGGCTCCCAACCTGGTGTTCCCTGAAGAAACCATCCAGGTTCTGAGACTGGGTTTCGGGCACCTGGGGACACTCAGTCCCAGACTCACTCCTACTCCACTGAGACAGGACGTGAGCCCCTACACCCCTCCCACTACACTGGGACCTAGCTGGGCTACACTGAACCTCTTCCCCAATACAGGACGGGAAGATACCTGAGCCACTACTTTTGGGATCACTCCCCAATGCCTCTTCAGAACCTCGGGCCACCACCCAGAGGTCTGCTTCCCATGCAAGATCCCATGGATCAGGGTGCTCACACTCCAACAGGTGTTGGCGCAACCTTGGAAAACAACAACTGAGCAGGTGCTCTTTAATAACCAGATTGAACAGTCCTTCAAAATCCTGTTCCAGTGGTACACCTTACCCAGTCAATCAGTGCATCATTACAGTCATCCACAAACTTCCCCCAAGACTGGTGAGACAGTTTCCTACTGCCCCTGAACTTCAACCTGTACTCCTCTTCCTGGGAGCCAAGTACCAGATTCTGGTAACTGGGAATGGGACTTCCTGCACTGGACTCCATATTGCTGCCACCACTGGATCCCACCCTCACTGGTGAATCCAGACAATTGAAACTACTCTCAGGGGATGTACCAAGAGCTAATTTCTCCTTGGTGAAGGCCCTCTCAGCCTCCGCCATCCTCTCCTGCACTAAGACCCTTTCGGTCTCTAGCTTTTTCTCCTCCACACTCAGCTGCGCTATCTCCTTGATATGCTCTAACCTGAGCTTCTCCAAAGCCAGCTGATGCTCCCTTTCTTCCCTCCTATCTATCCACTCCTCTGGGGACAGGGAAAGGGATGGGGCACTGCCCCCGACACTGGACCCAGCAAGGGACTCCCTATCCATGGGGTCCTTACTATCTACTGGCGTCCCTGTCCTGTCACTTTCTTCCTCCTCTTCAGACTCCTCAGGGCCCCCCTCAGACCCACCACCCTCTTGGAGTGCGGCCAATCGGGCCCTCTTCTCCTCATTGCGCTCACAGTCCCATTCATCCTTTTGCCATTGGATCAGGTTGTCCCTCAGTTTTGACTGGGTGTCTGACCCACTCACTGCTATGTCTCTCTCCTTACAGAAGTCCACCAACTCCCACATGCTGTATCTAAACAGACCACAAAAATTAAAAGCAGACTCCATTTTGGCAGGACGCTCAGGGACACGTGCAACACAGGAGACCTAGGTTTCTGAGCTGAAGCAAGAGTACACAATTTACAAATGACACTTTTAGGAGAAGAATTAAAATAAAACTCAGAACAATATTCCCCAAACACGTGATTATCTAAATGCAGAGTTTTGTAGTGCAGCCAGTTGTCGCTGTGGTACTGCGTAAACGCAAGTCCTATCCCACCGCTGCCACCAATGTTAGAAATGGGATCTCTGGTTGGCTAAGGCTTGCGCCAAAGCCAGGCAGAGACCACCACTCTAGTCAGGGCGAGGGAGTTACACGCCGACGATAACCCCTGCTCACCCCCTTGGTAGCTTGGCACGAGCAGTCAGGCTTATCCCGGAGGCAATGTGTAAAGCGTTTGCGCAACACACTCACACAGCAGCAACACACTAGGCACACCACAAAAGGAACCCCACACAAGGTTATATAAATAATTATAGCCTTTGTATTGTCATAAATACAGTAGAAACATAATCACATAATATACACTGTGCCAACTGGCACTAGGCAATATTCACAGGGGAATTATATACAGGACCAGGCCAATCGGGCCCTGGTCAGACCATCAGAACAGGTAAGTAAATACAAATATAAAACACAACCAGTAACTACTGGTAAAGTTAGGAACTTAGCACGAGATCCTGTACCATAAAAGGTAGGATGCCTAAATCATGTCAGGCATGAATCACATTAGGCAATAATTAGCATGAACACAGTGTACCCCAATTGGGGGCACACACACTGAAACTGGCCCTGGGCCAACTGGCCTCTCCCAGGGGCTTAAATGCCCGGCGTCCAGAATGTCAGGGCTGGCTTCGCATGCAGCAAAAGCAAAGTGTGCAGAGGCACAACCTAAACGTGGCAGCTGCCCACTACTTGCTGGGCAGCTGTAAAAATGAGCCCGGGCACCAGCGTGCCTCCTGAGCCCCTCTCTGGGACTCTAAATGAAATGCCCCCAAGGAAAAGGATGGGGCTGGCACTACTGTGCCTACGGAACCCCCACTGGGAGTCTCTAAATGATTATGCGCAACGTTGCAGCTGCCCACTGTCAGGTGGGGCAGCTGGGGGAAATGCCTTGGCACTACTGTGCCCTCTGAGCCCCCACTGGGACTCTAATCATCCAAATTGCCCCAAACGCTGCAGCTGCCCGTGAATGCTGTGCAGCTGTGAAGAAAACAGACTGGCACTACACGTGCAATGGGAGCCCCACTCCGGGACTTCCAAAATAACCTCTGCTAAACGTTGCAGCTGCCCGCTCTCTCTCGCGGTGCAGCTGTGGCGAAATTGTACCGGCACTAACTGTGCCTGGGGGAGCCCCACTCGGGGACTCAACAAACAAAATTACCCCCTCGGTGCAGCTGCCCGCAACTGCGGCGCAGCTGTGAATAATCAGGAAGTACTGGCCGAAGCCCGATGCCCAATGGGAGCCCCACTTACCGGGACTCTCATTGGACTGCTCCGGTCTCCTTCTCTCTGGTGCCGCCTCTGGCATCCGCACTGCTTTGTGGAGCCCCCCTTCACTGGGGCTCCTCTGGCAACGACGCTGAGGCAGCGGGAGGGCACAGGCAGTGTGCGCAGGCAGCCCCACTCACCGGGCTGCTCTGGACGCTCTAGGCGGCACGCGGGGCTCTCCTCACTCACATGGGAGCCCCGCCTCGACTTCGCCTCGCCTCACTTCACCCGGTCCCCCTTCTCGGGACCGGGACTTCGTTCTGGAGCCTGCGAGGCTCCCGGGCTGTTTCCGCCTCACGTCACGCGGCCCCGCCCCCATCCAGGCAAGGCCACCTGGCTTCCGGGTCGCGTCTGCAGCGGCCCGGCAACTTCTTTTACCTTGAATCGGGGCTGGCGGCGGTGATCTCCTTTGAAGCGGGGTGGGCACCCGCTAGGAATATAATTCAAGAGGCGGCAATAACGCGGGGTGGGCACCCGCTATAAAATCAGCAAAAGCGGAGGGATCCCCACAGCGGGATTCCCTCAAAAATGATTGCAGCTCCGCACTGCAAAGCTCCCACACGCTCCGTTTCTTCTGGGAGCAAGAAAATAGAGCGCTCTCCAAAATAAAAGCAAAGCGCTCACAAGGTGCTAGAAGCAGCACAAGCTCCAGAAGTGGCCCCAAAAAGGTCAGAATAAAGAGTCCTTGGTGCTGGGGGGACCAAAGCACAGCGCAGCCAGGCAGGCCAGCACGGAGGGACCCCCAGGAAACAGCAGCTGGGTCCCGCGGCGGTTCCTCCTGGCAGAATGTCCCCTCAAAGTCAGCACAAGCACAGAACATTTTTTATGGGGTCACAGCCCCTATATTTATATGCCCTTTTTCTTTTGTGACACAGCACAGGGCTGGGGGAAAAACCAGATGCAACTGGTTTGGGGGAGCTTTGGAGCACTTTGTTTTGCCCAAGCTCCTCTTCCCTTTCAGAGGGTAGGCTAGGGACATCAGACGCACCACAGGGGGCGGAGCCAGCATTGGGGAGGGAAGGCACAACCCTATTCAGGTCCCAGGTGCAACTCCTCCCTCCCATCTAGATGCAGATCTCTCTATTCAGCCCTGCGCTGACTCACCCTGCCCCTCCTGGAGCCACACACACCTCCCAGCCCCTGTCACTCACAAAGCCAGACATGCAATTCACAGCAGGCAGGCAGACACACAGCACACAGAAATGCCAACTTCTAAAAGTGGCACTTCTCCACTAGTCACAATAAATCTGCGCACACCATTGCGCAGCATTTATTCTCACGAGTTCGCACATACTAAACTCGCCCCTGCACTCCTCTCACACCAGGAATTACCATGGACACACATATCCCCCATGCATTCCTATCGGAGGGCAGGCCCATCTCACCACACGCACTCAGAGTGCGCATGCACTTTACACTGGGACACAGTGCTAAAGTGCGCAGAGGCCTAAAACCACCAACACTACACAGGGAAAAGGCTAGGAGACAGGCAAAAAGTTTAGGGGTGAACCTGCCAAAAGGGCCAAGTCCAACAGTACTGCTCCCAGGAGTTCTTTGGCTGTGGTTTTCTACCACAAGAATCCACAAGCAAAAGCCCCTGTTTTCACAGCATGGTAACTACATTTCTCAGACAAACCCAAACACCACCTACTTGGGAGATTTTCAAGCATAGAAAGAGCCTGTCCTTCACTAACTCACTCTGAATTTGCTGAACTACAGCAGCAAGTGGACGTGGCCTCCTTTGGCTCACCATGTACAGTGGTGAACCCCCTTCACCAGTGCCTAAAGTACTCCAACTGCTGATCGGTGCTGCTAGAGCTATACACCTGTTCCAGGGTTACTGGGCCATTTTTAGGTTTCGCTTGCGATGTGCATGTGAAATCGATTGTATTAAATATATCTTAAAAGAGACTTACATCCCGCCTTCACTTCTAATTGGTCCTTGTGCTTGTCAATTTACTTTTCCTCATTTCTTATGGTTGTAGGAGTTCTATTTCCTGTTCTTCCGTGTGTGTTTCTCTTATCAGTTTCCCATTGGCAAAGTACTTTGCCCATCCACTTTGATGAAACTTCTTTTAAGCGTCTTAAGCAACGATTGGGAAAACAATTTAAGAACAACTTTGGTAACTTGTGACCTACTTTATCTGTGAGCAAGCGTGTATTTGTTTCCCAACCACCTCCCGCTGTTTGACCTTTTATCAATTTAACTGCCAGAACTATTGGAGAGCTTTACATGAGCACCAGTTTACAAGGGGCTCTTGAGCCTCCCGCCGATACTCGAAACCTGCTCCCCAGCTTCAAGGTCGGCGCTGTAGCCCTTATGCCTCATTGTCTGGAGAAATTGAGAAGATCATCTTATAACATGGCCGGCGCTCCTTTGGAATGCACAATTGAAATACATTATCATTATGCGTTCCAAAGCAGCGCCGCCCATCTTTTTTTCTATCACGCTTGTTTTACTTGTTTACCGTCCAGTGCAACAAAACACTACAGTGCAAAATACAATAGCGCCAGTACGGTGTACTCAGCGTGCAGCTCATATACAGTCAATCAATCAATCAAGCATTTGTATAGCGCGCTACTCACCCGGAGGGTCTCAAGGCGCTAGGGGGAGGGGGGTCCGCTACTGTTCGAACAGCCAGGTCTTGAGTTGCTTCCTGAAGGAGAGGTGGTCTTGGGTCAGGCGGAGGTGGATGGGTAGGGAGTTCCAGTACAGATACAGTAATCTCCTTGCATGCATACCTCAGGACATGTATGATGTAACGTACATACAGACCTCCACATGTATAGCACAGTACATGCACTTGGAAGTAAAAACAGAATGTGGCAGCTGTACAGTACAGCACCCATACTGAACAGTGCATATGGCAAGTATTTAATCATGCTTTTATGCTACCAGAAAGTGTTATGTAAACAGAACAGGAAGCACTTAAGGACAAGCCAGTGCGAGTTTGGAAATGTTTGTAACAATGGCCCGTCTCGCTCTCCATACAGCTCCCAGAAAACACTAAAAAGTAAAGACTAACTGCCTCTGGCACCACGGCTCATATCGGAACACTAACTGGTACCCAGTACTCCTGCCCAGCGCCTCTGGAGCACTCCTAGTGCTTCCAGGAGCATCTTCTTTCTTTGAGAGCTGTGTCTCTCAAACTACAGCTGGGGAAGCTTGCCTCCTTCTGAGCCCCCTGCCAGGGGCCCTCACTTGGGCATTGGGGTGGCTGCCTTTAAGCCTCCGAGCATCTGTGTGGTGCGCTATGAGTTTTTATTAATTTTAAATATGAATATTTATGTACGTATAGACATGCATATAAAACAGCCAAGTGTAATGTTGTACACCAGAATTTTAATTATTATTATACTCTCTAGGTGCAACTTGTAATTAATGGATACGCACAAGCTGGGCGGGCTCACTGTCCCCTCAAGGTACAGACGTTCTGAGCTGTGATTCACATTGTTAAGATTTGTGTATATTACGCAGGGAATTCAATGTATTTGTAATTGTATTTAGAAACAACCACCTTGGTTTTAGTATTTCTCACAATTATCCAGTGAGACCCCGAAATGTGCTGTTTGGACCTTCTGTACAGACCCCCTCCCTAAAAGATATTTTGTGCATTTCGCATTTGCTAGCAATGTTTAGCTATAAATGTGTTATTTTCTACTAAAACAAAGTGTTCTAACTGCAGTGATGCCATTCATACACCTGTGTTTAAGGGAAGCTGCAGCTGTACAAGCAAAAGTTTTGCAGAAAAGAAATCTCCTGCTCGTAAACTCATCTTTAGATAATTCACTGGATTGATAATGTCGGGATTAATAAAAGGGGTTTGATGGGGGGGGGGGGTGGGCAATTTATTTATTCTAGAAGAATAAGAGCTGTTTTGAAGACTAAAATATCGTCAGAATGCTCTGCGACTGCCACTCGATATTGTCTTTACTGTTTTTCTTTCTGTGTGTCTTTTCTCTTTCTTTCCTTCCTTCTTTCTATGTTCCTTCTTCTTTATTTCACTAGCCCCCGAAGAACTATCCAGCCTTTTCAGATTTCATGTATTTGTTTGCAGTTGAATTACGTTTAAATACTGGTTTTAATTACTTCACAATCATTGTCTTTTTCAAAAATGTTTTCCTACATAAGAATAGTTTCCTCTGTGTATTCCTTATGCCGCCCTCTTCCTTCTCGTTAGACTTTTCTCTATTTTTTGTTTGTTTTCTGACCGTTTTCATGTTCTTGCTCAAATTTCTGGCTACCCAAAAATCATTGTTATTTCCCTTGTCTTGCAACCACAACTGCATGTTTGGTTCTTTCTGCATGTCGCTCCTTTTCCTCTTAATTTTACTTACGTTGTTTTCTCTTTTGTGAGAGTTTGGCTGTTTTTTCTTCCTCCTGATTTCAATGCTCATTTTTGCTCTTATTAATCATCTCTTGGTTTTTACCCTGTATTTCTCGTGATTTGGTTATTTTCTTCTCATTCTATTTTAAACCCAAATAAGTACTTCTTCCCATTATAACGTATGGCTCTAGCTCCTCCTTTTAGCAGTAATAGCCTCTATAAGTTTACATTGTGCACAGAATGTCAATGTGCTTTTGTGACATGCGACTTATAATAACTTTTAATTTAATGAATATTAGCATTTACATGATTTTGTTCCTTAAATAGCATAGTCACTGCAACTGTCCCGGACCTATCTGGAAGCGCAATTTTTATGCAGTTTTTTAGGTAAAAACAAAATAAATCTAATTCCCAACCTTCGATGAATGCAATTGCCGCTTAAATGATAAGAATTAAAAAAGATATTCAGTGTTAAAATTTAACACCACAAAACTGATGCTTGGCGCTATTTGATCGCGTGAATTGGGGTGATTGTCCGTCCTCCCGAGAATCTTCTACAAGGGGTGGCATTATTTGCAAAGGAACAAAAACTGGGAAAATCTATTTTGCAGTGTTTCTGCAGCACCAATACCAAGCCAAAACCTACAACAAAAACAGCTTATTATTGATCACATAGTCAAAACTTATTGCATTTACCAACTGCCGCCTTCCATCACAGATGATGCTGTTTCCTTCCTGAGATAACGCATTACTTGCCAGACAACCATCGTTAGACATGCATATCTAGCTACTTTTAGATGACGCTTCAATTTTTAGGCAGTTTTCATCAGATATCCCTATCCATTCTGCTTACCCAAACTAATAATCATTTTGATTCTCTGCTATTTATGACATACGTGTGCTTTAACATTTCTCAAGATGTTGGGGGACACTTGCCTGTCCCTAGTGATGAATAGGGCTTTTACTGTTTGTACTGGTTTATAATGATGGTTTCAACATACATTTCCTCCATTGTGTTCATGCCTTTAGTGATCACCCCTTATCAAGGGGTTGTCTACATGGTTTTTCTTTAGTGATTTTAATTGCTTTGTACGTTGTGGAGGAGCGCTGCCTGACTTCATGTTCCTTCAAGTGTTGCGTAGCATCTTAAGGACAATTCCTGTGATTGCATGAAGTAAGTTGTTCATATTCTCTTTGGTGGGCTTCTGGGTTGATCTGTTATGAGTGCTGGGAGATGACAATAACATGTTCTAATCTCCGCCTTACCCTCCTGTTTCCTATATAGGTAGACATATATTTGATAAGCTAATTGACGATATTACCACGTCAGTGGTCTTTGTTGACATACGTCAGTAGGTAATTCACATATCATGGTCATGTGCTTACAGTGCTCCTCACAACTTTTCCTTTTAAGATATAGGTGGGTGGTCTTTCTACTGCCTGTATATTTTTATTTTTCTCTACAAAGGTAAGGGGGTCAATAAGTAGTATCCTATTCCTCATGGGGTAGTGCATTTTTTTGCCCCTGCCAAAATGTTGGCCATCTCAGACTTTGTGTCCAGCACAATATACTGCCTTTCTCAGTAAACAAGTCATAACACTTAACAGAGTTTCAGCAATTTATATTGCACAACTGCTCACCAAGCTACAACTTACAACAAAAACAGCTTATTATCAATAAGATAGGCGAAACCGAATGCAGTTACCAATGCTTGTTATTTATATCTCTAGCTTCTTAAAACTATCTCTTATAACATCACTTGGCCCTCCGATGGACCGTCTATTGTATCGATGAGGGGCTGGACATAGAGGATTCGTTGTCAGGTTATCCAACGAGGACCAGGAATTGGACAACCATTTAAAGGCTAGTAATCATAATCCTATATATAACTCGCAAGATCAGGCTATATACATACAAAATTATCATAGCTAGTCAAACTAGCTCGATTAGGGAAAAAAAAGTCCTCTCGAGTGTCTCTCTCTGGCATCAATTTCTCGTCCTCCTTTGGATCAATGTATAATATAATCCTCTAGTTCTGGTGGTGACACCTCCTTGATCACCTCATTGTGTCAGACCACTCAGTCCATTGGTCAGTTCGTATAGGATGGTTGTCATGAGACATAAAGAAGACACATTTTGTACGACAGAGGTACTGCAGAATGTACATTTTCGCATCATCTGGTATATGAAACTCCACAAACAATGATCTATTTGCAGTAGGCACATGAGCAAATTCAGATGAATAGTTCTCATAAAAAAATATTCACAAAATATTAACTTCTGTAACAATTGGTCCATGTGTCAGCGAGTGAGAACTCTTCTACTCAGACACAGTTTCATTTCACATTGTAAGCTTATGAAACTTTCTCATGATGAGAAGGCAGTGTAAGGAAATAAGCAAATGCAGGTCTCGTATATTTGCTTACAAGATGTGCAGAATATAAAGTAACGGAAATAAACATTTCATAAATATAAAGCAAGGCACTAGTATTGTTTCAATGCATAGGGACTCAAAAGGAATCATTAGTCATATTGTAAATCTCACATGTAACTATGACATATTAATGCATTTTCAAAGTACCAATGTGTAAAATTATTGCAAATTATAAAATATTAATATTGTTTTAAGTGGATTACAATAGTACATATATAAGAATCTAATATTGAGAGTTTGGTAACTTTGTCATTCAAAATAACTATGCAGCACCACTTATACTTTTCTCATTTGGTGCACGGTTTCACATGTACAATGATAAAATACAGAACGAACTCTTCAATAATACACATAAGGAATAAAATCATATTATATTTTATTAGTTCTTCACGCACATTTATATTTTGATGAGTAAAATTTAGAGTTTCATTACATGTGAGTTAATTTATTTTATTATGTGAATATAACTTTTTTACTTTTCATTTATCTGCATGCTTTTACAATACAGAAATTAAGTTCTCTCATGTCTATTTTCAAGGGTTCTTCAATATGTAATTTATACCCATTCAGTTGTACTACTCAAAATATCTCAAAAATCATTTTAGATATATATCAAAGGATCGAGCTGCTTATGGGCTCCATCAATCCCCCTTCTTATGGTGAGTTAAGCCATCACATTATTATCTTATGTCACACATTCGGCTCTGTTGTTTTCATGATTTTAAATCTAGATTGTCCCAAAGATTTTATCTCATCATAGTATACGCTTTGTCTATCTTCGAATTCCATCTCAGCTCTTTTCCTTTTTAATCCTCATGTCTCTTTCTTAGTTTTCATTCATCTGTAAATCTTGAAGATGATAATCCAGATGAATACACAGATAACGATTAGTAATATACGCTTCTGGATTTATCCCATTAATCAACTTACGAGGTCTGCAAACCATCTACCTATAGAGGAAACGCCTTTCCCAATTGATTTTCAGGCACCATCAGCCTTTAAATCTTTCAAATTCCTTTCAAGGTGTGCAATGTACCCTTTCAGATCTTTACTTTTGTCTGGAATGTAAGTGCAGCAATGTTGCACCTTTAACATCCGTCAGACTCCGCCTTCTTGTGCAAGAAGGACGTCTAAAGCAAGACTGTTTTGAAGAACCATAGATCTCATGGCAATCACTTCAGTGTCTATTGCTAAGAATTCACCAGTGGTGTCATTTGACAGCTTATCTACTACTGTAGAAAGTTTCCGTATCTTGTGCGAATTCATCATCACTCCAACAGATGGTATTATGGCTCCAAAAATGTCTTCCACTATTTCACTAACACTTGTACCTCTGTTAAGTTGTCTGTGCTTCACTTTGTTGGTTTCATCAGATAGACCCACTTGATACATTTTCGGAAAAACTATTCCCATATAGCAGGATCTGTACCATTTGTTAAGCAGCCTGCAATAGGCATGCTTCCCACAAATGTAATAAATTCCAGGAAAGACAGGATGTATACCTCTCAAAAACAATCCCCAATTTCCCAATACTTGGAAAGTATGGTCACATTCGCTGGAACCAACAAATTTAGTATTTGCTTCAGTTTTATGTCACAATGAACATAGCTTTCCTCTATGTTGTCAGTCTAAAGCAAGAGGAGCTTGATTTCCCATTGCCTTAACTCTGGTTCTCTAAGCGAATGGAAATTTCGAATGATTTGCAGCTTTTCTCATTATTTTTCTCTGTCTATCTTCTACTGATTCTACAAATTCTCTCCTATTGATGTAAGATACATGTTAAGCTATGTCTATGTGCATAGCATGTGTCTAAGTTTTGCATATTGGAAAAAATCTCCCATCATTTCAGCAGTTTTATTATCAGGCACAGGATTTAAATTTTTTCTCACAGGCACCTCAGAAAAGATCAAATCATAGTTAGATTAATAATACTGGAATTGTCCTTTGCCATAAAATAAACTAGTCAGTACACTGCATGAAATTCCATACGTCACAGGAAGGTGATGGTAAGTCACACCTTCAGATACTGGAAGTAGGCAATTGCACACGCACATAACAATCATGAACACCATTTGTTTCAACGTATTCATATAAAAGCTTTGTAAATACATTCATTGAAAAATCACCAGTTGACATATCTCCGTGGAATACCTTATATTTTGAAATGCTTAATTTGTTTTTATTCATTAAAGGAGATCCAGGCACAGAAGTAGGCTTAACTTTTGTTGTATATACATTATGTGGCAGATTGAATACTATAAGAACTGCTATGAGTACTATAGAAAATATAGCAAGTATACATGCATATATACATTTGCGTTGTGGTAATACCACTTTCAGATCCATTACCTCCTCAGAATCAGACGTCGCTACTTTCGATAAATTTAGATCAGATGTTTTAGTATTGTTGCAGCACAGGCTAAGTTCAAGGTTTTCCAGCAAGGCTTTTCAACAAAGATCCTTTATTGGCACAGTTCACATTTTCTTTACAGCCCTGTAAGTGAATCTTTCAATAACAGCACAGTTCTGCTTTGCTGTAGAATATTTCCAGCACAATTGACTCAAGTTCTTTTGTTCATAAATCACCCAAATTTCAGCAAGCACACAGCATTTTCTCAAGGCGGCTCATGCAGGCTTGAATTCTTGTAACACAAGGAGTGATATGCTTTCTCCCAGTCGTTTAATTTCAAGTAAATCCATTCAGGTGCAGCATATCTTTGACTCGCTACTTTAACTATTTTGGGCCTTCTCACTGATGACCCTTCTTCACCACTGTCACTTTGATCAGACTGACTGGAGACTTCTGCAATTGTTCGTGGTACTTGTCCCTCAGTCAGAATGCGTCTCAATCTTTCTTGTCTTCTGGGCCAATGGTTTTCGTGTTCTATTTGCGTTTCAGGTGTACTAGCCCATTTAGCTGGGTCAATATCTCACCTGTGACCCTTCATTACCTACAAGAGCTGACTCTCTCAGACACCCTTCAGGACCCCGGTACGGAGTCCCAGTAGCTTGTGTGCCCTCAACAATTTGACTGACCTGAGTCGCTTGTCTTTCTGTAATCACAGGTACTCCTGAAACAGGCGCTGTATCTTCAAGAGGACATGGGTTTCTGTGGGTATAAGCAGAATGTACCCAATTTGGAAGATACCACATTTAACAACAGTTGTGGTTACCAAATTCACTGGGAACGGCCAACGATGCTCCAATCATGACTTGCGTACATGCTTCTTCACCAAGCCCCAGTCACCGGGACTGAGGTCATGGCATAGCTCCTGTTGAGCCAGAGTTGCAGCTTCCCCAACCTATCAAGACACAGAACGTACCACATCAGCCAGTCCTTTACAGTAATCAAAAACCAGGTTATCTGTTATTTTTACTAAGGCATTGGCAGGGACTGCAGGCTGTCTCATAGCCCTTCCCATAATCACTTTGTGAGGGGATAATCCCGTTCTTTTGTCTGGGGTACTTCTCAAGCTCATCAACAAAAGAGATAATCCATCAGGCCATTTCAGAGAAGCTGAAGCGCACACCATTGCCAGCCTAGATTTCAGTGTCTCATTCACTTGCGCCAAGATCCCAGAAGCCTCTGGACGATAAGCACAATGGAGCTTTTGGTCAGTTTGTAAAGCTGTACATAACATCTTCTAGCCCTCATTATTAAAATGAGTTCCTCTGTCTGATTCCAAAGAAGTCGAGAATCTGAAACGTGGTATCGGCTCCCTCAGTAGTAATTTTGCTACAGTTAAACTCTCATTTTGTCTTGTAAGTTAAGCTTCAACCCACTGTGAGAAAATACAGACAATCACAAGTACATATTTCAAACCATTGCACAAAGGGCATCTCAATAAATCCAGTTGCATTCAGTTAAAAGGACCTCCCTACATGACTCATTGTGACTGGAGTCCTTTATCCCTGCATTTGTTGTTAACACACCATGCAACGGTGACACAGACCCTCTGCAACTGACCTGAATTTTGGATTGAACCATGTTTGGCAAAAGAGAAACAACATAGTATCCATCCCGACATGTGTAGGAGCATGATAATATTGTGCCATGAGAGGCAATAAACTATCTGGTAACACAGGCCTCCCATCAGTGTACATCCATATCACATTTTCCTGTCTCCTACTGCAACCTGCTCTGATCCATCCCTGTTTCTCAGCTTCTGGCACTTCATCCTGCAATGCCATTACTTCTTCCCATGTGTCTATTATGGATAACAAAAGTCTGATATCTCTGACATCAAAGTTCTCTCCCATGAGATCTCCATTTAAGGTGTAAGAATTTAGAGCACAATAGCGCGTAGTCTCATCCACATAGCCATTGCCGAATGTGACACAATCATTGCACTGTGATGGCAGCACACTTCACCACAGCAATTTGAGTAGGCAACTGTAGTGACAGTAAGATGTTCTGCACACTCTCATCATTCCGGATTGGAGAACTAGACAATGTCATGAACCCTCACTGTGACAACAGTTGCCCGAAGTCATGTACAACACCAAATCCATACTGACTATTGGTGAATATGGTGACTCTCATTTGGTCAGAAATGTTACAAGCTCGCGACAAGGCTACCAACTCAGCCACTTGAGCAGAAAACGCTCCTTGCAGCCATGAAGCTTCAACCACTCCCGCAAATGTATATGCGGCATATGCAGCTTTCAAATTTCCTGCCGCATTACGCATACAATATTCATCAATAAATAATGCATGATCTGACTCAGGCAAAGGATGTCAAGGATATCAGGGAGGGGCTTTGTGTACAAGTCAGTCACATCCAAACAATTGTGATCATCTTCATCAACCACAATCTCATTTCCAGGAAGGGGCATCAAAGTTGCAGGATTCAGACTTGTGCATCTCATCAAGGTAACATTCTCAGCTCCCAAAATAATTTGTTCATATTTTGTGAGGCAGCTGCTAGTGAGGTGTTGCGTTCGAGTACGAGCAAGCAAAACTTCAACAGAATGGGGCACGTAAACCTTCAGTGGATGCCCCATTAAAATACTATCACTCTGTTGCAAACTCAGAAACATTGCAGCAACGGCTTTCAGACATCTAGGCAATATGGCGGGTATTTGGATTAAGAGTAGCCGAAAAGTATGCCACAGGTCTTCGTGCAGTATGATGCATTTGACCTAGCACTGACAATACGCAACTTTCACGCTCACTGCAGAACAGAGTAAAAATCTTATTATAGACGGGCGTTCCCAAAGCTATAGCTCGACAAAGACTCTCTCGCAGTTCAGTAAAAGAGAGCATGCAATCATCATCCCAGGTTACCGGGTCTGACATATCCTTTTGAGTTAGCCTCTGTAGCGGTGTAGCTGTCAGTGAAAAATTTGGAATCCAGTGGTGACAATAGCCAACCATTCCCAGGAACATGCAGACTTCTTTTTGTGTGTTAGGAGGACTCCTGTTCAGGATCGCTGTGATTCTGTCTTGGGACACCTTCCTCGCGCCTTTCTCAATATGGTGCCCAAGATACAGAATGTCTCTTTTGCAGAAGTGAAATTTAGACGAGGACACTTTATGTCCATGCTCAGCCAAATGATTCAATAAAGCAATAGTGTCACGTGTGCAAGCCTCCTATGTACTTGGAGCTACCAACAGATCATCAATGTACGGAACGAGAACAGAATGATTTAGCTTTATCAATTACTCTAGATTTTTCTTCAATATACGATTGGATATCGAAATAGCAAAAAGATATTGACTGTCCTTATGCAAAGGGATAGAAAAGAAGGCTTCACACAAATCAATGACAGTGAGCCATTTAGCTTTACATGGAATTTAAAATAGTATCACTGCTGGATTCAGTACCACAGGACAACATAAAACCACAATCTGATTAATTTTGCACAAATCCTTAACAATGCGGTATTTACCATTGGGTTTTTGCAAACCCATAATAGCAGAGTTACATGGAGTTCCCATTATCTTTCAGGATTCTTTGCTCAATCAGCGAATCAATCAAGGGAGAAATCCCTGTTATTGTTACCGGACTCAAATTATGTTGGGGAATTCGTGGAAATTCAGCATTCGTCTTCACAGTGATTTTTATTGGAGCAACACAGTTAATCAGACCAATGTCTTTTCCTGTAAAATCCCAGACTTCTGGCAACACAGCATCTCTCAATTCTAGAGGCAGGTCATCTGGGTCAACAAGGGAAATAATCGCTCAGGTTCTGAGTTCTGTTTTGCCAATTTGAAAACAACACCCTCATTATTAGTATGGAATTCTATTCCCTTTTGAGTACAATAAATTGAACAATTGAGTTTGCACAGCAAATCTTGTCCCAGCAAATTAACTGGATTTTAATCGCACACAACACATTTGTGTAGATCCTCAAAGAAAACCTACTTTCACGGGGACATGCTTCATAATTGGATTTGACATCGGTTTGTTTGCAACACCCATGACTTGGACTTTTTCTCCTGAGAGGGGTAGGTTTAAACTTCAGCTGTTCTCACAGTAGAACGGGTAGCACCGGTAACAATGTAGTGTGGTTTGTGGCCTCATTGTCTACATTGCTAAGTTAGCTTAGGCCTGGCTGCCATGATGCCTTTTTTGCACACGTTATTCTGTGACTTTGTTTTTCCAGACTTCGCTTGTGCCCTGCTATATTAGAACTGTCTGCCTTTTTGCCTTTCACCTTTTCTCATGTTCCCTGTGGGTTTCGTCTGCACACCATGTACAAGGTCGAAAAACAACGTCCCTTGTTATTGCTGATCTGGTCAGCCCCTCGCACTTAGACATAACACAAAATACAGCTGCACTGGAGAGATTCGTGTGCATTTAATATTGTGATCTCCCTTTTGGTGGGTCTTTTGGAGAAAAACCTTTCCAGAGAGAAGAGCTGTGCTTGTCTGATGATGTAAACCTTGCATCTAGATATTGAGGTATGGGGGTCCGCCTGACAAAGCCCAGAGGTTTTCTATTTTTATAATAAACTAGTTACTAGCACGGGGAGGGTGGTAAGGCAATTTAGCCCTATATCCACTGTCTTTCTAAAATGCTGTCCCCGTTTGTATTCTATGGAATTGTAACCATGCTTATTATTTTATCATTATGCATTATGCTGATAGTACTGGCATGTGTACTATATCTTAGAGCACGATAGTTGAAATAAACATTTTAAACTATACTGTGTCTCTTATTACGCACGTTGTGGACAAGTATGAGTGAGTGATGAAAGAGTGTTCTTGCTCCCACGAGTCCTGAGAGAGAGAGACCGTGTTCTGGGTTGTCTAATCATTGGTAGCTTCGCTGTAGTATGGAGAACGAATGAGACGCTAAAGCTAGTCGGATTGGGATTGTGGGTACTAAGGTGCATGGTTGGTTCACCACTATGCACCGAGGTCCTATTATCCTGTGCATAGCTCTGTATATGTGCAGAATCCCCGCAACAACAACAAGAAATTACATGGGTGTCCCATTTACATTACTGACCACATAGGGACCACTCTGGTCTACAGCTAAGGATGCGCCAAGCATGCATTCCTCCTCCCCTCTCAGGCACCGTAATTGGCATTGGTCTGAGTCTGCATCGTCGAGCTGAATAAAGGAATATTGGTGAGACAGATTCTGATTCACAGTGTTTTCTGTATTTATACTGAACCCTTGGTTTAAATTTTACTTTTGAACGAGGCGATTCATTTGAGGCATTGGGGCTTGGGCCACATTGTGAGCTTGATTTCTTTGTCGGTGACCCTGTTGAGACTGTGTCATACAATTTACCTGTGACTGTACATGCCCAACATTCTGAACCTGCCCTTCATTTCCCTGAATAACTGGATTAAACCGACATTCGCGCTTCCAATGCCCAAACTTGCTGCAAATGTGACACAAATTTGCCTTTTTCAAAGCTTCAATTGAAACACCATAACCTCTACCTTGTGGCTGCATACCCTGTTGATGAACCCCACCTACCCCCTACATCATAGGGTTTTGTTGAAAACCTCCCTGCACAGCAGGCGTGTGGAGAGCACCTGATACAATATGATTTTTTTCAACAGTTTTCATTTGTGCAACCATCATTTTCTCCATGAAGCTTTTATGCTTCATTTCAATCTCATCTCCACAATATTTTGCATTTTGAAGGATTTCTTCAACAGGCTTCCCTTGCCCACAAATCAAATGCTGCTGGATCATGTTGCTAATCTCAGGTCTCAATCCATAGACAAACCGATAAGCAAAATGTCCAATATCCTTTTCAGACACTTTACATTCTACTATACTGCTTGAAAGCCTGCAACAATCTCTCGTTATAAGAATGAACTCTTTATTTCAGATCTTGGGTTGTCCAAGCTACTTTCACCCAATCAATTTCCTTAGAAGAAATGTTCCCTTTTAAATAGGTGATTGCGTGATTATATTTCTTCCTCACTTAAGCAGATGGTGCACCTGTACGAGCATTTCTTGCTGGTTCTGTATCAGGCCAATCAACAGCAATCTTGCATTCTGCCCATAAGCCACTCAGAACCACAATGTCAAATAGGGTATCCAAATCCTTCAGCAAAACCTTTGAAATGTTTACAAACCATTCAACCTCTTTGTACAATTCAACTGGATTCTCTCTCAATTTTAGAAAAATCATTGGTAAAGGACAATATGTCTGGCCTAGTCCAAGGGACGTGCACATATCCTCCTCTAGGCACTTCTCTTATAGGAAGTGTCCTTATTTCCTCACCCATATCAACTTCAATAGCTGGAAGCATCTGCATCGTAACTCTTTTGACATTCTACTTCTTAGCCCATTTACCTTCCCATTTTTGAAGTTCTCCCCATTTCCTAAGACTAGCCAGTAATTCCTTTACTTACAATCACTTTCCTGAAGGTCTCATGTTGTCAATCTCTGTCACTGAAATCTATTCTATAAGGTTTCTATAACACCTCGGATTTCTGTACATCCACACTGAATTTCTGAGCTAATTCAGACAATTTCTCATGAGTACTTTGAGCACGTCTGGTAATATCTTTACAAATGAACAATACTTCATCATCCTGATAAACACTTATCTTGGCCGGGCTTATTGTCTCTATGATTATTTCTTCCAATTCTACTTTTAGTCTTGCTATATCCAAGAACCCAGTATTTTTTCATTCCCAGGGGATTTGTTTCTTTATTCCCTGCACCTTTGTCATTTGCAAAAGTGTCAGTATATGTAAGCCATTTATCGATTTCTTGAGAAGTGGGACCTGTTTAATCTTTTGGTGTATTCAGAAATAAATCCCCATGACAATCTTCCTTTTCTACAACAGGTGTTGAATGTAAGAGAGACAAATCAGAATCTGGCGTTCCCAAGGGAAAGTTGTTTCCCATGGCACTGCGAGTTACACGTGAGGTTACCACATCATTCTCAGGTATGTAGAAAGGTTGAACTTGTCTTGATTCCCCCCGTTGATTAATATAGTCATATTGAATGCACAGCTGAACCAGCCTTCGTTCCATTAGAACAATCAGCTGGAGTTAGGACCAACGGTGTCTGGGTATGTTGTCTTGGTCTCACATTAGCAAGAGTAGAACTGGGACCATTTTTGCCAGTAGGAACAGCTAATGTATGTACCTGGCTTCCCCCATTTCCAGACTGATATAAAGGAATTACAGGACCTGGTTACTGGAACAGTTAATGCGTCTGGTGCATTGTGAACATTTTGAATTGTTACATTTGCCATTTCAACATTACCTCCAATTGGTGTGAAAGGTGTGTGTGGAACTGGATCCATAGGTAGGGCAGATGCATCAGGTATTTGCCCAAGGTATGAATTTGTTAAATGCAGGGATGTCTCATTATAAGATGGTAGAAGATTCAGCAATAATTTATTTAAATATTCATCACATTCACTATCATTATCTCCAGCCAGAGATAGTGTTGTCGCTTCTTCAAAGTTTTTCTTCTCCTCTTTTCGTTTCCCTCCACCCTCTTTCTCTGCAACTAATACAGGATACATTCTAGTTTCTTCTGCTATGTCCGTTCTCCAAGCCTTCTGTTGAGCATCCCGTCTAGCTTCAACATATTTATTCAGTGTATTCTTGTACTTTCCTCGATATTTCAGTTTTTCTTTTTAGTGGACTACATGCTCCCATTTACTAAGTGCTTCAAATTGCATGGTCCTAGGTGGTAGTTTAGTCTCATATAATTGTTGCCTCAAATTTTCAAGAATTCTACCACTAAATGTCCCAAATTGTGGAGAAGCCAAAGGACCATCATTCTCAGTATATTTCATCCAATTTTCAAGCCATGCGCATGTACGATATCCTCTCTTGTGACATAGACAGTGCTGGTGTACCTTCAGGTGGTATCGGTACTCCTCCTCTAATGGGTACGGGCACATCTCCTTGCATTATACTTTTCAAATTCTTGAGGATTTTCATTTTTCACACCATTTAATTTCTTTGTCCTTAACAAATGATTTCCCACAATTGATTTCTCTTCCACTTCCTTGTTTATTTTTCACAACCAATACTAGTGAGACATGCGGTGACATAGTCAGCCTATCACAGCACAGCATTAAACCAACCGATCAATACCAGCGCAATACTCTATGACGTCAAACACACTCCTCGCAGTGGCTACCCCTCATTCACAATCCTTTGTACGCGTTTTCTTTAACCTAAAATTCCTCTAAAAAAATGCAAGCCAACTTCAACAAACTTTGTCTGCGCCACTAAAGAAATTATAGATCCTTTCATGCAAGAAATGTAACCAATTACAATCACTTAATCTAATTAACATACGCTACAGATGAAACCTCGACCGGCACAATGACATCCAGGTTGCTAAGATTACTCCCTGTGCACTGGGAGCAACCGTAAAAACCGTGACCCTCAATCTCACAAAGAAATTTCCTTCTCTTAGTGGTACTGCCGACGACGTCTCACGAACAGCACCTTCGAAATACAACAGACAACTTACTCAGCGTATGCCACACTGAGACCACCCATAAGTGTATATTCCGGGATCTTAAGTCATGTCGGACCCGATAACAATTTCAACTTCTTTGCATAAAGCTCACCACCTAAACATGGACATTAACCACTTCGCATAGCATCATACAGCCATTTCATGACACCATAATCTAAGTTTAAGCATTTGCAATGTGCAGCCCTATTGATACTCACACCACTGCTTCCTGTACTGGTACTTGGGTGCCTTCAGCTGAACATGGGGCGGGAAAGTTTTAAACAGGGAATTACATAGGGATCTCAGCATGGAACCCCCCATATCCTAACTTCATCAGACAGAGGCAATTTGACTCACTACCAGATTACTGTTCCAGCATTACTGGGCCCTTTTTATTTATATCCCTGACATCTCTAGCTTCTTAAGTCTACCTCTTATGACACTCACTTGGCCCTCTGATGGACCTTGTATTGTGCCGATAAGGGGCTGGACATAGAGGACCCATTGTCAGGTTATCCAATGAGGACCAGGAACTGGACAAACATTTAAAGGCTAGTAATCAAAATCAGATATATGACTCGCAAGATCAGGCTATATACGTGCAGAATTATCTCAGCTAGTCAAACTCTCCAGAAGAAATTCAGTCAGAACAAAATCCTACAGACCAATAATTCTGTTAGGGCGATGCAGAACAATAACATTAGTATCTGGTACTTGTAGATTTCTCTATATCGATCCCTTCCTGTCATTAATAAATCAATTGGAAATGCACAATGAATTTAAGGGATCAATCATGACAGACAGTCTTCAGTTTAGTTATAGTTAAATTTTATCACGTAATTAAAAGATCAGAGACATTATTGATTAGCATTAGAGATTTAAAGAACACAGGCAGTTCTGCAATAGCATAAGCTTGTCAAAAAATGATAAGTAGCTCAGGTAAGTTCAGCCTAAACGAAAGGCAGTGTCCCATAAGGAAACGTTTGAAAATGAGACACTCAGAGTATGTGTCAGCCGAAAGGGAGAAATAGAAAAATCAACAAAGTTCTCAAAGACAGTCTCTGGGATCACGTGTGGCTCGATTAGGGAAAGAGTCCTCTTGAGTGTCTCTCTCTGGTATCAATCTTTCTTCCTCCTTTAGATCAATGTATAATATAATCCTCTAGTTTCGGTGGTGACACCTCCTTGATCACCTCATTGTCAGACCACTCAGTCCATCGGTCAGTTCGTATTGGATGGTTGTCATGAGACATAAAGAAGACACATTTTGTATGACAGAGGTACTGCAGATCATGTAAATTGTTGAATCATATGGTAAATGAAACTCCACAAACAATGATCTATTTGGAGTAGGCACATGAGCAAATTCAGATGGATAGTTCTCATAAAAAAATGTTCCCAAAGTATCAACTTCTGTCACAATTGGTCCGTGTCAGCGAGTGAGAACTCTTCTACTCAGACACAGTTTCATTTCACATTGTAAGCTTATGAAACTTTCTCACGATGAGAAGGCGGTGTAAGGAAATAAGCAAATGCAGGTCTCGTATATTTGCTTACAAGATGTGCAGAATATAAAGTAACGGAAATAAACATTTCATAAATATAAAGCAAGGCACTAGTATTCTTTCAATGCATAGGCACTCAAAAGGAATCATTAGTCATATTGTAAATCTCACATGTAACTATGACATATTAATGCATTTTCAAAGTACCAATGTGTAAAATTATTGCAAATTATAAAATAATAATATTGTTTTAAGTGGATTACATTAGTACATATATAAGAATCTAATATTGAGAGTTTGGTAACTTTGTCATTCAAAATAACTATGCAGCACCACTTTTTCTTTTCTCATTTGATGCACTGTTTCGCATGTACAATGATGAAATTCAGAATGAACTCTTCAATAATACACATAGGGAATCAAATCATATATTTAATTAGTTCTTCACGCACATTTATATTTTTATGAGTAAAATTTAGAGTGCCATAACATGTGAGTTAACTTATTTTATTATGTGAATATAATTTCGTCTACTTTACATTTATCTGCATGCTTTACCAATGAATGAATTAAGTTCTCTCATGTCTATTTTCAATGGTTCTTCATTTTGTAATTTATACCCATTCAGTCGTATTACTCAAAATATCTCAAAAATCGTTTTAGATATATATCAAAGGATCGAGCTGCTTATCAGCTGCATCAATCTCCCATCTGATGGCGAATTAAGCCATCACGTTATTATCTTATGCCACACATTCGGCTCTGTTGTCTTCATGATTTTTAATCTAGATTGTTCCAAAGATTTCATCTAATCATAGTAGATGCTTTGTCTATCTTCTAATTCTATTTCAGCTCTTTTCCTTTTTATTCCCCATGTCTCTTTCTTAGTTTTCATTGTCTGTAAATCTTGAAGATGATAATCAAGATTAATACACAGATAGCGATTATTAATATATTCTACAGGATTTTTCCCATTAATCAACTTACGAGGTGTGCAAACCATCTACCTATAGAGGAAAAGCCTTATCCAATTGATTTCCAGGCACCATCAGCCTTTAAATCTTTCAAATCCCTTTTATGGTGTGTAATGTACCCTTACAGATCTTTACTTTTGTCTGGAATGTAAGTGTACCAATGTTGCACCTTTAACATCCGTCAGACTCTGCCTTCCTTTGCGAGAAGGACATCTAAAGCAAGACTGTTTTGAAGAACGATACATCTCATGGCAATCATGTCAGTGTCTATTGCTAAGAATCCACCAGTGGTGTCATTTGACAGCTTATCTACTACTGAGGAAAGTTTCCGTATCTTGTTAGAATTCAGTATCACTCCAACAGATGGTATTATGGCTCCAAAAATATCTCCTACTATTTCACTAACACTTGTACCGCTATTAAGTTGTCTGTGCATCACTTTGTTGGCTTCATCAGATTGACCCACTTGATAAATTTTCGGAAAAACTATTCCCATATAGCCGGATCCATACCATTTTTTAAGCAGCCTGCAATAAGCATGCTTCCCACAAATGTAATAAATTCCAGGAAATACAGTATTTATCCCTCCCAAAAACAATCCCCAATTTCCCAATACCTGGAAAGTGTGGTCACATTCGCTGGAACCAACAAAGTTAGTATTTGCTTCAGTTTTGTGTTGCAATATACATAGCTTTCCTCTATGTTGTCAGTCGAAAGCAATAGCAGCTTGGTTTCCCATTGCCTAAAACTCTGCTTCTCTAAGCAAATGGAATTTTCGAATGATTTGCAGCTTTGCTCATTATTTCTCTCTATCTATCTTCTACTGATTCTACAAATTCTCTCTATTTGATTTAAGATACATGTTAAGTTATGTCTATGTGCATAGGCTGTGTCTAAGTTCTGCGTATTGGAAAAATTCTCCCATCATTTCAGCAGTTTTAGTATCAGGCACAGGATTTAAATATTTTCTCACAGGCACCTCAGAAAAGATCAAATCATAGTTAGATTAATAATACTGTAATTGTCCTTTGCCATAAAATAAATTAACCAGCACATTGCAGGAAATTCCATAAGTCACAGGAAGGTGATGGTAAGTCAGATACTGATGTAGGCAATTGCATACGCACATAACAATCATGAGCACCATTTGTTTCAACGTATTCATATAAAAGCTTGGTAAATACATTCATTTAAAAATCACCAGTTGACAGATCTCCGTGGAATACCTTATATTTTGAAATGCTTAATTTGTTCTTATTTATTAAAGGAGATCAAGGCACAGAAGTAGGCTTAACTTTTGTTGTATATACATGATGTGGCAGATTCAATACTATAATAACTGCTATGAGTATTATTGAAAATATAGCAAGTATACATGCATATATACATTTGCGTTGTGGTGATACCACTTTCGGATCCATTACCTCCTCAGAATCAGACCTTGCTACTTTCAATAAATTTAGATCAGATGTTTTATTATTGTTGCAGCACAGGCTAAGTTCAAAGTTTTGCAGCTAGGCTTTTCAACAAAGATCCTTTATGGCACAGTTCACATTTTCTTTATAGCCCTGTAAGTGAATCTTTCAATAACAGCACAGTTCTGCTTTGCTGTAGAATATTTCCAGCACAATTGACTTAAGTTCTTTTATTCATAAATCTCTCAATTTCCAGTAAGCACACAGCACTTTCTCAAGGCGGATCATGCAGGCTTGAATTCTTGTAACAAAAGGCGTGATATGCTCTCTCCCAGTCGTTTAATTTCAAGTAAATCCATTCAGGTGCAGCATATCTTTGACTCGCTACTTTAACTCTTTTGGGCCTTCTCACTGACGACCCTTCTTCATCACTCTCACATTGATCAGACTGACTGGAGACTTCTGCAATTGTTCGTGGTACTTTTGCCTCAGTCAGAAGAACTCTCAATCTTTCTTGTCTTCTGGGCCAATGGTTTTCGTATTCTACTTGGGGTTCGGGTGCACTAGCCCATTCAGCGGGGTCAGTATCTCATCTAGTCAGCCCTTTCTCTTGTGAACCTTCATTACCTACAAGAGCTGACTCTGTTGGAGACCCTTCAGGACCCAGGTACGGAGTCCCAGAAGCTTGTGTGCCCTCAACAGTATGGTTGACCTGAGTCGGTTGTCTTTCTGTAACCACCGGTACACCCGAAACAGGCACTGTATCTTCAAGAGGACATGGGATTCTGGGGGTATGGGCATAATGTACCCAATTTGGAAGACACCACATTTGACAACAGTTGCGGTTACCAAATTCACCTGGAATGGCCAAAGAGGCTCCAAACATGACTTGCGTACATAGTTGTTTACCAAGACCCACTCAGTGGGACTGAGGCCAGGGCATAGCTCCTGTTGAGCCAGAGTTGCAACTTCTCCAACCCACCAAGACACAGAACGTACCACATCAGCCATTCCTTTACAGTAATCGAGCACCAAGTCATCTGTTATTTTTACTAAGGAATTTGCAGCGACTGCACAATGTCTCATAGCCCTTCCCACCATAACCACTTTGTGAGGGAATAATCCTGTTCTTTTGTCAGGAGTACTTCTCAAGCTCATCAACAAAAGAGGTAATCCATCAGGCCATTTCAGAGAAGCTGAAGCACACACATTTGCCAGCCTAGATTTCAGTGTCCCATTCACTTGCTCCAAGATCCCAGAAGCCTCTGGACGATAACCACAATGGAGCTTTTGGTCAGTTTATAATACTGCACATAACATCTTCTAGACCTCACTATTAAAATGAGTTCCTCGGTCTGATTCCAAAGAAGTCAAGAATCTGAAAGTGTGGTATCGGCTCCTCAGTAGTAATTTTGCTACAGTTAAACTGTCATTTTGTCTTGTAAGTTAAGCTTCAACCCACTGTGAGAAAATACAGACAATCACAAGTACATATTTCAAACCTTTACACATTGGCATCTCAATAAATCCAGTTGCATTCAGTTAAAAGGACCTCCCTACATGACTCATTGTGACTGGAGTCCTTTTCCCCCGAATTTTGTTGCTAACACACCATGCAACGGTGACACAGACCCTCTGCAACTGACCTGAATTTTGGATTTAACCATGTTTGGCGAAAGAGATGCATCACAGCATCCATCCTGACATGTGTTGGACCATGATAGTATCATGCCATGAGAGGCAATAAAAGATCTGGTAACACAGGCCTTCCATCAGTGTACATCCATATCACATTTTCCTGTCTCCTACCACAACATAATCTCAACCATCACTGTTTCTCAGCTTCTGGCACTTCATTCTGCAATGCCTTTTCTTCTTCCCAAGTGTCTATTATGGATAACAAAAGTCTGATATCTCTGACATCAGAATTCTCTCCCATGAGATCTCCATTTATGGTGTAGGAATTTAGATCGCAATAGCGCATAGTCTCATCCACATAACCGTTGCCGACTGTGACATAATAATTGCCCTGCGATGGCAGCACACTTCACCACAGCAATTAGGGAAGGCAACTGTTGTGACAGTAAGATGTTCTGCACACTCTCATTGTTCCGGATTGGAGAACCAGACGATGTCATGAACCCTCACTGTGACAACAGTTGCCTGAAGTCACGTACGATGCCAAATCCGTACTGACTATTGGTGAATATGGTGACTCTCCTTTGGTCAGAAATGTTTCAAGCTCGCGACAAGGCTACCAACTCAGCCACTTGAGCAGAAAACACTCCTTGCAGCCATAAAGCTTCAACCACTCCAGCAACTGTCCATGCGGCATATGCAGCTTCAAATTTCCTGCCGCATCCTGCGTACAAGATTCATCAACAAATAACACATGATCTGACTCAGGCAAAGGGGTGTCAATGATATCAGAGCGGGGCTTTGTGCACAATTCAGTCACGCCCAAAGAATTGTGATCAGCTTCATCAACCACAATCTCATTTCCAGGATGGGTCATCAAAGTTGCAGGATTCAGACTTGTGCATCTCATCAAGGTAACCTTCTCAGCTCCCAAAATAATTTGTTCAAATTTTGTGAGGCTGCTGCTAGTGAGGTGTTGTGTTCGAGTACGAGTAAGCAACACTTCAACAGAATGGGGTACATGAACCTTCAGTGGGTGCCCCATTACAATACTCTCACTCTGTTCCAAACTCACAAACGTTGCAGCAACGTCTTTCAGACATCCAGGCAATGTGGCGGCTATGGGATGAAGAGTAGCCGAAAAGTATGCCACAGGTCTACATGTAGTACGATGCATTTGAGCAAGCACTGACAACGCGCAACTTTCGCGCTCACTGCAGAACAGAGTAAAAATCTTGTTATAGTCGGGCTTTCCCAAAGCTGGAGCTCGACAAAGACTCTCTTGCAGTTCAGTTAAAGAGCGCATGCAATCATCATCCCAGGTTACCGGGTCTGACATATCCTATTATGTTAGGCTCTGTAGGGGCGTATCTGTCAGTGAAAAATTTGGAATCCAATGGCGACAATAGCCAACCATTCCCAGGAACATGCAGTCTTCTTTTTGTGTACTAGGAGGACTCCTGTTCAGGATCGCCATGATCCTGTCTTGGGATACCTTCCACCCACCTCTCTCAATATGGGGCCCAAGATACAGAACTTCTCTTTTGCAGAAATGCAATTTAGACAAGGACACTTTATGCCCATTCTCAGCCAAATGATTCAATAAAGCAATAGTGTCCCGTTTGCAAGCCTCATTTGTACTTGGCGCTACCAACAGATCATCAATGTACTGAATGAGAACAGAATGGTTCGGCATTATCAATGACCCTAGATTTTTCTTCAATATATGACTGAATATCAAAATAGCAAAAAAGACATTGACTGTCCTTAGGCAAAGGGATAGAAAAGAAGGTTTGACACAAATCAATGACAGAGAGTGATTTAGCTTTAAAAGGGATTTTGAAATAGTATACAATCTGATTAATTGTGCACAAATCCTTAACAATGTGGTATTTACCATTGGGTTTTTGCAAACCCATAATAGTAGAGTTACAAGGACTTCCCATTATCTTTCAGGATTCCTTGCTCAATTAGCGAATCAATCAAGGGAGTAATCCCTGTAATTGTTTCCGGACTCAAATTATGTTGGGGAATTTGTGGAAATTCAGCATTCGTCTTCACAGTGATTTTTACTGGAGCAACACATTTAATCAGACCAATGTCTTTTCCAGTAAAATCCCAGAGTTCTGTTTTGCCAATTTGAAAACAACATCCTCATCATTAGTATGGAATTCTATTCCCTTTGGAGTAGAATAAATTGAACAATTGAGTTTTCACAGCAAATCTCATCCACGCAAACTAACTGGACTTGAATCACACACCAGAAATTTTTGTAGATCCTCAAAGGAACCTATTTTCACAGGGACAGGTTTCGTAATTGGATTTGACCTCTGTTTGTTTGCAACACCCATGACTTGGACTTTCTGTCCTGAGATGGGTAGGTTTAAACTTCAACTGTTCTCACAGTAGAACCGGTAGCACCAGTATCAACAAGTAATTAAATGGGTGTTCCATTTACATTACTGACCACATAGGGACCGCTCTGGTCTACTGCTAAGGATGCGCCAAGCACTCATTCCTCCTCCCCTCTCAGGCACTGTCATTGGCACAGGTCTGAGTCTGCATCGTCTAGCTGAATCAAGGAATATTGGTGAGACAGATTCTAATTCACTGGGTTTTCTGTATTTGTACTGAACCCTTGGTTTAAATTTTACTTTTGAACCTGGCCATTCATTTGAGGCATCAGGGCTTGGGGGACATTGTGAGCTTGATTTATTTGTCTGTGACCCTGTTGAGACTGTGTCATACCATTTACCTGTGACTGTACATGCCCATCATTCTGAACCTGCCCTCCATTTCCCTGAATAACTGGAATAAACCGACATACACGTTTCCAATACTCAAACTTGCCGCAAATGTGACACAAATTTGCCTTTTTCAAAGCTTCAATAGAAACACCATAACCTCAACCTTGAGGCTGCATACCCTGTTGATGAACCCCACCTGCCCCCTACATCATAGGGTTTTGTTGATAACCTCCCTGCAGAGCAGGCATGTGGAGAGCACCAGATACAATCTAATTTTTCTGAACAGCTTTCATTTGTACAACCATCACTTTCTCCTTGAACCTTTTACGCTTCATTTCAATCTCATCCCCACACTATTTTGCATTTTGGAGGATTTCTTCAACAGGCTTACCTTTCCAACAAATCAAATGCTGCTGGATCATGTTGCTAATCTCAGGTCTCAATCCATAGAGAAATCGATAAACAAAATGTCCAATATCCTTTTCAGACACTTTCTATTCCACTATGGTGCTTGAAAGCCTGCAACAATCTGTCGTAATAAGAATCTTTCCGATCTTGGGTTGTCTGATCTACTTCCACCCAATCAATTTCCTTAGAAGAAATGTTCCCTTTTAAATAGGTGATAGCGTGATTATATTTCTTCATCACCTAAGCAGATGGGGCACCTGTACGAGCATTTCTTTCTGGTTCTTTATCATGTTAATCAACAGCAATCAAGCATTCTGCCCATAAGACACTCAGAACCACAATGCCAAATAGGGTATCCAAATCCTTTAGCAAAACCTTTGAAATGTTTACAAACCATTCAACCTGTTTGTACAATTCAATGAGATTCTCTCTTAATTTTGGAAAATCATTGGTAAAGGACAATATGTCTGGCCTAGTCCAAGGGACGTGCACATATCCTCCTCTAGGCACTTCTCTTATAGGAAGTGTCCTTATTTCCTCACCCTTATCAACTTCAATAGCTGGAAGCATCTGCATCGTAACTCTTTTTCAACATCCTTCTTCTTAGCCCATTTACCTTCCCATTTGTCTAGTTCTCCCCATTTCCTAAGAATAGCCAGCAATTCCTTAACTTGCAATCACATTAGTGAAGGTCTCATGTTGTCAATATCTCTGTCACTGAAATCTACTCTATAAGGTTTTTATAACACCTCGGATTTCTGTACATCTACCCTGTATTTCTGAGCTAATTCAGACAATTTCTCATGAGTGCTTTGAGCACGTCTGGTAATATCTTTACAAATGAACAGTACTTCATCATCGTGATAAGCACTTATCCTGGCCGGGCTTATTGTCCCTATGATCATTTCTTCCAATTCTACTTTAGTCTCGCTATATCCAAGAACCTAGTGTTTTTAATTCCCCAGAGTATTTGTTTCTTTATCGATTTCTTGAGAAGTGGGACCTGTTTAATCTTTTGGTGTATTCAGAAATAAATCCCCATGACAATCTTCCTTACCTGCAACAGGTGTAGAATGTAAGAGAGACAAATCAGAATCTGGCGTTCCCAAGGTAAAGTTGTTTCCCGTGGCACTCCGAGTTACATGTGGGGTTGCCACATTATTCTCAGGTATGTAGAAAGGTTGAACTCGTCTCGATTCCCCCCGTTGATTAATTTAGTCATACTGAATGAACAGCTGAACCAGCCTTTGTTCCATTAGAACAATCAGCTGGAGTTGGGACCAAAGGTGTCTGGGTAGGTTGTCTTGGTCTCACATTAGCAGGAGTAGAAGTGGGACCGTTTATGCCTGTAGGAACAGCTAATGTGTGTACCTGGCTTCCCCCATTTCCAGACTGATATAAAGGAACTACGGGAGGTATAGTTACTGGAACAGTTAATGCGTCTGGTGCATTGTGAACATTTTGATTTGTTACATTTGCCATTTCAACATTACCTCCAATTGGTGTGAAAGGTGTGTGAGAAACTAGATCTATAGGTATGCAAGGTGCATCAGGTATTTGCCCAAGGTATGAATTTGTAAAATGCGGGGGCTGACTCATCATAAGGTGGTAGAAGATTCCACAATAATTTATTTAAATATTCATCATCAAATACACTATCACTATCATTATCTCCAGCCGGAAATAGTGTTGTCGCTTCTTCAAAGTTTTTCTTCTTCAATTTTCATTTCCCTCCACCCTCTTTCTCTGCTACTAATACAAGATACATTCTAGTTCCTTCTGCTATGTCTGTTCTCCAAGCCTTCTCTTGAGCATCCCATCTAGCTTCAACGTATCTATTCAGTGTATTCTTGTACCTTCCCTGATATTTCTGTTTTACTTTTTAGTGGGCTACATGCTCCCATACAGTAAGTGCTTCAGATTGCATGGGTCTAGGTGGTAGTTTGATCTCATATAATTGTTTCCTCAAATTTTCAAGAATACTAACATTAAATGTCCCAAATTGCAGAGAAGCTAAAGGACCATCGTTCTCAGCATATTTCATCCAATTTTCAAGCCATGCACATGTACGATATCCTCTCTTGTGACATATACAGTGCTGGTGTACCTTCAGGTGGTATCGGTACTCCTCCTCCTCTAATGGGTACGGGCACATCTCCTTGCATTATACTTTTCAAATTCTTTAGGATTTTCATTTTTCACACCATTTAACGTCTTTGTCCTTCATAAATCATTTCCCACAATTGATTTCTCTTCCACTTCTTTGTTTATTTTTCACAACCAATACCGACGAGACATGAGGTGACATAGTCAGCCTATCACAGATTAGCGTTACACCAACCGATCAATACCAGCGCAACACTCTATGACGTCAAACGCACTCCTCGCAGCGACTACCCCTCCTTCACAATCCTTTGTGCGTGTTTTCTTTAACCTAAAATTCCTCTAAAAAATAAATGCAAGCCAACTTCAACAAACTTTGTCTGCTCTACTAAAGAAATTATAGATCCTTTCATGCAAGAAATTTAACTAAATACAATCACTTAATCTAATTAACATACACTACAGATGGAAACCTAGACTGGCGTGATCACATCCAGGTTGCTAAGATTACTCTCTGTGCACTGGGAGCAACCATAACAACTGTGACCCTCAATCTCACAAATAAATTTCCTTCTCTTAGTGGTACTGCCGACGACGTATAACGAACAGCACCTTTGAAACACAGCAGACAACTTACTCAGCGTATGCCACACTGAGACCACCCATAGGTGTATATCCTGGGATCTAAGGTCATGTCGGACCCAATAACAATTTCTTCTTCTTTGCATAAAGCTCCTCACCTAAACATGGACTTTAACCACTTCACATAACATCATACAGCCATTTCATGACACCACAATCTAAGCTTAAGCATTTGCAACGTGCAACCTTATTGATACTCACACCACTGCTTCCTGTTCTGGTACTTGGTTGCCTTCAGCTGAACATGGGGTGGGCAATTTTAAACAGGTAATTACGTAGGGATCTCAGTAAGGACCACCCCTATATCCTAACTTCATCAGACAGAAACAGTCTGACTCACTACCAGATTACTGGTCCAACGTTATTGGGCCCTTTTTTATTTATATCTCCGACATCTCTAGCTTCTTAATACTATCTCTTATGACAATCACTTGGCCCTCCGATGGACCTTGTATTGTGCCGATGAGGGGTTGGACATAGAGGATCCGTTGTCAGGTTATCCAATGAGGACCAGGAACTGCACAACCATTTACAGTCTAGTAATCAATATCATATATATGACTTGCAAGACCAGGCTATATACGTACAGAATTATCACAGCTAGTCCAAATCTCCTGAAGAAATCCAGTTGGACCATAATCATACAGACCAATAATTCAGGGTTTCTTCTAATCAGACACAGTTTTGTTTCACATTGTAAGCTTATAAAACTTTCTCACAATGAGAAGGCACTTTAAGTAAAGAAGAAAATGCAGGCCTTGTATATTTGCTTTACAGGTGTGCAGAATATAAAGTAATGGAAATACACATTTCATGAATATAAAGCAAGGCACTAGTATTCTTTCAATGCATAAGCACTCTAAAGGAATCATTTGTCATATTGTAAATCTCAAATTTAACTATATTACTGCATTTTCAAAGTAGCACTGTGTAAAATTATCCCAAAATCTAAAATATTAATATCGTTATGAGTGGATTACATTAGTACATATATAAGAATCTAATATTGAGAGTTTGGTAACTGTCATTCAAAATAACTATGTAGTACCACTTTCTTTTCTCATTTGGTGCACGGTTTCGCATGTACAATGATGAAACTCAGAATGAACTCTCCAAATAACACATAAGGAATCAAATCATGCTAAATTTCATTTGCTCTTCACGCACAATAATTTTTCGATGAGTAAGATTTAGAGTTTCATAACATGTGAGTTAACCTATTTTATTATGTGAATATAATTGTGTCTACTCTACAATTATCTACATGTTTTTACGATGCAGTAACTAAGTTCTCTCGTGTATATCTTCAAGGTTTCTTCAACGTGTAATTTATACCCGTTCAGTTGTATTACTCAAAATATCGCAAAAATCGGTTTAGATATGTACCAAAGGATCGAGCTGCTTATCAGCTGCATCACACCCATCATGTCACCCGGTACTGTCACTGTTGACTGGCATTTTAACCCAATCTTTGGCTGTTTCTAGTAAATTCTCGTTCAACACAAGCACACTTAAGTTTTGTTTGTGCCTTAGGCTTCTTCATTACATACAATGTTAAAGGACACAGGCTTCACATTATTTTCACCAATAATTTATAACACAGGGTTAATTTCTGCAACCCGGAAAGGGGGCTTCTTTGAATGAGCTGGTCAGAAGCACGCAGTCTTGCGATCGATGGACAATTGATTTATGAGCCAAGATTAGTAAAGGTTGGCTTGGTGTGATGAGTGGGTACAATTGTAATTTTTTTCCATCCATCCCTTAGTACATCCACCATGAAGATAAGGTCAGCTTGGAAAAGCCAGTAGGGACATACAATACTGATTACTGCCAAACATCACTGCATTTACCACAATGAATCTTTTAATGTTAGTTATTATTTGAAGTGTTAAACTCCCTGCCCTTATCTGACTAGTCTAAACCTCAGTACCTTTGGCACAGAGTTAGGGCAAAAAAAACAGCTAGCTTCTTGGATATGGTGCTGTATTTTTTTTAAGTATTTTTTTTATTTGGTTTCCCTCAGAGTCAATTGTCAGAGCTGAAGAAAACCACACTATTTTCAAAGGTTATACTGCTGATGGTATGTGCTTAACATGGATGACCATTGGATGCAGGAAACAAAATTGATGACAGCATTAATCTAGGATGCACATAATAGTTAGTCACATGGATGAGGAGTGATTGCTCAAGGGAGAGAAAATGGTAGGGAATGACAGCCAGGAAGGCAGAGGGTAAAGAAGTTGAAAGGGATGCTAGTTTAGGTGGGGTGGGGCGGGTTGAAGAAGTAGCCTGCCAAGAGGAATATTAGAGACTGTATGCAGTGGGCTTAGGGTACGTTTCAGGACATAGCGCCAGGTATAAAGATGGCTAGGGTGAGTGTAGAGAACAAGAGGGATACTGGTGACAGGAGAACCAGCTAAGCAATAAAGGGAAAGGAAGATGGGTGGATGAAGATGGTGAGGGTTTACAAAAGTTAGAGGTAAGTTCCAGTGCAGCCATAGGGTCCTCAAGGTATGGCAAACCTCATGTTGAGAGGTGTGGGAGGACAAACAGCACCAATTCTGGCAGTTGAGGTAAGTGAAGATTTCCAGTCTGGATATCTTTCAGTCAGCATCCACAAATCACTCAAAACGTTTAGAGTGAATTGTGGGTGCCAGCCCAAAGGGGTAGGAGGTGGAGTGGAGGAGTACCAGTACACCCCCCAAAGACAGAAGTTTGATGGTGTTTGTGTGAGGAGAAAGGTGGAATTGGGGGAATTGCTGAGTATGAGTGTGACGAGAGCAAGAGAAGGAGGTAATTCATGGGAGCATGAAGAAGAAATGAATTACGATGAGAAGAAGTAGAGTTAAAGGATAGTGAGATTGAGGAGCTGGGTGAAAGCAAATAAAATGCTTCAGACACAAGTGAGTTTCAGGTTTAAGGGCAGCAAGAAACAGCTATCCCTGGTCGCAAGGCAAGCAAGATGATATCACAGACGGTAGGAATCTGCAGATGGGTGTTGTGAGCCAATCTGGATGAGGATGAGACTTGTAAGGTAGCAAGGTCACACCAGATAATACAGTTTGCATTGAGGTAAGAATCATGAAGAGCAAATCACCTACGGGGGGAGGGGGAGAGGATAAACTAAGGAACAAGGAGTTGGTGGGGGAAATAAACCAAAGTTATGGAGGCCGCTATGCGAAGGGGGATGAGAACAGAGTGGAGCAAGCAAAGATAATAGGTTAGCATATACAGGAACAACATGGCAGTAGGTGTTATTCTGTTACTAGGTACAGAAGAGAAACTTTGGAAATGGGAATTTGTCAATGTTTTTTAATTTTTATATCTGGAAATTCAATTAAAGGAAGGTGCAAATTAGGAGTGGAGGTTAATAAAGTGACCTAGGGTGTCAATTAAAATTAAACATTGGCTAATATACTGTAGCATGTACAGCGAACGCCACCCAGGATGATGCGCTGCACAGTTTAAGCATATGGACATCATACAAAGAGCACAATTAGGTAATGGGGGAATCACATGGCTTCACTATGATATGGAATTTCGGGCCAGACAGGCTGTGAATCTACAGAAGCAAAGGGGATAGGTAGATAATGAATTGTGACTTGAATGGGTGAAACCAACCAGACCTGTACCACCAATTTATACAGCGAGTAAACAGCCCACACCATACAAACTTTCTGTGGTATCCCTCCCAGTTTGGGAGGCACTGATGGCGAATTCTTGCATAGCTAAGATGCTGGAATTGGGTATTAACTAAAGGTATCATGTGAGTTATCAGGGTCCAAGTGTGAGGAGGTGGGAGATGAATTTGAAGTCTACTAAAGACATCTCACATGTTATGGAGAATTTGAAAAAAGGGGTTGTGTGGAAAGCTACGGTTGCAGGCCCTTTACACACTAGCCATTACCAAATCAGGCGTATTCATAATTTGTCTTAGCCAGAGAATTGCTCTGGGTAGGACTACATTTGGGCAGAGGAGACAATAGTTATGTATGTGTCAGTGGGCAATGCCATTGCATTGGTGAGGTGATAGGATATGATGCAGGCTAGTCAGTAGGCCAGAGTGAGATTTTAATTACGATGAAGTAATCTCAGGAATTTCATATTATTCTTGTGGTGCAGGATTACTGAAATTTATGTGATTAGGCCAGTTCACATAATTTGGGGTAAAAATGCCTGCCCCAGAGGCAGCTGCTGTTCCTGTTCTGTTGCATTTAGAGCATTTTTCTTAGCGCACAATGCATCCTCCGGTTCATTTTGGTCAATAGGGTGCAGTGTGCGCTATGAAGTAGAAGTAAATGCAGGGTTATGCTGCTCAAATAATCCTGCATAGTTTCGCTATAATTATGCTACAGCAGGTTACACCCCACAACTAATAGTGAGAACAGGGAGGGCATTTTGCAGGAGACTGAGTTACTTTAAATTCTGGACCAAGAAAAGATTTGTGAGCAAGGATTATCTTTTCAACTGATTTCAAAGGAATGACTATGTGGTCTTTTGCAGGAGGAATAATTGCGGCAGGTACAAATATACCAAGAAGTGATGGGCTCCAAAGGCTTTGGCTTATTTTGAGATGGCAGGTTGTTTGTGAAGGCTTGAATATGAAATTGGCCAAAGAGAAAATGCATTGGTTTCCTGCAATTTATTCCATGGATAGATGAAACAATGCTGTGGGACACAACTCTGGCAAACAAAGATGAGCCTTAACATGGACAGTCAAACAATAGTAGCATTGGTGAATGGACGGACAATAACATTGCATATGCACTGTCTTGTTCAAAGTGTAGATTCTGTGGGATGGCCTTAGGAGAGGAAAAGACCAGGATACCACAGGAACTATGGCATCTGGGGAACAGATGGTGCCCGTAGTTGGTGTAAAGATGGTGGCCCCATCCGCAAGGAGATCCTATATACATGCGTGGCAGGCAGGAGTTTTTAGAAAGTGGGCCTGAAAGAAGATTTTAAGAGTATCAAGGGAGGAGCTCCGGAGGAAAAAGGGGGATGTAGAACATTTTATATTTGGGCAGATATGGAAGAAATTGTCAGTTATTACTATTGTAGGTAAGCCAGCTGGAATTGCCTTTAACAGTAAGTTTTTCCTGGAGGTATGAACCCTCAGTGGTGGGGAGCTGGGACACTGGATGTTTTGCAGGTTGTACAGGTGGACAAGAGAAGAAAGATCAATGGGTAATACTTGCAGATATTTTGAGATCACTGCCACAGATTTTTTTCAGATTGTACAGTGACATCATTTTCTTATTGCACTGTATGGTTGTTTTTTAGGTGTTGAACCTGACAATTACAAAAGTGCTGTGTGAACGGCTTTAGAGTTAATTTTGACAGTTAGGAATTGGCAAACAGGGCGTTGGTGGGTGCAGAAGAACACCTGGAAAGGATTTTCCTGAGTGGCAGGAGGAAAGACCTTGACAAGAATACTGAATGAGGGTTGGGGGGTTCGCTGCAGGTTAGATGTCTCCAGTTCAGTGGGGTGGGGCTCTGATCAGTGACAAAGCTAGGGGAAACAACGGGCTACTTCAAGTCAGAATAGGACTAATTAGGGTATGTTTCTGGGGTGTCGCAGGAGATGTAAGGAACAGCACATACAAAATATTTCATCAGGGAGGTCAGTCTTAGGCTGCAGGGCTTAGACCAAGAGTGGTGATTAAATGTTGCAGAACTGTTTTATTAAAGCAGCTTTGTGCACTTTAATATTATGCTGAGTGATTTTCTGCCATCTCACCTGATTGGTACCAGGAGGAGCTAAGGTCAAGGCTGGAGTCGTCGCATGGGTATTTCAGGAAAGTGGTGCATTTCACATAAAGCCCATAAGGTCGGGCTCCATTTTGAGTAGGCCCGACTGCATCTTAGGTAACGTGAGTCGCCATTTTTCCAGTTTATGCAGAATCATGGTCACTAAACAGATGTTGTCAGACCTTATTGTACTAAGAACTGTGAAAATGTCAAGTCACTCAGAAAATACCTGATGCAACTGTTTGGGACAAGTGTCTTATCGAAATGTCAGCGTCAAATAAAAACAAATACAGATGAATAGTCAAAACAGTGTAATCTGAATTGATGTCCATTTACCCTATACGATCATCAGGATATGTCTAGGACAAAGCCTTTGATGCAAATAATCTGTCAGAAATTCCTGACCTTACGTCAGGAATTCCAATGCTTAACAAGAACTAGTATAAAAAAGACTACTTCTTTGTTAAGAGAGGTTCTTTGCTCAGATTATCACACAAGATACTGCCAGAGACAGTCTTAACTGCTGCCAGCATATCAAGAAGATGCTACAGCACACCTGGTGCAGATAATGAGCTGGTGCCAGGAGAAAGGACACTGCTGCATTGTGTGCTTTCCTTTAGCAGGGAATAGAGCTTTCACACCACTAATAACCACCATTTTTGCTGTGAGCAAGGTATGCAGTGTGTTGCTTTTCCCTAAGAAAGTCTAAATTGCAAGTTCTATTTTCCATGCTCTCCTAGCGTTGCGCATAGGAGTAGGTTTTATAGTGTTAGGTTTTAAATGACATTTTAACCATGTTAGAAATGATCATTTTATTCTCATTGTTCACAACGCACGTAGTTGCTGTTTTTATAATATGCTGTGTGGGTATTTTAGATGTGCAGAAAAACAGGTCCATCCTGTTGTAATAAATGCTGTTAGTTAAAAGTGTCTATTTTTCTTAGTATCATGTGTGTGATATTGTGAAGAGTGAAATAGGTTTGTTTCAGTTACCATGCTGCACCAGATCCTGGTATAGGGATTGTTGGTAAACCAGAAGCAATGATTCCACTTAAACTATGTATTGGGTGGGATTCTGCTGGGCTACAAAAACCTGTCTTTCACATTTAGGGGGTGGTACATTGAACCACGTTCACCTGTGTCACCTGTGGGTGGGAAAGCAAACCTTGTAGAGCTACACCAGAGTCATAGTTTCCACAATACTGTGTGAAAACAATTGGCCAAGCGGTAATAGAGCATGGCTTCTTGTTGGTGACGAGTAAAGGATGCTGGGGCAGTTCTGTTATACCTTTGATAGGCAGGTCTCTTTTGATTTACATGGTGGTTTGTGTTGTTGATGTTGGTAGGACTGTTGGCAGGACAGGTGCTGCATACTGTGTGCAAGAGGAGAGACAGGGGCAAGAATACTGAATGACAGTTAGTGTAGGTCAGGCGATTTCAACTCATTGGAATAGGGCTCTGATGACTGCCCAAGATGCAGGGTTGGACTGGCCTATAGGGTCATCAGGCAGTGTCAGAGGGGCTAGTCTGATAAGCTGGTATGGGGGCTGGTTTTTGTGAGGCTTGAGGGCCGGTTTTTACTACTAAATTCCCTGATATTACTGAAATCTTTGCTGTAACAAGTACAAAGGCACGCAGTTTCCCTTACCTTGCAAACCACCTATACAACGTATCTATCTATCTATATTATATTATATATATACGTATATATATATACATATATCTATATATCTATAGCTATCAATCTATCTATATCTATCTATCTATATCTAGATTTTTGCATATCTGTCTTCTATATCTATCTATATCTGTCTATATATCTCTATCCATCTATCTATCTATCTATCTATCTATCCATCTCTAAGTATCTATGTCTCTATCTATCTATCTCTATCTATCTCTATCTATCTTTATCTATCTATATCCATCTCTCTATATCTTTCTCTATCCATATCTATATATATCTATCTACCTATCTATCTATGTATCTATCTCTGTATCTATCTATGTATCTATGTCTATCTATATCTATATCTATCTGCCATCTTTATCTATCACTATCTATAGCTATCTATAGCTATCCATATCGTTCTATCTCTATCTATATTTATCTCTATCTATATCTATTTCTATCTATATCTATCTCTATCTAGCTATAACTATATATATCTATCTACATCTATATCTAGCTATATCTAGCTGTATCTAGCTGTATCTATACCTAGCTATCTCTATCTAGCTATCTCTATCTAGCTATCTCTATCTATCTATCTTTATCTATCTTTATCTCGATCTATCTTTATCTTGATCTATCTATCACGATCTATCTATCACGATCTATCCATCTCGATCTATCTATATCTATGTCTATCTGCATCTATGTCTATCTGCATCTATGTTTATCTGCATCTATGTCTATCTGCATCTATGTCTATCTGCATCTATGTCTATCTGCATCTATCTACATCTATCCATCTATCTATCTAATCTGCATCTATCTATCTCTATCTGCATCTATCTGTATCTATCTATCTATCTAATCTGCATCTATCTGCGTCTATCTGCGTCTATCTCTATCTGCATCTATCTGTATCTGCATCTATCTATATCAGCATCTTTCAATATCAGCATCTATCAATATCAGCATCTATCAATATCAGCATCTATCTATATCTGCATCTATATGGATCTATGTGCATCTATCTATATCTATCTGCATCTATCTATATCTCGATCTGCATCTATCTATATCTATCTCGATCTGCATCTATCTACATCTATCTATCTAATCTGCATCGATCTATTTCTATCTATCTAATCTGCATCTATCTATTTCTATCTGCATCTATCTGCATCTATCTCTACCTGTCTCTACCTGTCTCTTTCTGCATCTATCTATCTCTGTCTGCATTTATCTGAATCTATCTCGATCTGCATCCATCTGAATCTATCTGAATCTATCTCGATCTGCATCCATCTGAATCTAACTGCATCTATCTGAATCTATCTGGATCTGCATCTATCTGCATGTAATGGAATCAATCTGGATCACCATCTCTCTGCATGTATCTGAATCTATCTGGATCTGCATGTATCTGAATCTGCATCTGTCAGAATCTATCTGAATCTGCATCTATCTATCTGAATCTATCTGGATCTAGATATCTATCTGGATCTTGCATCTATCTGAATCTATCTGGATCTGCATCAATCTGAATCTATCTGAATCTATCTGAATCTGCATCCTATGTGAATCTGTATCTATCTGCATCTATCTGCATCCATCTGAATCTGCATCTATCTGAATCTGTCTGCAATCTGTCTACTCTATCTGCATCTATCTGACATCTATCTGAATCTATCTGAATCTGCATCTATCTGAATCTATCTGCAATCTGTCATCTATCTGAATCTATCTGAATCTATCTGCATCTATCTGAATCTGCATCTATCTGAATCTAGCTCTAACTGAATCTATCTGAATCTAACTCTATCTTCATCTATCTGAATCTAACTCTATCTATCATCTATCTGAATCTATCCAATATCTGGATCTGCATCTGATCTGCATCTATCTGAATCTATCTGAATCTGCATCTATCTCATCTGCATCTATCTGAATCTATCTGCATCTATCTCGATCTGCATCTATCTGAATCTATCTGGCATCTATCCACTATCGCATCCATATCTATCCGAATCATTGCATCTATCTGCATCTATCTATATCTATCTTCATCTATCTGAATCTGTCTGCATCTATCTGCATCTATCTGAATCTATCTGCATCTATCTGCATCTATCTGCATCTATCTGCATCTATTGCATCTGTCTGCTCTGCATCTATCTGAATCTGTCTGCATCTATCTGGTCTGATCTGCATCTATCTGAATCTTATCTATCTGCATCTATCTGATATCTGAATCTGCATCTATTGATATCTGTCTGCATCTATCTATATCTGTCTGCATCTATTATATATCTGTCTGCATCTATCTGATATCTATCTGCACTATCTGGATCTCAGCTATCTGAAACTATCTGAATCTGCATCTATCTGATCTCATCTATCTGAATCTATCTGCATCTATCTGCATCTATATCAATCTCTGCATCTATCTGGATCTGCATCTATCTGCATCTATCTGGATCTCGCATCTATCTGAATCTATCTGGATCTATCTGCATCTATCTACATCTATCTGCATCTATCTGAATCTATCTGCATCTATCTGTATCTATCTGCATCTATCTGAATCTGCATCTATCTGAATCTGTCTGCATCTGTCTGATATCTGTCTGCATCTGTCTATCTATCTGTATGTATCTGATCTATATCTATCTGCATCAGTCTGCATCTATTCTGAATCTGCATCTATCTGCATCTGATCTGCATCTATCTGAATCTATCTGAATCTACATCTATCTGAATCTGCAGCTATCTGCGATCTATCTCAATCTGCATCTATCTGATATCTATCCGCATCTATCTGTATCTATCTGAATCTGCATCTATCTGAATCTATCTATAATCTGCATCTATCTGGATCTATCTATATCTATCCATATCTATCCATATCATTCGCATCTGTCTGCATCTATCTGCATCTATCTTTATCTTTATCTACATCTATCTGCATCTGTATCTGAATCTGCATCTATCTGCATCTATCTTGATCTGCATCTATCTGAATCTATCTCATATCTAGCATATCTATCTGAATCTGTCTCATCTCATCTATCTGTATCTACTATCTATCTGCATCTGCATCTATCTGCATCGATCTATATCTATCTGAATCTATCAGCATCTACGTCTGTCTGCCATCTATCTGAGTCTGCATCTGTCTGTATCTGCATCTATCTGAATCTATCTGAATGTGCATCTGTCTGCATCTGTCTGCATCTGTATCTATCTGCATCTATCTATATCTATCTGCATCTATCTATATCTATCTGAATGTATCTGGATCTATCTGGATCTGCATCTGGATCTATCTGAATCTATCTGCATCTATCTCTATCTGCATCATATCATCAATCTGCATCTATCTGAATCTGCATCTATCTGAATCTGCATCTATCTGAATCTGCATGTATCTGCATCTATCTGCAGATCTGCATCTATCTGCATCGATATCTGCATCTATCTGAATCTGCATCTATCTGCATCTATCTGCAATCTGCATCTGATCATCTATCTGAATCTGCATCTATCTGAATCTATCTGAATCTGCATCTATCTGATCTGATCTATCTGAATCTGCATCTATCTGATCTGCATCTATCTGCATCATATCTATCTGGATCTGCATCTATCTGGATCTGCATCTATCTGAATCTATCTCTATCTGAATCTATCTACATCTATCTGCAGCTATCTGATCCATCTGCATCTATCTGAATCTATCTGAATCTGCATCTATCTGCATCTATCTGAATCCATCTGAATCTATCTGAATCTATCTGAATCTATCTGCATCTATCTGAATCTATCTGAATCTGCATCTATCTGGATCTGCATCTATCGAATCTATCTGAATCTATCTCGATCTGAATCTATATCTGATCTACTGCATCTATCTGAATCTATCTGAATCTGCATCTATCTGAATCTATCTGAATCTGCATCTATCTGAATCTATCTGCTATCTGAATCTATCTGCATCTATCCATCTATCTGCATCTATCTGGATCCATCTGATCTGCATCTATCTCAATCTGCATCTATCTCAATCTGCATCTATCTGCATCTATCTGAATCTGCATCTATCTAAATCTGCATCTATCTGGATTATCTGCATCTATCTGGATCTGCATCTCTCTTTATCTGCATCTATCTGATCTATCTGCATCTACTTTATCTGCATCTATCTGAATCTGCATCTATCTGAATCTGCATCTATCTGAATCTGCATCTATCTGTATCTGCATCTATCTGAATCTATCTCTATCTGCATCTATCTGCATCTATCTGCATCTATCTCTATCTGAATCTGCATCTATCTGAATCTGCAATCTATCTGAATCTATCTGCTGCATCTATCTCTGCATCTACTCTGCATCTATCTGCATCTATCTGAATCTCTCATCTGCATCTATCTGAATCTGCATCTATCTATAATCTACACATCTCATCTATCTGAATCTGCATCTATCTAGCATCTATCTGCATCTATATCTATCTGCATCTATCTATATCTGTATCTGATCTATATCTGAATCTATCTATATCTGAATCTATCTACATCTGAATCTATCTGAATCTGCATCTATCTGAATCTGCATCTATCTGAATCTGCATCTATCTGATCTGCATCTATTTCGATCTGATCCATGCTCATCGAATCTATGCATCTAGCATCTATCTATCTGCATCTACATCTGAATCTATCTCTATCTGCATCTATCTGACTCTATCTGATCTATCTGCATCTATCTATGTCATCTATATCTACCTGAATCTATATCTATCTGCACTACTATCTCTATCTATATCCATCTGCAATATCTATTCATCAGCATCTATCTGTATCTATCTGTATCTATCTCATCTGCATCTATCTGCATCTGTCTCTATCTGAAGCCATCTGAATCTAGCATCTATCTAAATCTATCTGAATCTATCTCTATGTGATCTAGCTATCTCATCTGCATCTACATCTATCTATCGAATCTAGCATCTATCTGCATCTATCTCGATCTGCATCTATCTGATCTATCTGTCATCTATCTTCATCTACCATAGTACCTACATCTATCTGTATCTATTTGTCGTCTATCTGCATCTATCTATCGCTGTAATTTGTCTCTATCTGCATCTATCTCTATCTGCAACTATCTGTACCTATCTGTACCTATCTGCATATATCTGCACCTATCTGCACCTATCTTGCACCTATCTGCATCTATCTGCACCTATCTGCACCTATCTATCGTATCTGCATCTACCTGAATCTATCTGATATCTGCATCTATCTGTATCTATCTCTATCTGCATCTATCTGAATCTATCTCTATCTGACACATCTATCTGAATCTCATCTATCTCTATCTGAATCTATCTGCATCTATCTCAATCTGCATCTATCTCTATCTGAATCTAATCTGCATCTATCTGAATCTATCTGATCTGCATCTATCTGAATCTATCTGATCTCTGATCTGCATCTATCTGATCATCTATCTGCATCTATCTGATCTCTATCTGCATCTATCTATCTCTATCTGCATCTATTTGAATCTGCATCTATCTGCATCTATCTGATCATCTATCTGCATCTATCATGCATCTGTCCATAGCTATCTGCATCCATCTATATCTATCTATGAATCTATCTGTCATCTATATCAATCTGCATCTATCTGAATCTGTCTCGATCTGCATCTATCTGAATCTGTCTCTGATCTGCATCTATCTGAATCTATCTGAATCTGCATCTATCTTGAATCTACATCTATCTGAATCAATCTGCATCTATCTGAATCTATCTGATCTATCCGCATCTATCTGTATCTGTATACATGCATCTATCTGCATCTGTCTGTATCTAACTATATCTATCTATATCTATCATTTCTGCATCTATCTGAATCTATCTTGCCGCAGTCTTTATGTACATCATTCTGAATCCATCTGATTCCTGCATCTATCTCGATCTTCATCCTCGTCTGCATCTATCTGAATCTATATGCATCTATCTCGATCTTTATGTACATCATTCTGAATCTATCTGAATCTGCATCTGCCTGCATCTGTCTGCATCTTCATCTATCTGATCTGCATCTATCTGAATCTGCATCTTTCTGAATCTGCATGTATCTCTATTTGCATCTATCTGATATCTGCATCTATCTCTATCTAAACCTATCTGCGTCTATCTAATCTATCTCTATCTGCATCTATCTGAATCTGTCTCGATCTGCATCTATCTGCATCTATCTGAATCTATCTGTATCTGCATCTATCTGCATCTATCCATATCTATCTGTATCTGCATCTATCCGTATCTATCTGGCATCTGTCTGTATCTAACTATATCTATCTATATGCATCTGTCTGCATCTGTCTGAATCTATCTGGATCTTATCTTGATCTTTATGTATATCATTCTGAATCTATCTGAATCTGCATCTATCTATATCTGTCTGAATCATGCATCTATCTGTATCTATCTGCATCTATCTGAATCTGCATCTATCTGAATCTGCATCCATCTATGTCTGTCTGCATCTGTCTATATATTTCTTCATCTGTATGCATCTATCTATATCTATCTATATCTATCTGTATCTATCTCCATCTATCTGAATCTATCTGAATCTATCTGAATCTATCTGCATCTATCCGCATCTATCCGTATCTATCCGTACTATCCGTATCTATCTGTATCTATCCGTATCTATCCGTATCTATCTCGCATCTGCATCTATCTGAATCATGTATCTGTCTGCATCTATCTCGAATCTTCATCTATCTGCAGTTTATCTGTAATCCATCTGCATCTATCTATCGGATCTTTAATGTACATCCATTCTGAATCTATCTGAATCTGCATCTGCTCTGCATCTGTCTGCATCTGTCTGCATCTGCCTGCATCTGCATGCATCTTCATTTATCTGAATCTGCATCCATCTGAATCTGCATCTATCTGCATCTATCTCGATCTGCATCTATCTAGATGCTTCATCTATCTCGATCTGCATCGTTCTGAATCTATCTGCATCCATCTGGATCTGCATCTATCTGCACCATTTCTGCATCTATCTACATCTATCTATATCTATCTCATATCTTACTGCATCTATCTCGCTTTGATCTGCATCTATCTGGATCTGCAACTATCTGCATGGTTCTTCATCTATCTGAATCTGCATCTATCTGCATGGTTCTTCATCTATCTGAATCTGCATCTATCCGATCCATCTACATCTATCTGAATCGGTATCTATCTGAATCGGCATCTATCCGCATCTATTTACATCTATCTGAATCTATCTGAATCTACTTCTGAATCTATCTGAATCTATCTTGATCTGCATCTATCTGCATCTATCTGCATCTATTTGCTCCATCTCTATCTGAATCTATCTGCATCTATCTGCATCTACACCTATCTGCATCTATCTTTATCTGCATCTATCTTTATCTGCATCTCTCTCTCTGAATCTATCTGAATCTATCTACATCTATATCTATCTGGATCTATCTGCATCTGCATCTATCTGTATCTCTCTGGATGTGCATCTATCTGAATCTATCTGGACTCTATCTGCATCTATCTCTGCATCTATCTGTATCTCTCTATCTCTATCTGCATCTATCTCTATCTGCATCTATCTCTGCTGCATCTATCTCTATCTCCATCTATCTATCTCTATCTGCATGTATCTCTGTTTGTATCCATCGATATCTCATCTGTATCTAACTCCCCTATCTGCATCTATCTAACTCTCATCTGCATCTTTATCTATCTCTATCTGCATCTGTCTATCTCTATCAGCATCTGCATCATCTGCATCCATCTGCATTCATCGGCATCTGTCGGCATCTATCCAATCTCTATCTGCATCTGTCTCATTCCCTATCTGCATCTATCTATCTCTATCTTATCTATCTGCATCTATCTATCTCTACCTGAATCTATCTCTATCTGCATCTATCTATCTCTATCTATCTATCTGCATATATCTATCTCTATCGGCATCTATCTGTCTCTATCTGTATCTATCTCTATCTGCATCTTTCTCTATCTGAATCTATCTGAATCTCTGTATCTAGTCTATCTCTATCTGCATCTATCTCTATGTGTATCTATCTATCTCTATCTGCAGCTAAATCTATCAATCTATCTGCATCTATCTCTATCTGCATCTATCTCTATCTGCATCTATCTTTATCTATCTCTATCTGCATCTATTGATCTATCTATCTCTATCTTCATCTACATATTCCTACATCTATCTGTATCTATTTGTCTCTATCTGCATCTATCTATCGCTATGTGTCTCTGTCTGCATCTATCCATCTCTATCTGCACCTATCTGCATATATCTGCACCTATCTGCATCTATCTATCTCTATCTATTTGCATCTATCTCTATCTGCATCTACCTGTATCTATCTCTATCTGCACCTATCTGTATCTATCTATCTATCTATATCTGAATCTATCTGCATCTATCTATCTCTATCTGAATCTATCTGCATCTATCTATCTACATCTACCTCTATCTAAATCCATTTGCATCTATCTGAATCTGCATCTATCTGCATCTGCATCTATCTGCATCTGCATCTATCTGCATCTATCTATCTCTAACCTGCATCTATCTATCTCTATCTGCATTTAGTTTGAATCTCGCATCTATCTGCATCTATCTATCTCTATCTGCATCTAAATGCATCTGTCCATCGCTATCTGCATCTATCTATGTCTATCACGCATCTATCTGCATCTAGTCTATCTGCATCTCATATCTATCTGCATCTATATCTATCTGCATCTATCTATATCTATATGCATCTATATCTATCTGCATCTATATCTATCTGCATCTATCTGAATCTGTCTCGATCTGCATCTATCTATGAATCTGTCTCGATCTGCATCTATTCTCAATCTGTCTCGATCTGCATCTATCTCAATTTGCATCTATCTCGATCTGCATCTATCTTGGATCTACATCTATCCGCATCTATCCGTATCTATCCGTATCTATCCGTATCTATCCGTATCTTGCATCTATTCATATCTATCTTTATCTAACTCTATCTATCTATATCTATTAGGCTGCATCTATCTGAATCCATCTTGATCTTTATGTATATCATTCTGAATCTATCTGAATCTGCATCTATCTGCATCTATCTTGATCTATCTCGACTCTTCATCTATCTGCATTTCTATCTGAATCTATATGCATCTTATCTTGTTCTTTATGTACATCATTCTGAATCTGCATCTGCCTGCATCTGTGTGCATCTGTATCTGCTCTGAATCTGCATCTATTTGAATCTGCATCTCGCCGTCTATCTGAATCTGCATGTATCTCTATTTGCATATATCTATATATGTATCTATCTCTATCTGCACCTATCTGTATCTATCTATCTCTATCTGCATCTATCTGCATCTATCTGCCATCTGCATCTATCTCTATCTAAATCCATTTGCATCTATCTGAATCTATCTGAATCTGCATCTATCTGAATCTGCATCTATCTGTATCTGCATCTATCTGCATCTATCTATATCTATCTGCATCTGTATCTGAATCTGTCTCGATCTCTGCATCTATCTGCATATATCTTGATCTGCATCTATCTGCATATATCTTGATCTGCATCTATCTGAATCTATCTGTATCTGCATCTGCATCTGCATCTAATCTGAATCTATCTGCATCGGTATCTATCTGAATAGGCATCTATCCGCAGCTATCTATATCTATCTGCATCTATCTGAATCTGTCTCGATCTGCATCTATCTGCATATATCTTGATCTGCATCTATCTGCATATATCTTGATCTGCATCTATCTGAATCTATCTGTATCTGCATCTGCATCTATCTGAATCTATCTGCATCTATCCATATCTATCTGTATCCGGATCTATCTGCATTCAGTCTGTATCTAACTGTCTGCATCTGTCTGCATCTGTCTGCATCTGTCTGCATCTGTCTTGATCTTTATGTACATCATTCTGAATCTATCTGAATCTGTATCTATCTCCATCTATCTGAATCTATCTGCATCTATCCGTATCCATCCGTATCTATCTGTATCTGCATCTATCCGTATCTATCTGCATCTGCATCTATCTGCATCTATCTCGATCTTCATCTATCTGCATTTCTCTGAATCTATCTGCATCTATCTTGATCTTTATGTACATAATTCTGAATCTATCTGCATCTGGTCTGCATTTGTCTGCATCTGTCTGCATCTGTCTGCATCGGTCTGCATCTGCCTGCATCTGTATGCATCTTCATCTATCTGAATCTGCATCTAGTCTGTATCTATCTGAATCTGCATCCATCTGAATCTGCATCCATCTCGATCTGCATCCATCTCGATCTGCATCCATCTCGATCTGCATCCATCTCGATCTGCATCCATCTTGATCTGCATCCATCTCAATCTGCATCTATCCCGATCTGCATCTATCTCGATCTGCATCTATCTACATCTATCTACATCTATCTGAATCTTACTGCATCTATCTGCTTTTATCTGCATCTATCTGGATCTGCATCTATCTGCATGGTTCTTCATCTATCTGAATCTGCATCTATCTGCATCGTTCTTCATCTATCTGAATCTGCATCTATCCGCATCTATCTACATCTATCTGAATCTGCATCTATCCGCATCTATCTACATCTATCTGAATCGGTATCTATCTGAATAGGCATCTATCCGCAACTATCTACATCTATCTGAATCTATCTGAATCTATCTTGATCTGCATCTATCTGCATCTATGTGCATCTATCTGAATCTATCTGAATCTATCTTGACTCTGCATCTATCTGCATCTATGTGCATCTATCTCTATCTGAATCGATCTGCATCTATCTGCATCTACATCTATTGCATCTATCTGAATCTGCATCTATCTGAATCTGCATCTATCTGAATCGGTATCTATCTGAATAGGCATCTATCCGCAACTATCTACATCTATCTGAATCTATCTGAATCTATCTTGATCTGCATCTATCTGCATCTACATCTATCTGCATCTATCTTTATCTGCATCTATCTCCATCTGCATCTATCTCCATCTGCATCTATCTCCATCTGCATCTATCTCCATCTGCATCTATCTCTACCTGCATCTATCTCTATCTGCATCTATCTCTATATGCATCTATCTTGATCTTTATGTACATCATTCTGAATCTATCTGAATCTGCCTGCATCTGCCTGCATCTGTCTGCATCTGTATGCATCTGTATGCATCTGTATGCATCTTCATCTATCTGAATCTGCATCTATCTGCATCTATCTGAATCTGCATGTATCTCATTTGCATATATCTATATGTATCTATCTCTATCTGCACCTATCTGTATCTATCTATCTCAATCTGCATCCATCTCAATCTGCATCCATCTGGATCTGCATCTATCTGGATCTGCATCTATCTGGATCTGCATCTATCTGGATCTGCATCTATCTGGATCTGCATCTATCTGGATCTGCATCTATCTCGATCTGCATCTATCTGGATCTGCATCTATCTACATCTATCTACATCTATCTACATCTATCTACATCTATCTACATCTATCTGCATCTATCTGCTTTTATCTGCATCTATCTGGATCTGCATCTATCTGGATCTGCATCTATCTGCATGGTTCTTCATCTATCTGAATCTGCATCTATCTGCATCGTTCTTCATCTATCTGAATCTGCATCTATCCGCATCTATCTACATCTATCTGAATCTGCATCTATCCGCATCTATCTACATCTATCTGAATCGGTATCTATCTGAATAGGCATCTATCCGCAACTACCTACATCTATCTGAATCTATCTGAATCTATCTGAATCTATCTGAATCTATCTGCATCTATCTGCATCTATCTGCATCTATCTGAATCTGCATCTATCTGAATCTGCATCTATCTGAATCTGCATCTATCTGAATCTGCATCTATCCGCATCTATCTACATCTATCTGAATCTGCATCTATCCGCATCTATCTACATCTATCTGAATCGGTATCTATCTGAATAGGCATCTATCCGCAACTACCTACATCTATCTGAATCTATCTGAATCTAAATGAATCTATCTGAATCTATCTGCATCTATCTGCATCTATCTGCATCTATCTGAATCTATCTGAATCTGCATCTATCTGAATCTGCATCTATCTGAATCTGCACTCTATCTGAATCTGCATCTATCTGAATCTGCATTTATCCGCATCTATCTACATCTATCTGAATCGGGTATCTATCTAAATAGGCATCTATCCGCAACTATCTACATCTATCTGAATCTATCTTGATCTGCATCTATCTGCATCTATGTGCATCTATCGCTATCTGCATCTATCTGCATCTGCATCTATCTGC